>NDXB01019610.1:45165-79109 GCA_002631895.1 Agapornis roseicollis
GTCTTTAAAAAAAAAAAAAAAAACCCACAAAAACAAGAACTGCTAAGATAATTCCTGCAAAACTTTCATGTATTAAATATGCTTAGAAAACTCTTACTTTCTTGTCTTCTTGAAGAGAGTTAAGCAGTTAAGCTCCTTGTGTATAAATACCTACTAAGTGGCAGTAAGTAATTGGAGTGGTGATAACTGAGGAGATTTTGAGCATCAGAGTGAGAACATAAAGAACTTGAGGTGCCTGCCAAGCTGTAGGGTCAATTGTGAGGAGTCTGTATGGTCTCCCATCAAGATTTATCTTCAACACAATTTGCAAGATAAACTGATGTACTTCTCCTGCATTAACAGCTTTACATTAATAAATACAAATCTGTTTTCCAAAAAATGAGCAAAATTACCGAGCTTTCCCATGCAATTCACATAGAATTCAGTGTGAATTCACAGTGGGCTCAGTGCTGACTATTGCAAATTGATTAGTAGACTCTTAATGGCTATTAAGTTATGAACAAAGCACGTATTGATTTAAACAGCAGCTTGAATTTTGAAGGCTGCATGCATGAAAACAAATACAGTATGCCATGATGCAGAGATGCAGGGCAATTAATAATGTGAGCTGAGAGAGTAAAATCTACCTTGAAACAGCTAAACATAAGCGCTATTAACTCAAGGCCTTTATTTTCCTGCCTTTATCTTTCCAATGTTTAGTTTCACAGTAAATGAAAGGGGCTATTTGAAGTGAGGGAGAGGAGAAGACAGGTCTGTGACCTCCAGATAGACTGTGGAGATCAAAGGCAGTCTCCATATGTGTTAGATATTATCTTTTTGAGGCAAGTGGGCATGATGTTTTGTGATGCAGCAGTGTGGAAACACACAAATAACCTGGTTAGTGACCACTGAGAGAAGAATGATTGACGTTGTGCTGGAGAAGCAGTAGTAAAACCGTGAAAAAGAGATTTAGTTCAGTTTACAGGAGAGTTCTTCAAAGCTCTGTAGTGCTCAAATACCAGTTTAATAGAAAATTTCTGAGCTTACAGAAATACTGTAACTTATATGTGAAAAAGAACAGGTTCCTAAAAGTAACAACATCTGAAAGTCAATGCCCTCTATAAATCTGTTAATTTAAGGTATGTATGAAACTACAGTTTCAGCAAATATATCTTTTTGTCAGTTCTTTTTTCCTTTTAAATATATGTATGATTTAGACTGTCTTGATTACTTGAGTGCAGCTTAATCGTTGCATTACAAAAGGAACACTTTTAGCAGAAAATTACAGAACTACAGGAGAAAATGTGATTTTTATGGTCAGAACAATGTATCAATACAGCAAAACCTCTCCTGTTCCATTGCTGTCAACACAGCAAAGCATTTTAGCAGGGACATCATGTTAGGCACATGTGTCTCACTGCATAGAGAGGTGAGTATGGTAAGGGCTTTACTTGCATAAAGCTCTAGCTAAAGCAATTTACCAATATATTTAACTTATCTCTGTTGACGTTTCCTCTCTGTTTAGGGATACATAGCAGTAGTATTCCCTTGGAAAGACCATGAAAATTCCTTTGCATAAGCTTCCAAGTCTTGATTGAAAGGAGAGAATTAAAAGTGAAAATGATTCCTTCTCAGGATATTATATTAGACTGAAAACATCAACAGCAACCCAGGAAAGCCATGCTGCAAAAAGAAGAAAAAACAAAACCCACTTTGGTTTTGTTCTGATTGCCAAACACATAGACAGGAGAATGTTGTCAAATAGCCGAATATCATCAAAATCATCTTAAGAAGCCTTAATGTCCCTCTGTCTGCCTAATGTCAATCACCAGTCCTCTTTTGAAGTTCCCAATTTCAAGAGCAAACATAAGCAAAGGTGAATATGGTTAGAGCTCCAAAGCTGAACTTGACCTTTAAGTAACTCTTTCCTTTTCCCCACTTTCCAATTTATCACTCACTTGGCAAAGCTGAAAAATGTATTTATTCCTTTTATTATTGCAACAGTTTTTTCTGTTATTATGTTTTTGGTTCATGCTGTACTTAACTTGAATTTTATCATTTTATATTTCTGAAAAATACATACATTTTTAATCCATAATACCAGGCATATTTAGTTGATTATCAAATTTATTATTTTCTTGGGTATACTCAAGCTCCCCAAACACCTGCAAATTCCTTTGCTGTAATCCCAGAGAATTCTGAGGTCTTTTTTACATTGTATTACAATACCTGGAAAGTATATTTCTTCTTAGTATTTCTCAAAATGAAAATTGAGGTCCTTTTAATAACTTACAGTGAGATGGAAAACACAGAACACTGAAACCATGACTTACGTAGTATGCAGCATATTCTTTAGTAAACCCAAATACAAATGAGAACAGTTCCTAATCTTTTTGCACTGAGACATGTCCAGTACTTTGCTGCTTTTGTTGACCTGAGCTTTAAAAGACTGCAGCATCCATATTCTGCAGTGTTCAGCCAAAATTTACGTGTAGAACATGCCCACAGAATATGCTTGGCTACACATCAACTCTGTTTTCTGTTGTACACTTCGGCCAAGGTCAGGACCACCTGCAAGCAAAACTCACATGCCTGTACAAACCTGTTTAACCCACAGAGGGGATTTGTGTTCCCTCCATAAAGACTATGTGGATGGAAAATAATAGAGTAAGCCATGCAGAAACTCAGCCTGTACTCAGATGCTCACTTGCAGAAGAGCAGTAGCTTTTTAAGAGGTTGCTGCCTCTCTTCAGTTCATTATAATCCTTCATGTGAGATGAATTGCATGTCCCCATGACAGTTCTTTGTCTATGTCAGCACAGAGTAAAAAAGATTACATTAATTCATTGCTGAAAGAGATTTGAGCTGACTGATATAATTTCCACTGAAACAGAGCCAGGCTGTACTTTGTCTTTGTTGGAAGAGTGTTAATTAGCAAATAAAGAATGTAAAAGCCTTCATCAGTGACATGGTTTTGTGGACGACTTGACAGTCCTGGGGTAAGAGTTGAACTTGATCTTAAAGAT
Source organism: Agapornis roseicollis (assembly GCA_002631895.1). Lineage (NCBI taxonomy): Eukaryota > Metazoa > Chordata > Aves > Psittaciformes > Psittacidae > Agapornis > Agapornis roseicollis. The sequence goes on from NDXB01019610.1 coordinate 48,171, forward strand.
ATTTTCCTGCCTAGCTGATTCTATGATTCTATAAACTGACACACCTTCAGTACTGAAATCTTGATTCTTGAAATCTTGGTTTTATGGGAGGTGACAGTAGCTATTTTGAGAAATGACAGTGCTCAAATTATTTCTTGTGGGACGAGGGGTGTCCCCTGAGAGAGTTTCAAGTACAAATGGACATTGGCAAGTCAGGCCTTGGTAGCAGTCTGAAGTTTAAATAACAGTGAAGATATGATCTCTGTTGCATCCTCTGTCTTAAAAAATACACAACAGAAAGACTGGGAGGGAGAATGGCCATGTACTCCAGCACCAAGCACTGTAACTAATGCATGGGAAATCATCATTCTGCCAGCTAGAGGTACAGATATTTTCTAGCTTGCATTGTTCAAAAGCATTTTTGCCAGTTGATTAATGAATGCATCAACAAATTCTCAAGGGAGGGAGCTCAACCAGTGCTTAGCAACCACAAGGATGATTGTCACAATATAGAAATGTTAGAACTGAAAAACAGTTCCCCTCTGTGAGAAAATAACTTTATACATGCACATATATACACCTACTTTGGTATTGAGCTTCATTCTGTGTAATATCTTCCTAAAGTATGGATAGAACACAGAATTGTTTTAATTGGATGGCAAAAAGGACTATTTTACCTTCTGTGAAAATATTTACGGTATATCCACTCAGTCTTTACAAGCAGCAATAAATAGCTCACAGAACAGCAACATGTAAACAAACACATCAGCTGGTCTTCAGATTCATAGAGAAATAGACTTCTCTGAGTTAGATATACAGGAAAGACTACAGTAAATTAGAAACAGTCCCTAGGTACTGCAAAGTTTCTTTTTTTCAGCAGAAGCAACTGGGGATTTTCTAACCAGGAGCATGATGCTTCAAATTCATTAGTAGAGTCAGTCTTCACTTAACAATAAAATTGAAATGCAACCTACTAGCAAGGAGATCAATAATAAATTTGCAGAGAATATTCTCTTGGCATGTGCAGAAATAATCCATTCTTTTTCCATCATGTTGCAATTTTACAGAACGACAGCTATGCTCCAAACCATTAAATCACCTTCATTTAAACACCTGAAGATATCTTGCTTGTTGCTGCATAGCCAGCATACTCACAAAAACTATGTTCTATTGCTGTATATCCTGAATAACTGCACCAAAATCAGTGAATTAATTCAGATTTATGTTTAGGTGAGTGTGAATATCTTTAATATAAAGTGTCTAATAACTCTAGGCAAGATGTCTTTGACAGTTGGTCTTTTTAGTAAAAGATGCTTGGACTGAGGCAAAGAGAGAAACAGTTGCCAAACTTCCCACTTTAATAAAGCACCTAGCTAAATGGCATCAAAGAAATAATGGGGAATAGGGAAAATCCCAAGCAATACAAGTAAGCAGTTTAAGAACAAAACAGAAGTGTGAATGAGTTTTATGTTCTACAGTTTGACATAAACCTTCAATTAACATGCAAAGGAAAATATTTAGGTGGAGAAATGAAGAAACTGGTGAGAATGGGTTTCAAATTTCCACATTGTCAGTTGAAAGACTGCTTAATAATTTGATGTGATCATCTCTCTGATGACACTGATTATGTTTTGGTCCTTCTGTACTTGTAGTTATTTTAGGGAGTTCATGCAGCGCAATTCTGACAGAGGGCATGTCACAAACTGTCTCTAAGCTGAATTGCTATGGGGAGTTGTGGCCTTAGCCCTCTGCTGACACAGGGAAAAATCTTCTGACACAGATTTGGTAGCCCTCTAACCCCTGCAAAGAAGAGGGATTGTGAAGCTGGCTGCACCCAGCACAGGCTACAGCCAGCATGTTTGTAATGAGTATTCAAATAAGGCAGTCAGGGTTCACAATCCCCCTGTTCCCATCCCAGAGTCCATAACTCTACTAGCAAGAGTGGTTCACCCTTGTTCTGTAGCCCACTAGAGATTAAAATAGCCAAATATAATTCCTACTATACAAAAAAAAAAAAAAAAACAACCCAAAACTTTAACCAAACTTTTTAAAAAAAANATCCTGTGAGTCCTGCAAGTTGTTTAGATGCAGACAGAACCTTGGCTTCAGAGGCTTTAAATAGAGATTGAACAAGCATCTAAAAAATTCAAAAGCAATAAAAAAAAAAAAAAACAAACCAACAATGTAAACAAAGTATTTAAAAGAAGACAACCTATTCCTGCAAATAATCTTTACAGCTATAACATTTCCCCTCCTCCACCCACTTCACCTCCCCCATGTCTCTATTTCTCAGTCCTTTGGTCACTCTGAAATACCTTGTTCTCTATGCTGTTGGGGTGCACTAAGGGGTTGTGTGTGTTTTTTTCATAAGTGTGTCTGCTGTGGGAAGAATTCAGTCTCTCCAAATAAATGGTTATTCATCAAAGCAGGTATGACAGTCCTCTCTCTGCATCTAAGATATCCCAGTAGTTTATAAACAAGGTAAATGCACCCAGAGCATCAGTATATGAAGAGATGGAAATCTGTTCTAGCTACAATAAACCCTTACTTGTAAACAGCTTCTCCCTCTGAGTCTTCTTTCACAGATGCTCTCCTACGAAAACACTGCAGTCTGGCAAACCTGCATTCTTGGACAAGCCCTTAATTAACAGAGAGCTAGGCATGTCCTTTCCCAAAGCCTGGAATGTGGTATTATTGGCCTGCCGCAAAAAATAGCCACATAACTTAATGAGCCATTGGCACTTCAATTTTATAACACACTTCCCCAATTAAGCTCTCTAGACCCCAGACTTAAACAGCTGTCCACAGCTGTTGGAGAGTGATTTATCACTGTCAGCCTTCACAGCCAAAACATTCGAAGGTGCAAGTTTTCAATATCACTCAGCAGATAAACATTTGTCTGTTTTCATCCAGTTTAATGCTGTTTCAATAAACCGAAAAGTTACGTGCATCGATTTGTACAGCTATTTGTACCTATTCTACAGTTTGGAGATTTATGTTAATTCTGCATTCTCTTCAAGTGTGCTCAATGGACTGGTCAGGGAACAGAAAAACATACTTTCTGATACTTTCCTGTTCCTGTGAAAGACATAAATGTGAACAGAAATCCTCCAAAACATTCAGTTTGGTTGTTCATACTAAGAAATGCACTTTTAAATGTGTTAAGAGCAAACAAACATTGCATCTCTAAAGTTATTCAAATGAAGTTAGGCTTTAAAGTGTACTTGCCTGACCTTTCCTTTTTAAGGGAATTTTCCAGCTGTGTGACACTGTCTTACACAGTGGGTTGCAGAGCCGCATGAAGAACAAACCTAATAAATGGACTTAAGAATCCCAACAGCAGAATTCACAGCTGAAACATTCAAAGGGGCATGTTTCCTGGATAACTGATAAGACAAACATTCAACTCGCCTCATCCATTTCAATACCGTTTCAAGGAACAGAGACTTTATGAGCATTTGCCTCACATTTTTATTCTTATATATCTTACCTTTCAACTTCAAACAGTATCTTTTATTTTGTATTCTTGCATGCTCTACTTTGGTATAATTGGTGGTATTGATTTGGTAAACTACACCTTACTTTAGGGTAAAGTAGTAGTAAGTTTGGTTGGAGCAGGAGATAAATAAAAGAGACTATTTTATCTGGCTGCCAGAGATTAACACAAACAGGAAAAACAAAACAAAAACAACAAACTTGTGTTGATTTTAGCAGGAAACTTTATTGGAGATAGTATTGATTTTTCTATAACTTAATTTGCTCCTTCCAATACAGGTACTGATACATTGATACTATGGTGAGAAGTCACATTGTCTTACTGTATTCCACTTACGTGACTTTCCTTAAATGCCTTTTGCCTTCAAATTCAGAAACAACAAAACATGTATATCTGTAGAAGGAGAAAATCTTTACACTCAGCACTGCCAATACAGCTGAAAGCATTAGTAAAAAATGCTTGAGCAGTGCATGGGGTTAGAAGCAATGGCAGACTTTTTCCAGTTTTGAATGTTAAGATTTTGAATGTTAATATTAAAATAAAATGCATAAAGCACAGACAACTGGACAGGTTTGAATATCTGCAGAGACAAATGAGGCTTCTTACTTGCATGTCTCTGTTGTCTGTCCGTCATTCACTGGCCTACGTGGAGTTAGTGGATGATCTTGTCTCAGTTCTAGCTAATCATTTAACAGTGCTAGATTACAGAGTATATTTATAAATGAAACATTTTATTCCAACTCATTTACAATAGAATTTCTAAAACAGTACCTGGAGAGAGAGCTTACTTATACTCTTACATTCCTCATTGTGAGGGACATGGTCGACAAGCCAATGTTTAAAGTGTAGCAGCAGTAGATTTTTTTTTCCTGAGGAAAGACACATTCAATTTAGTCAGAGGGTTGAGATCAAAAAGAGAGATTTGATGCAGTGATGTTTACCAGCAAAATAGCACCAGCAAAGCAAAACCCAGTTCAACCATATTTTCATTCTGCAAAAAAAAAATAACCACATAGAACAACCCAAGCAGAACCAAAAAACTTCAGGTCCCACAAGACTGAACTGTCACAAAAGTATTGCTTGCCTTCACGGGTGGTATAGCCTTGGAAAGTGGGAAGGGGTTGTCTTATTCCTCATCCACTTTTCAACCTTTCTTTCTCTCTGATATCTATTTGTCATTAGGAGGATGCTCTGCCTTCCAGATGATCTGGAATAAATTCATTGCTACAAGAGGTTCCAATCATGGTTTACGATCTTGTGAGTTCAAGGATGGATCATTTAATCCATCTATGATCACAAAGGATTAGAGAGTTTATTTAAAGCAGCTCTCTGTGTTACTCTTTAAATTGAGGACTAAGCAACATAAACTTCTCCCTTCATTTGCATATGTTTATACCCCCTTCTCTGTTAATTTATAGGTGCATGCTAGGGCTATGGGAATCATGTGCTAATTAAAACCAAATGCAGAACTCTAGAGTACAGCTTTCAACCAACAATGGCTGCTATAAGCACATCAGGTTTGTTTAATGCTTTCCAGAGTGCCTTCCATATGCAAAAAATAGGACTCATCAAGAAAAATAACCAGTCGGAAGTTTTAAAAGAAGCAGTTTCAAAAGTAACTTTTCGTACTCAATTACCTTAGAACATAATAAGTATCAAAAATATGTATTGTTTAATAAGAAGACAGAACAAATGTATATGACAGAAATCTGCCAACAGTTACTAAGCACAGCAATGCAGATTGAACTTTCAGCTCAGGAAGTTCCCAAGTAGCAAATTGCCAGGAGCCATAAGAGATGGCATGGTACTTCTGAAGTAGCACTCTATACCTGTGCCATTCCTAAGCGTTTAGCTCTGGCTATTTTCTGGAAAGCTAGAGGACCCAGCAGCCACAGCCACTAGTAAACTTGACATATCTTTGGTGTGACCCAGTACAGACATTAAGTTCCCACAGACAACAGAAAAATGCAGATACTAATTGATTCAAATGTTCAGCACATATCTTTAAGGTTTTGAGAAGGCTTATTTCCCATGTCTCAAGCATTGTTTTACAAAAGATAGTTAGTATAGCTACACCTCAGAACTACATAATTTCCTACATAGGTGTAAAACTTGTCTGCAGGGAGAAAAAAATTCCTTCCAAGACTACAAACTAAGGTCCTGTACTGTTCTCCTTACCTGCAATGCAAGTTCCTTCAATCTCGCCACCATTAACATCAGACTGATAGTCTTGCGTGCATTGAAATAGATAAAACTATACCCCAAAACTCCACTGTGCCCAAACTTACTTTCTTGGGAAAAAGCTGAAAAGGCAAAGCAAACATAACAGAAGTCAGTCAGGGCACACAGCACAGTGCTGCAAACCATTTTGTTTACTGCTGGAATGACTTCATCAGTGAACATTGTTGCACAGTTGTGTTCCAAGTAGGGAAAAAGCCCTGGTTTGAGCAAAGTTTGTTGTCCTGTCTCCAAGAAAGATACAATCCATTGGTCCATTGGCTAAAGTGAGGAAGCCTCATTCCTAAAAGGGGCGAGATTTGTTCTGAAAAGTTTCAGTGGACAGCACTTACATTTAATGTCATAAGGACTGTGATCTCATGTGGTAGAAGGGGATATAGCGTGGTATTCTACTAAAAAAAGTATTGCTTTAAACATACATCTAACCCAAAGACTACAAGAGTGAGGGTCAGACTGCATTGAATTTTGTGCCTTTTCACTGTGCCTCACTGTAAAGTCACTGTGAAAAGAATGGACCTTGGTAGACGAAACTAAAATAAATCTGCTGTTTTTTTCAGCTTTAAAAACAGCCTGCCCAACAGAATTTTGCTCTTCTGTAGCATTAAAAGGGATCATAGCAACATTTTATCGTACATACTTCCTTGCAAGTCAGATTTAACACGACCCACCAGGGGTAGCAGAATAATGTAAAAATTTAATTTTCAGTTCTACTCTGTGTTTTACGAGATGTTATCCCTTTTCTGCTTTACTCAGCTGGCACCTCTGAATGACATTCTCTCACTGAACTATTTTTAACTGAAGCAAAATCAATATTAGTTTGAAAGACTGGTAAAGGAAAAAAAGACTCCCGCAGTTACAATTAGCAGATGATAGAGAGACAGGGGGAAAGCTTCTTGCTAACAAAGTGTTTTTCAAGGATAAACAATGATTTAATAACAATTTGACCTAAAGTATATTCTGCTGAGGCATTCAGAGCATCTGAGGCGAGACACTGTGACCAACAAGTATTTGTGACTACCCTGGGCAGGAGGAACCTCACTGCAGACCTGCATTCAGTTTTCTACAGCTTTAGCCTGGTTCTTCATGGAGACAAACTTGAAAGCTCTCAACAGTGACTGAGTGGATGAATGGCTAACACAGGAGCATAGCTGCTAAACTTGTCTTGAGCTGGAGGTGGTCATATTGCTAGATACTATGGAAGCACAACCCTGTAGTATCTGAGCCCTTACATCCTCTTAAATCTGGTACCTAACCTTCATCTAACATGGCTACCATAGATTTAATTGTTTTTTTTTTTCACTTGGGAGGAACGATGTGATAACAGGATCCAGTGATTTCTGTTCGCTTCCAAAGAGTAAGCAAAAATCCCTTATCCTTGCAGGCAAGAGCCAAAGAGAAAAGGTATTTTTGCAGGAAACTACTCTTTGAACCATCATCTAACTGAAAAACTCCCTCTCCAAACTTTTCCTCAGTCATTTGCAGGGCTTGATCCAGTTGTCTCTCCTGGCCTTACAAGTTTCTCTTCTCTTTCACATACAAAATGCTACCAAACTGATATAAACACATTCTGCTTATATCCTCTTTGTTTTTGACTTAGAATTCAGGGAAATTCATCAATATAAAAATGTGTTTTAATCATTATATTACAATGAAAAGGGCTGCTGCAGTAGTCAGGCACTGCTGGGTAAGACTGTATTAATCTAAATTAGAAATTCATTAACCAGCATTTCTGTATACTGAATCTAGACTGGAACAGCTCAAAAATTCTTACAGCCTAACACAAAAGGAATAAAATAAAAAGGTATTTTGAATTCATGTGAATTGTCCAAAACTTAGGAATGATATATCAAATCCTTTATTTAATAGAAGGCTTCTACATTAGTCATTGTATTAATGAATATTTAACTACACTTGATCAAATTAAATATGTTAATAATGTAAAATATTGCAACATGTGAGATTTATCTTTTCTCGATTTGCAGAGTGATGTGCATAAGCATGTAATCAACTTCATGCATGGGCTGTATTCCTCTGCATAAATACTCACTTGCATGAACATTTGTGGTATTTGAGCTTTTCCTTGTAGATTTTGGCTCTTCTTGAAAATCCATAAACTGGGATTCCAGTAATGCAAACACTTGCATATCTGACTTAACACTGTGCATATGAATAATGTAATTGAACTCATATGCACAAAATTATTCACATATGTTTGTAGGATTGTGGCCAAAAGAATATTGATTACTATGACATATATTTATTCATTTCACTTCATTTCAGATGAGCCTGAGCCACAAACTGCTGGCCTAATGCTGCATCTTCTTGAAGTGTGGGGGTGTTCTGAGCAAGATCTTGGTCCCAGTCCATTTCTCGCACAATTAACATTTTATATATTTCATTTGATTGTCTATTCATATTTCATTCATCAGACCAAAATGTTGGACTCCAATCACTAAACAATACCTGGATTATTCATCTCATCTCACTATGGTTAAAGAAAACATGAATGTACATACCCCAATATAATAGGAAGCTCAATTTAGTAACTTACTACCTTAATGTAATGACCCTTTTCCTCTGAGAGCTGGCTTTGACTCCAACCCAAACTAAGGCAGAGGAAACTCATTTTGACTGTAATGGCTACGAGCATAATGAGATTAAGCTGACAAAATCCTGTTCTCTCCTTGCAGCCCAAAGGTATTCAATTCAAAACCTCCTTCTTTGCTTGGAGGTGGAAGGTGCTAATACTGGACCTGCTGGCCACTTACCAGCCTACCCAAAACATACTTCTATTTTACTTTATTAAGCTGACTTCTGCAATGAAAAGTACTGCGCAAAACATGGTATCTGATGCTAAATCTCTAGATAAAGTTGTCTCCTTATCTAATAAACTCCGCTGAGCCCTCTAAGAAACCACAAAGAACATGCTGTTTTATGGCATATGAAATTAGGGTCATAATCTTTCATTTCACAGTGTTCATGTATGCTTAATTGACTTATTAATTTGGTAGTTTCTACCTACCCCAGCTGACATGAACATAAGAAAAGGTTTTCACTTTAAGATTGGAGAGAGAGTACCTACCTTTCAAAGGAACCACCAGAAGCAGGATGTAACATTTTAAGCTTCTGCAAACTGCTTTAGGGAAGGGAGTTGAAGAGATGCTGGTAGGTAGCACATCAGCCAGGCATTGTGCTGACACACAGGGTAAAACTCTTTCTTTTGCACTGTCCCTGCCTAATGTTTTGTCCCACTCTAAAAAGCAAAACATTTTGAGACAAGAAGGGCCCATTTTTGAATTTCAATTCTACTCTTTCACCTATTTTCTTTTTTGTTTTGCACTAAAACCATCCTTCTAGTTTCAGTTACAACCTCACTTTCTGAAAGACAATTTACCCCTCAATTAAAACTCCAGTACTGATGAATCATGCTCTGAGAGAGGTTGTTTTGATTCTTCCACTTTGAAAAATAAGCTCTGTCTTTTTGACTCAACTATTAGAAATCATTGGGCCTTTTCTGTGACATTAAATAGCTATCTGTAGGAGATATGTTTTCCACATCAATATGTATAAATTGTTGCCAATTTATACAGTGTGTTGCCTCACACTGTGTGTGAGGACCTGTGAACCAGTATAGCAGTGAACCAGTGAACCAGTATAGCTGTCAGTGCAACACCCTTTTCTCTTGGGACAAAGGCTGACTGTCACACACTACTGGAATGGACTTTTCAACTTTAGGACCAGCTATTTTAGCAGATTGCTAGTTCATCTCTTATAGTATTTAACTGACATATTTTTTTTCAGTGGTTTTAATGTATTTAGAAAACACTCATCAGAAAATCATGTACTCTTTCTGGATGAAAATGGCTTTGTTATTTCAGTGGAAAGCAGAGCACTGCTATGAACTTAAAATAGTAACTACACATTTTCAGAAGGAAAAAAATACAACAAATCAAAGGACTACAAGCGTCCATAATTTCTTTCAGGAAGTACCATGCACAACATTTCCCTAATCAGTAAGCCCGTCTGTGAAACAAATAGGAGTATTGTTCCACGTAGAAATTCTCCAAGCACTAAATCCATAAGACAGAGCTTATTATTCACAGGTTCATGTTTAACATGTCATGAATCTCCTTTTACTTCCTAACATTTTTGTTTCTGATCTCCTGTGATCAGCGCTGCTTATTAACATGGCCTGTGGTGCACCACAGACACTATTACAAACCTGCTGTTAAATCAATCACTGGGTGGCACCCAAGAGCCAGCTTAGAGATGTATTGAATTGCAGACACTCTCTAATACACATATTTTAACAATTTCCTCCGTCTTCAGTGAAATTATGCTAATATTTTAGTTGAGTTTCCTTAAGTCTGGAACTCAAATTAAGTCTGTCTGTTTCGTTTTTATGATAGTGCTTGAAATCACTTGCAGACAAGGGGTTGTTGGACCATGAGATTTATAGTGGCAATGCCACAAAGGTGAAACACATCCTGAGGAAGAGGAAAGCAATCTGTATAGCCAGTGTTTTCACTGCAGTAAAGTTTATAGCAGTATTAAGGGAATAGTTACAAATCAGTTTGATGGTGTTGATTTCATTGAGAATAAGTGTATTTACACTTGCAAGCTTTCTCTTAATAATTTTCAGTCTGTTTTACACAATGGGGTTAGTGAAGGTTGAATCTGAGCATATTTCGTGAGTGACAAAATCTGTTTTTCTTTTTCCCACCCATCCTTCTACTTTACTTTGCAAAAATGGTTTTATAACAACTCCTAAGGGGCCGAGTCCAGGTTCAGCTATTTTACTGAGGCTTGCTGATGTTTCTGAAGATGCTGCAGAATCTTTTATGTTCAGATGCTTTTGGTTATGATGTAGACCTGTGGGAAGTAAAATACAGTGTATGAGTACCAAAAACCATTCACTTCCTCCTCTGGCTTTATACTGCCAATTAATTACCTGGAAGTCTGGGGTTAGAGTATATGATTTCCAAATATAAAGCTTTATAAACCATACAGGTTATAATAATTCTTCTTCCCTGCTGGCAATTGAACTGTTCACACCTCGTTGTGCCTCTCTGGTGTGTGAACTTATCACCTGTGGAAAATCCCAAAATTCAGCCACCTTGGGGCAGGGGGAGGAACCCTTAAAACATAAATAGGTAACAGATTTGCAAGTGTACTTGGCGGCAAATATATGAGGCAAGGATGATAAACCAGCTGTCTTCTTCAGATGATATTATAGTTGAGAGATCGTATTTCTTGAAGGACACTTGGGTTGGAAAACCTTTTCTAGAGTGAATGGAGGGAGAGCAGCAGCAAAACCTGAAACCAGAGAGAAAAATAAGAAAAGATAGACTCTTGGAGGAAGTTTATGACTATTTCCAGCACTGGCAAGAGAAGGATGATAATGATGAATTAAGCAAAACCAGCTGCATCCAGAACAAATGGGCAACTGGAGAATGGGGCTGTAGTAGACAGAGAAAAGGGGTCAGGGAAGGTCTATCAGGTACCCCTTTCAAAGGTGTTTTATCTAAAAACACAATAGAGGGTGGGAGCTTGTGTGACCTGATTCATGATGAACATAAGCACATTCTCTCCCTCTTCTCTCTTCAAATCTATCTAGAATTGTTCTGCATTCAAGCATTTTACACTGTCAGCCTTCAAACCGTTGGTTAAGTGTTGTTAAATGTGTTGTCCTAGCTCATCACATTCTAAGTCCGTCCTCACAACAGCCCTGAACAACACAGGCATTACACTCGGAGCTTCTCACTAACCTGCCTAACCCCACTGGCTTTCCCTTTCGCTTTTCTTTCTGCTTCCTTCATATACACCCGATTTTTGTGTCTTTCCTTTTCTAACTAAAACAGGTTTCCAATTAATGTTTGCTTTTAGGATGGCGTACCCTCCACAGTGTGGAGCAAGGCAGGGTCAGAGACCTCACTTCCTTCCTTAAACTAAGTGCAATTGTACAGGCCACACAAAGAGGACTGTCCTTGTTCCTCCCTGCCTTTGTTCATCCATGTAAAAGATTCCTACAAACCAGCCCTAAAATAATAAGGCAAACCCTAGCTATACAGCTGAAAATATAACAAACTCATCTTCAACACTTTGCTTTAAGAAGTAGCCATCACATGCCTGACTTCTGTCCCCAAATAATGTATAATAAAAAGCTAATAAGCCTGCTTGTACGTACCCATTCTTTTGGAGTATGTGAAATAGAGTATCAATAGCTTGAGAAATGTGAATTTGCTAGAGATGGAAAGGTTAAGTCTTTTCATATAACAAATTAAGTGCCTATATAATTCTTGAGCTTTTTTATTCCAAGAGGCAGGAAAATGGTCTAGTTTTGTCAATTAAAATACTTTAAGTTAAATCCTTGCAGTGATTTTCTTTATAATGAAAAAAATATTTTATTTTTATAGAGAGCAATGAATAGCTATGATAGTTACTTTTTGCTCTCATTTTAAACAATAGGTCTATTCAATAAATGCGGGTTTGTTCTTTTTAGTGAGTACTTTAAATTTTCTAGTTTCCAGTTTCCTTGGTATAATGTTTGCTCATTCTTTGGAGTAGGAAATTAATATAAATCACTTATACCAATGCCACAATTTGGGGTATTTTTTTCCTCAGATAATCTTTTAAGAGCAGAGCAATCATAATGTCTTCATATTGAAGAGATTTCTTCCTGTCCCAGTTCTTAGAAAAATATATTTCATAATAGCATGATATATGTCAGCCGCTATAATTTCCATGCCTCTGTGCAATGCACACCTGAGGCTGGGTTTCTATTGGCAAAACTGTACTGAAATAAGAAATAAAACATGGTAGTTAATTTCTAGAAAACATGTTTGAACTGCAGGGATATGAACGTCAATTTGCATGACTGTCTGAGGAAAGGTAACCTTGCTCTTATCCCTGTAGAACCATGTACTGTGTTTGGGTTTGTTTCTGTTTTATCCCTTGTGAGACCAGAGCCAGTACAAGTAAGTAACTTCAGAAGTGAATTAGAACAGGGATACAAAGCCTGATTATAGCCTATCAGTTATCCATCATACATGTGTTGTGTGACAAGGTTGTGCTGGTATACAGGTCTCCTCTTCCCTCCCAATGAAATCATGAACGCATCCAGGTATGCATATAGTTCCCAGCTAAACTGCAGCTAATGGAACTCCTTCTCTCACTGAGGTTGCTCTCAGTAGTTCACACAGCAATTTAAAAAGTCCTCTTGCAGTTTTTTCTTATTGACATGTTGCAAATGATTCTTTTTTACATTAGTGATGTTTCAGTGTAAAACTATAATTAGAGATTAACCTGATACACTCACTGCACAGTCTTGGTGGCCAATTAACTTTAGGGGTTCAGAAATATGAAGGACCCATTGTCCTTCAAATGCTTAACTTGGGTGTGTAAATGCTACTTATCAAGGCATGATAATACCAGCTTGCTCATATATGGACTTTGCAGATAGAAGTTAAATGCCATTACATATTTCCACATCATTAACTTCAAATATGATGCTGGTCACAGTAGAAATATAACCCTAATCCAAATATCAGAATGTAATAGTTTTCTGCAGCTGAGAAACTGGTCAGTTTCCCCCATATACATGCTTGCAATGGGACAGAGTGGTAGATAATCTGTAAATGACATAAAAGTCCATTATACTGCTTTAGTTAAACTTTTATTAGCCATTGGACAAAAGGTATCATCATTTCTGAATCTAAGTAAGTTCTTTGTTTGAAATGACTATTGTGATAACTTAAAGTGTTGGAAGTCAAAGGGACAAAAATGCAAGGATTAATTTTTTGAAAGCTAACAAGAAATTTTGAACCTGACTTTAATGCAGTATAAAAAAAATACTGAAAACAAAAGAGAGGGCTTCAGGGGTTTTGTGGGGTGTTTTTGAGTTGCTGGGGTTTTTGGGCTTTTGTTTTGGGGTGTTTGTTGGTTTGTTTGGTTTGGTTTTTGTTGGTTTGGATTTTTTTATTTTTTTTTTTTTGTTAGACTACAAGGTTTTAAGCACAGGAGCTCAATGCATTAGTTCAAATGCAGTGTGAGTAGATATCCCAATGACCGAACAAACTGCAACCACATCCATAGGTCCAGCTGCCTTTTCAGCACATTTAACTGAACCCTCAGACCTTCTCTCCAATTCTGCTTCATTCTGCACTAGATACAGCATTAGCTTTGATCTTTTCCTCTTTTAAGTTGGTGGGCATTTTTCTTACTTCATTTCTGTCTATTTGAAGAGTCTGGCAGAAGCATAAGGGTCCTTTCTCCCTCAGGAAACCTAATCTGTAAAGTCACCATGCTGAGAAGTCACATACCCTACACCTTTAGCCTAAATTGAAGCTGTAGTTACTCTGCCATCTGCTAACACCTACATAACTAGTTCTAGACCACTTATATGGAGAAGTTCCAAGGCTACCACAATAGATTAAATCTCAAATTGCAAAATATCTTATTTGCTAGTAAGCCAAAATAGGAGAGCAATAATACCCAGTTAGTAGGCAATCAAAGAAAATCTTGTTCTTCTCACTGAGCAGTGTAACACACCTCTCCTGCTCTGACAGCCCACTTCCCACCTTAGAGCTCCTGCTTAGGTTAGAAAGGTTTTAAACTGCTGCTTCACATCATCAGAATTCATTTTTTGGTGATCTACATCACCTGTATGTACCTTAGCAAGCTAGCTTTTTTCAGGACCTTAAAAGGAACCACATGCCTCATTTTATCTGCCAGTTAGATTCAGTAAAGCTAAGGGAAATAGTACAATACTACAATGCTGTAGAGGCTAATGTTCCTTTATCTAAGTTGCACTTTCTAATGGAAACTGTCACTCAAGCTCATCTGTGACTACTGCTTTATTTGTATGGAGGTCCTAATGACCTTTCAAATTTAGCCAGACAGCTAAAGAGTCATCCATGCTCTCTTTTTGGTTGCCACAATTATCCTCTCTCCAGCCTGAGAAATATCCAGTAGTAGCATCCTAACTTCTGGCAATACCTTGATGTGATAATCTGCTTAGATTTCATAATCCCCTTGATTTCATAAACTGCTCTATGGAGTCCCTCACTTCTATTATATATATTGAATAAAAAATGCTTCCTTCACTTTCAAGGGCCATCAAGCCCTACTTCCAGCCTACTTATACCTCTCCATTACCACTAGATTGAGTTCCTGAGCAGTATGCAGTTGCAGTCTCATCTGCTGGGGACATTTTGAAATTAATAGAGTGGAGTGGAGAATAATGAATTGCTGAACCCAGGACAGCTTCTCACAGGAACAGCAAAATTTTCTCTTCTGCTCCCCATGAAGGTATCTCACCATCTTTCCTCAAAGCTGGGATGGCTCCAGGAGTGAGCCCTGTGGCTGGACCTCACTTATTTATTGTTTTCTTGTAGTTGGACTGCGAGCTCTTTGGAGCGCAAGCTGTACTTCAAAGGCAGGGAAGAAGATGAAGGACTCCTCACATACTGCAGTCACAGTTAGTTATTGTTCCTAATTGCTTCGGTAGCACAAATAATTATTCCTAATAACAGCTGCAGTAGCAGTAAGGAGTTACAGCTGCGTTATTTATCTAGTAGATTAAAGACAAGGAGTTTTCAGTAAGGCTTTTCCGGTTGTGGCATTTATCTTTAGTCACAACATTGTAAGTCTCTTGCTGTTCTGGTCACACAACAAAACCGTTTGACCCACTGGGCTTTAGAAATTCAGATGTGTTGATATGATGGCTTTATACTCAGGCTGTTCAACAAGTTATGGAAAATCTGTCTCATTTGCATCTTTTAATCTTAAATGCTTGAAACAAATGGCTCCACCTTGACTGGAACACTCATTTCACACTTTAAAGGAAAACAGAAGTGATAAAAAATTAAATAAAAGCTTTTTTTTCATTCAGATAGAATGGATGCCACATATGATGCCTCAAGAATTTCTGGGGAACTTAGAAGGAAAACATACACTGAAAAGTAAGTGTGCTAAACCTAAATCCATAGAAGTTTTAGTAGTTTTGGATGCTGGCATTCAATCTGTATTACCAGATTTCCATTCCTAATATAGACATTTCCATAATAAGTTCTATAAAAGAATGTGAAAAGGTTCTACATTGAAATACTAGATTATTATATTTTAAGTTTACTTTACATATCTTCATACAGTGTAGATACAATGTTATGCTTTTTTCCACATCACCGAAGCTCTCATTTTACATTAAAACAAAAATCTAAGGGGTTTTTTTTTCTGATACTCTAAAAACATGATGTTTCTGATGGAACCATAATGTTCATATAACCTGCTGGGAAAAAAAAACCCAAACAATGAAGTGGTACAATATCAACTTTCAGGGAGCTAGTGCTGCTCTCTTTCTCTTCTCTGAGTGCTCATCCAACTTATCTCATAGGAGAGCTCAGACCTATCTCTGTAAGATCTTACACTGTGGTGGACACTGCGGTGCTAAAGTCCCCCATCTCTCTTGGGAGCAGTCACTCCCCTTACCTGTCCCTCCCACCAGACCCACAGATCTTCCCTGTTTCTGCGTGTGAGAATAAGTGGAAACAATGATTCTCCACTATTTCATTTGTGGAAGAGACTAAGGAGGGGGGGGGGAGGAAATNGGAGCAGTCACTCCCCTTACCTGTCCCTCCCACCAGACCCACAGATCTTCCCTGTTTCTGCGTGTGAGAATAAGTGGAAACAATGATTCTCCACTATTTCATTTGTGGAAGAGACTAAGGAGGGGGGGGGGGAGGAATCATAGAATCATATCACAGAATCATATAATGGTTTGTGTTGGAAGGGAGCTTAAGGATCATCTAGTTCCAACACCCTGCTATGGACAGTGACATCTTCCATGAGACCAGTTTGCTCAAATCCCCATCTAAGCTGAAATTCCAAGCTACAAGCTCTGATATTTCAATAAAGATGAAGTAAAAGTAAGTCTACAAGTCTACAAGTTATAATCCTGACTGCAACCCTGAAGACCTTCAAACATACCATTCTTTCCAACTCCAAGGAAAGAGCATTTCTCTCCAAAAATGAAATCTTTGCTCAGAGCTAATGTCACCTGCTCTCTGAATCCTCTAGGGACTTGCCATGCAACACACTCAGGAAAGTAACTGTGACTGGTATTTGCACAAGCTAAGCAAACTGATTTAGCCTCCTTCTCACACTTGCATCTGTTGTGGACAGGAGTGTATGCTATGGTACATTTGGGTCTTTCAAATTTACAGGACAATGCGTTCTGTGAATGCAAATACTGAATACATACACTGTAACCAGAGTTCCTTATTGTTTAGGCAGAAGACTGCTGCCTGACAGTAGTTTGAGTGAGTAAGTTATAATTTACATTGCATTTCTGCTCATTTTGGAATCTAAGCAGCAGTTTGAATAGTAACAATTAAAGCAGCAACATGGTGAAAAATATTATCCACTTCATATCTACTTAAACTTGTCACATTCAGTAAACGTAGTATCAAAAGAACAGCTAGGAAATGTAAATGACTCTGCAGTAAATTTATATTAGTCCAAACAGCTATTTCAAATGAGGTCAGTAGGGTGCATTTTCCATTTAAGAGAGTCATCCAGACTTAACAGAAGGCATTATACACATATTGGATCCCTCAAAGAAGAACAAAACACAGTTGGCAGGAAATTTAAACAAATACTAGGTTGCCAGTTAATCCTTATAACTGCGTGGCAGATATTTATTGTAAAGTAGGGATCACTTTAGTTCATATTGTTTATACCTGGTTTGATATCATTGCTTTTAATATCCAAGTAGCATTGAAACACAAACTGAAGGGTATATGCAGTACATATCTACTTAAGTATCTCTGTCAATTTTGGGGCTAGGAAATATGCCACCAGTTCGATTCTTCTGTGAACAGTGGGTGGTCAAACAAAAGAGTTGGTGATATTAATGCATTTAAAACTAAACTGTGCCTAACAATCACTAATAAACATGCAAGGTCAAGATACTCACCCTCACAGTAACATAAATTTCTAATAGCTCCGCTGGTTTAAATGCATGGCTCAAACTTACACCACTAGGAAGAGAAAAAGAATGCAGTCCTGGTCTTATAAGTAAATGAAGAATCTGTTATATACCTTCCCCTTACCACAAGGCATTCCAAAATGATGCCTTCTGTGCTCTTAAAACAGATGAAAATTTAAGCTGTCTAGTCTCCCCTCATAGCTGACTATATACTGGCACTGCCGCCTCCTCTGTGGCTTCAGGGGTTGCAGACAGTGAGAATAACTTTATTAAGCAACGCAAAGTGGAATAAAATAAATGGAGAAGATGCAGCAGAGGTGATCATCTCTGATGTGGCAGAGAGAGGCAAGAGACAAAGTAGGTGTTAAGGAAGAAGAAATGCACTGTTTGGATGTGGGGATTTGTGTTCTTCCTCTCTGTCTAATCTTACACATGCCATGTATGTGGAGAGGGAAGTCAAGATGAAGTGTGCTGCTGGAGCACAGGGCTCCAGCAGAGGATGTGGGACACTGAGGCTATGTCCTGGGGCTGGATGCTGGAATTTCCAGTCTCTGGGCACTCAAAGAATTTGTCACAGTGCAGGAATTTGAAAGTAAGGAATTCTGTCATTCATTTGAACTCGGTAGTTCAGGGAGGCACTGTCACAAGGTATCCTTTGGGGCTCTGCTGATCTTCCTTCTGTAGGGGCAGCTGCAAACCAATTGCTGTCTCTTCGCTATATTCCTACAGCCTCCACTGAGAGCCTTTATATTCAAAGAGTTTTTCAACCAAGTTTAGTCTCATTTTGTGTTAAACAGAAGAACGAAAAGTGATGTGAACTATGCTTCCACAGGAATTCCCACAGTGAGAGAGTGATCATTGCTGCATAGCTGTCTTTTCATGCTTTGTTAACAGATATTTATATTCCATAAATACCATCTCAGACTTTGCCCCTTTCCTACAATGCTACCACTTTACTGGGAAACCTAAAGCCCCATAGGTCCTTTAACTCCCTTTTTTACTCTGAATCCAAAGTAAATAGCACTGCATTGAGAAAGATTGTTTGAAAGATTAGATTACTCAATTAGAGGGATTTATTGTACCTTACCAACTTCCTTATAAACATTTTTATTTTCATTTTCAAGGACAGGAGTCCATTCTCATAACAGACATGGGCCAGGCCCCACATACCATCTGACATTTCTTTCTGTGGCTTGTCTTAACCAAAGTTGAAAGCTTCTTTTGTCAAGTCAAGCACCAGCATGGACATAGGCCATCATGGAAAGCTCAGAAAGCCTAAGTCTCTGTCAGCACATTTAGATATCAGCTAGGTCTCCACCAATGACATGTTTTACATAAATGGGAAGAGTAGATGCTGATACTATCCAGGAAGGTAATAGATAACTATTGCTACTCAGAGACAAAGATACAAATATCATCTGGAGAACAGTGACAGAAGCATCACAAAGTCACTTACTATATTTGTTACTGGAAGATGGCCATCAGGGCCTAGAAGCGGCAGCATTCAAAACTCAAGATAGCTCTGACCTGCACAGTATTGTGCATTCAGAGCTCTTTACGTTGGTTAAGAATCCTAATACTGTTAAGGGGGTTCCTTTAGAAGTCTCAAATTTTTGCAGATTTCAAGGTAGAAGGAATCACTCTGGTTCTGTTATCCGACTTCCTGGGGCTACTGGCTACTGTCCAGTAGTGTGTAATGTGGGCTACTGGCCTCCCCTGAACTAATAACTGGAGTTAAGTGGCAGTAGAAGAAACTCTGTTTGCACAGCTAGCGCTCAGTGAAGAATAAAATGCAATACCTACAGTAGATGAAGAGGAGCAAGAGCCTCATGCCTGACGCACAAGCCAGCAGACCTGAGCTCTATCCTACTCCTCACTGCTGTGATCCTCCTATGTGCCCATTCCATGAAGGTGGGACCTTTCTTTCTCTTTATTTCAAGTTGCTGCAGTACTTTCCCTACCACAGAACTCTTGCACACTTGAAAATCGCATTTCAGACTCCAGAAAGATACCAGAGAGTCACAGGGCACTCATTTTCAGTTGGTGTGTCTTTAAGCATAAACAACCTCATTCAACAGGATTCCAGTTGGAGATCTGAAACTTCAGAAAGAAACAATGTACTTTCATTTAAATAATGACCCTTTCTTGTCACTTGCATATTACTGCAATGTAAAGCACCTACTCATAGCAAAGGGTCAGCAGAGTCTTGTCTCCCAGGGTCCTGCCTAATCCAGGGGTCTGAAACTACATGGATTTGTCTATCGGTGAAAGAAAAGACAGAAAGACAGAAGAGACAGGCAAAGAGAAATGGAAAACAAAACCCTTTTGCATTGCTAACCAGCTCAGTAGTTAAAGAAAGATTGCATTTGGGTCCCCAAAAATCCCAACCCTTTTTGTTCTATCAATCAAGGAAATAACACTATGTGCATTCACCATTGGCTGGCATAACACCGTACTGCTGCTTCAGTATTAACTATCCTGGAGCTACTAATAAGAAACACTTTTGAGATTTTTGTCAGAAAAATTTTAGTTAATTTCTTACCCACTGAAAGAGTGCTGCATAGTGGCCATCTACACATGAGATGCACCCACTTTACTCAACTTGGAAAGGGAAACCAGTGGACATCATGTCAACACAGAGCAGGAGAAAGATACATGGCTCTCAAGGGGGCACTCACACACTTAAAGGTAAGCATGTGCATAACATTTGCATAGTCAGAAGTTTATACAGGCAAAACTGTTATTTTAGAATTAAGATAGGTCGCCCATTCAAGGTTAAGTTTATCTATCAGAAGGGAAAACCAGTTTTGCATGTTATGTTGGGAATAGCAGAGCTCTCCATGACAGCATGTCCAATTTTTGCTTATTCACAAAAACTGCTTGTTTAAAATTGCAGTTGTTTTTTTCATTTTCTGTTCATGACCTATTCGGCCAGTTCATTCTTGCACTCTATCTCCCACTCAGAAAAAGAAGTTTTTCTATATTTTTTTAGACCAAAAGTCCACTTAGCCCAGCATAGCCTTAATGGTGTCAGTTGCAATAGGGAAGAGTATAAAATACAAGTTACAGGAAGCAATCTGTCCCTTAGTACATTGTCATAGTTTACAGCAATTAACAGTTTAGGGGTTTCCAAGTCTGTGGCTAAATATGAGCAATACTATTGATGGGCCTATCATTTAGGAACTTGTCTGGTCCCTTTGTGAGCCTATTCAGGTCTCCGGCCTTCTCAACATCCCATCCCAATGATTTACATAATTTAACTATATGCTGGGTCAAAACATTCCTCCTTCAATTTTCTTTAAATACAAAGTCTAATAGTTGCATTGAGTGCATTGTTATTTTAGAAAATAATCATCCTCTCTTTACTTTCTAAACAATATTTGTTAATCTTACAGACCTCTGTCAGACTCTCCTATTGTATTTTATGGGAATTCACAGACAACTCTCTTCCCAGAAGAATCCTACCCTACTTTACCTGTCTCTACATGGCTATTGGTGTATGCCTCTAGACACCTTTGTCTAGTTCAATAGGGTGCCAGGATGCAGAGTATTCAAAAGATAGGAGCATCAAGATTTTGCATAATTGTGTTTTCTGTTCCTAATTCTTTCACCACAATTGTTAAAGTTATACGACATTAAAACCAGTCCTTGGCACTAAGCTGGTCTATTCAGCTAGCAAATGATGACTTCCAGATTTCTCTCTTGACTCTAAACCTAGTTTAGAGCTTTTGTATGCACCATTCAGGTTGTCTGTTTGGGTACAGACAGTCTTTACAATGTTGTTTTCAAGAGCCTTGTTACCAGGCGCAAGACCATGATTAAGGATTGAGGCCTTACCACTGTAGGAACTAGGCCCACAACTCAGAAAAAGAAGGAAAAATCTTCTGATTCAAGAAGAAGGGATATATGATAGTTACCTGTCTGATCTACTGTTTCTGAGACTTAAGATGAAACAACATTTTGAAGACATTTTAAGATATCAAAATGGGTCTAAATGACCTCTCTGTCCCAGTCACTCTGACATGCCATCCTATGGGGACTTTATTACTGCACTGGACTTGCATAGTCAAAGTCCGTTGATCTTTGGGACGCACTACCAACCTACTTTCTTCCTCAATCAGTTGTGGCTTTCCGGGGAGCCGAGAATGGTTTGAATGGTAGGAATGAGGAGTATTAGGGGGTTGCCTGGTGTATTTTTTTTATGTGGATCTTGGTTGCTTCAATCCGGATTTTGAAGGGGAGAGCTGAGGTTTATAGAGGGTGTCTGAAAAGTGTCTGAATTGCTTGGAATGTCACAGAGGCCTCTTTCAGGCTAGAAGAGTAGGAATAAACTAATAAACAGAATCTAGTCTGCTGTTTCCATCCCTTATTTAAAACCTACAGTAGGAGTCAGCAGGTACTGCACCAAGTGCCTGTCCATGCTGGCCACTCCACTGCCACCAGAGCCTGTTGTTTCAGAGCCTGTGCCAGCAGAACTGGCCTCAGGCACCATTTACAGTCCCTGGTACCCCATGTCCCTGAGCTGTTCCTGACAGAGTCCAAAAATACCATACTTTAGTAATATATTGGCATGGTGATGAATGTAAAGACTTTTTTTCTTGAACACCATCGTGGGTTTAAAGTCCAGTCAGTAATTCAGAAGCATGCAGTCACCCGCTCACCCACTCCCCCACTTCCTCCCCCTGACTCCTGGGGGGATGAGGAGGAGAATTGAAAATGTAACTCCCCCTGGCCGAGATAAGAGCAGTCCAGTAACTAAGGTATAACACAAACCACTACTGATACCACCAATAATAATAATGATAATAGAAATAACAAGGGAAGAGAATACAACCACTCACCACCCGCTGACCGATACTCAGCCCTACCTGAGCAGTGATCTAATCCTTCTGGGTAACTGCTCCCAGTTTATATAGTGGGCATGCCGTGCTGTGGTATGGAATACCTCTTTGGCTAGTTTGGGTCAGGTGTCCTGTCTCTGCTTCCTTCTGGCTTCCCCTCCTCCCTGGCAGAGCATGAGACTCAGAAAGTCCTTGGTCAGAGTAAATATTACTGAGCAACAACTATAAACACCAGTGTTATCAGCACTGTTCCCAGGCCGAAAGTCAAAAACACAGCACTGCACCAGCTACTAAGAAGGACAAAAATGCTACTGCTGAATCCAGAACAAACACTAACTCTATTATCTAAAAGCTCCATATTAAAAAGAAGCATTTGTCTTGGTGAAAAAACATTTTACCATGTGTCATCTGTTTTTACAAATCTGGCAAAGATATCCGCTGTCATTTTAAATGAAAACTGACTGAATGTTACATCAGTTTAAAATTAACTTATACTGCAGCTAGAATTTATTGTAAGGCAGCTGGTTTTTATTCCTATTTTTTGAAGAAAACATATGGATTATGACAGAACCTATTAAATATCTCTGGAGTGTATCTGGGAAGCTGTGTTTCTTCACCCTGAGCTCCATCATCAAATTTCTGCCTGAACATCTTAGTCTCCTGTAGGCTCCCATCAAGTCACAAGAAGATAGAAAGCAAAAAAGGCTTTCTTAAGCATGCTTGAAAATATATCTATGTGAATGACAGAGTTTCCTTGTGAATTCTTTGTCTTACTTGCATAGGTGACTTTTGAAATTAGTACAGGCTGTTCTTTTTCTTGCCCCAATTAATACAGATGAAATGTGCACACTTAAATGTGTGAACTGGGGATCATCAACTTTTCGCCTCACTTCTGTGTTATCTGATACAGAGGATAACCTACTACACAGCAGAATCTTTTGTAAAGATTAATGGCCTGGTTTACAAATGCTTTTATTAGATTATTTGCTATTCCTAAAGTTTATGGCAAAAATATTTCTGTCACTTTGTTCATTTTATTGTGTTATGGTAGCAGTGTTTTCATATTCAGCAAAGCGAGAGAGCATTAAGACAGAACACAGCTGTCAGCCCGCACATGCAATACTCTCCAGCAGTTTCAGTAAGAGGGTGAGTGAAAATAGCTTACTCAGTGGAAGCTGGATGGGTGATTTCTAGGCAGGCTGAGTGCAATTACTTGGCTGGGAATTTGTGGAAGAAACTGTGGTTGGTGCCCCTCCTCTCCTGAAAAGTGCATGGGATCTTTAGCAACCACAATGGTCAAGATTTCATGGTTTAGTTTAATTACTGTGAGATGCTCTGTACCATTAACACAGGGGGAATGAGAGGCACAGTTTGGTGTGTAGAGTGTGTGTGTTTTAAATGCCATTTGATAGCCTTTAAAAGCTCTATGCTGGAGGAGTTCAGATGCTTTCTTGTTTAGAAAACTTATGAAGCAGAAATTCTGTTGAAAGAAACTTCACTGGAATACATTAAGATCTTTCATTTGTTGGCAGCTGACCTTACGAACGTTACTGGTCTTTACAAAGAAGCAAATGCAATATTTCATTTTATTAAACTGCAGAATTAGTCTTGTTGCACTGTTGCAAACTTCTCAAATGTTTCTCTCTGGTTTACTTTATAGTATACCTTGTATTGCTACGTGGTAATTAAGACACTGATTCTGTAAACACTGCACCTGTGAGTTGTCACTACTCCTTGCCTCTGCATTTTAAACACTAAAGGCAAATCTTTATTATTATGAATATATAATTTTTGACTCATAACAATTTATAGGATTCCTAGTGTATGAGAAGAAAAAAGCACAGTGTGATTGTTATGCTCCAAGTTATTTGCAAAACTGGCAGTAGAAAATATTTTCAGACTTAACATCATGAATACCTCTATTCCAACAATAAATACACCATTTCCAAAGGGGGGGGTGGAGTTTTCTAACATTGACTTTTAAGATATTAGACAGCTGACAGCAGAACAAATCATCAATTCATCTTAAGAAAAGAGATTGTTAGAGAAACATGAAGCAGACAGAAGGAAATGAGATTATTTGAATGCATGAAGCTTCTCTAAAGTTGAGGCATTAGCAAAAGATTTCATCACACTGACCTATCAACCACCACTTTTAGCACTGGTTGCATGTTTGTGACTTGAACAGGAGACATAAATCAGACTATTGCTGACAAATCCAATTAATTTTGTGATCACAGAAAAGCAGCATGCCTTTCTGGCACAATTTGCACTTGCTAACAGGAAGGCAGAGAACCAGCATGTCAGGAAACTTACTTTTGCAAATGTAGCAACATGCTTCTGAAGATCTACAAAGTGGAAATAATCCTTAAATTTCATGAAGAATAGCTGTAAAGAAATATTTTCAAGGAAAAAATAAAGCCATCATAGAAATGGTAGTCTAGGAAACTAGTGTGCTAAAAAGGCATAAAGGTCCAATGTCAGTGGGATTTCTGCAGTAGGGTGAAGTATCTAAATTGCACTATTCACTTTAACAGTAATACAGTTCAGATATCTGTTCATATTGTTTCAATATTTAACCATGGTGAAAATAACTTTTTTGTTATGTGCACAGAGGAAGCTCATTTTCCACAAAGATTCCAAAAGTCAGTTTCATCCTTAAAATATTTCCTACTGTACACCTTTCTTCTCATTTATCAGCAATCCAGCAGTTTGAATGAAGGTCCAACAGACCAAGTTTTGCCATGAATACAACCATTGGTGGTGTATATATCCCCTTCCCACACGGTCAGGTGACAGAAAAGCATCAGAACCTCTGTAATTATAAATCTCATGGCTCTTTGGAGAAGCAAGGGGACCACTGCATGAGATACAGAAGCATAAAGGGGTGCTTCACTTTGCATTTTTCAGACTGCAAATACATTCTGCATTATCCAGAGTAGAACATCTGCTGTCCTACCACCTTCCTCTCAAATTAGTCCAGCTATAGTGTAAAAACAACACACTTCAAAACAGTAACAAGTTTTTTTGAGTTTTGTTTTCAATAAATCCAAAAGACCTAAAGTATTTTAGAACTCTATCAACTAACCCAGATACCAAATGTATCTCCAATCCAAGATCATTCAGGCTTTTCACATTCACAGCTCTTCTTGTTCTCTCTTCCATCAAGTGAGGGTGAAGACAACTTCAGAAATATATGGGGAAAATATATCACTGCTCTCTTGAGTCCAGTAAGGAATAAGGGGTTTGAAAACCTACTTTGCT
Organism: Agapornis roseicollis; assembly: GCA_002631895.1. NCBI lineage: Eukaryota > Metazoa > Chordata > Aves > Psittaciformes > Psittacidae > Agapornis > Agapornis roseicollis. Next base: position 73,975 of record NDXB01019610.1, read on the forward strand.
TCATCCAAAGTCAGATATGGCCAATCATAGTCTTCTTCATTCTCTGCAACTTGGCTTCCATAAGTCTTTTAGTTTATCAGAATATAAAGACATAAATAGAACAAGATTGGATGGAGCTACCTATTAGAATACAGATGAAGGAGAGTTTTATTTCCTCAATAAACATATAAGCAGCTTGAGTTGTTGATCTTTATTCCACTCTAGCTGTCTCTGTGCAGCTGTCCATACCAACATGGATGAGGAGCAACACAGTTAAAAAGGAATAACAAATCCTACTCTCTCCTCACTAGTAGCATGAATTTCTATTGTTCTCTTTGTGGGCCCCTACACATCAGATGAATCTGGTGGTCCCTTTCCCACTTCAGCTTTAGGGCTCTAGTTGAGTATTTTTGTAAGTAAACAGCGTGCTTATCAGATGCAATCCATCTCCCAGACTGCCTTCTCTACATGTGGATTATTGTGAGTCTCAGGAACTGCTCTGAATAGTGGCTGTGAATGAGAAAACCAGACTTTTTGCTTGTAGGCTACTTTACACAAATTCTCCTCTTTTTTTTTAAGCACAGTGGATTTTTTAAAACTGGATCAATAGGGCTCTTAGGAGTTTTTGTCTCAATCCAACTTTAAGCCTAGCTGTTGTACTTGCTAATTCTCAGGGCAAAATCTCATTTGTTCCACAAGACTCTTTTTCTTGTTTGACATGTGTTCTCCAGTGGGAATTCCATCACCCTTTGATTTAATTCTTCCAGATGTTTCATGCATCCTATTATGAGCCTCTTCAAAGGAAGAATAGTCACTGGTCTAGAAAGCAGTCACATTTTCATTGTTCCAGGGAAGGTAATAATTTTATGCTAGGAAACAGAAGCAAAAAAGTGTATGAGTTGTTGAACATATATGTGTCTATATGTATATACATAAATCAGTAATAAAGAACTCCCTAAAATCTTGTCAGTTAAGCCCAATGGAAATATACTACATTTAAGCAGTAAATACATACATAAAAAATACATTCTATCTGAAGGTAACAGTATCCTTGGGAATGGAAGATTTAGGGCTTTTAACTTCTCCCCTTTCCACATAATGATTTGCTTTGTGTTTATAAAGGGGTGTTGTTACAAAGACGGGTACTTTATTGCACCTGAAAGCCTTAATGTCCTCATGAAAGACTGTAACAAAATGGACATTTGTAGAACAGATTTTACATTTTGGCATTTAAAGCGCTATAATACTTCAAATAAGAAAAGTCAAAAATGTGGCTGAATCTTTGCACTCACGCAGAACTCAAAGGTTACTTCTATAGTGATATTTTGTGCATTTTTCCATATTTGCTACTTGTATCACCATGAGCAAATTCACTGCACATACCGTTCCTCTCCTAGCACAGTGCTATTTCGTTATTGCCATAACCAGGGGCTTAGGGAACCCTTTTTCTAATTCATTCATGACCTCTAGGCTTGGGAGGAAAGGTTAGTTAGCTGCTTGCTCAAATAATTTCGAACATCACGTTGTACTTTTACTGGTCCTTCAAACAGAAATCACAGCTTGATTTCTTTATAGAGTACATCCAGCTAACACCCCCTCATAATTCACTGGCCTAAACAAGCTCACCTCATTGAGTTATTGATTAATCTTTATTCAGGAGGCTCTTCTGTTCAAGCTACTCTTCCCCTCAGGAATCTTGGAAGGGAACAGATGTTTTCAGAAAACACCAAAATTTCTGCCCAAATTATGTGTCATAACAAGCAGTCTGAAAATAACCTTTTCTGGTGGGTTTTCTTTTTTTTCCCTTTAAACACAAAACCAAATAAACAAACAAACAAAAAGACCAAAACACCAAAACCAAGCACGGTAGATGTTCAATATCATAAGCTGTTACCAAGCCCTCTGTACCTTTCTAGTTTCAGGATTTTATTTCCAATAACATTGCTTCCAGAATGTAATAGGGCAGATTTTGCTGTCCTGGAGTTTCATCAATAAATCAGGAGAAATTGTACTGGTTGCATGACATCTTTAGTCTTTTGTTCAGCATTCCTCATGACCTGACTACTCTAAAAGTAGAAAATGCTTCCTTCACTTATACATGGCATTGTGAGAGGGACCTAACTTGTAATGACTGTAGAAAGGAAATGCTGGAACAGCTCTGCTAAGCCTCCACGCTAATACCTACAGGGCACTTAGATCCTGTTCTCTTGTGTACAAGGAGGACCCACCTTTCAAATAGCAATGTAAGAAGTACAGAAGACCTGAAAACCCCAAGTTTCCCCACACTGGAAAAAACACCCTCAAGCCTAAAACATAGGTGGAAGCACATTGATTAAGCCCACACAAACTTTGTCACTTTAGTGCCACAAATGTGTTGAAAATTGAACTTCACAGTTTTCATTCTAAGTGCTTTAAATTACATTTATTGACACTTCTATGAGCTTCATGTTATGAATATTGATTTTTCCAAAATGTAGTATACGTGCCAGGCATGTATGTATGTGTCCCTGTAGAAATACAGTGGAAAGAAACATTTGGATTTAACTAACTTGAGAAAGCTTTCCAAAAGCAGCAGCTGGACACAGCATCTTCACACAGCCACATCTAAAATAATGTCCTCATGTTCTCACAGTAGCTCCAGCAGCAACTACCTCTACAAGTGTCAGCATTAATTTTTTTTACTTGTAAAGATCTTAGTCACTTAAAGTAAGACCTGAAGGTGATTTTTTTTTCCTTACAAACCCTTTTGTAGCAGAAGAAAGTGGAAACCTTTTAGAAAACCTGAGTGAGTCTGCATTGAGCCTCAGCACAGTGGCTTTTCAATTGGTTTGACAATTTTTTACTTAGGTACAGGAGGAGATAATTGAAATCTTCTATGTGTAACTGGCACTTAGGTTGTTATGGATTATTAGGCTCACAAAATAACTAGATCACAATATGTAATTATTTACATATGGCTATTGGAACCCCTTTGGTCTACAAAACTAGACTATCCAATGACTACAGGTGGGACTAAAATTGTGTTTTAAGTGTGTAATTGCTCCCTGAAGCAAAATAATATCTTACGATCTGTGTCACTGGAAGCCTTTCAGTTGAACATCTTTCTTCTTCAGTTGCAAATTACTGAGTGTGATAATGTTCACTAATTTGGGTGCTGATCTAATCACTGTCAATAAGGGTGATGCAAAGGAGGGCAATTCTTTAACAGAAAAGAATGAAAACCTGTAATCCGTAGGGAGCTGCCAATTAGGCTGAGTTACACATTAGTTCCTCTTGAATGTGAAATTTATGGCTGCATTCCATATTCCCATTGACCAATCCAAAGCCAAGTTTACCCCCTGAGTTTTTTAAAATATAGCTTATATTCACTATTTCTGTTTTTGCATGGATATGTTTAATATGCTCATATTTAGAGAGGAGTATGATAACATTACAAGTAATGTTACTTTTCAGCTCTGATGCTATTATCTCTGTTCCAGAATATGAACATTGATATGTTAGTGCTCAGTGGTGGCACAACTGTGGTGATCCAAGGGTCTAATTGGGGTACAATCTATAATTAGTTCTCCTTGCTAACCTTGCTTCATTGTTCACTCTTTGATGCTGATGTTGCTGTTATTTTGTTCTTAGGAAATTAAAGTGATATACCTTGAAGGGATGTTTTGGTTTGATATTGAGTATCATATACTTCCTCTTCTGGCAATATCTGTCTACTCCCTTTGTCCATACTTCCCTGTGTTTTGAAGAAAGAAGCACTTATCCCAGAACCCCAACCTCTCTGAATGATTTGAAATATTATTAGTTACAGCTTAAAGATGTTACTACTTATAGATGAGTAATCTCCTGAAGGCAAAAATATGTTGGGGTTCCATTTTACAAGAATACTTGTCTTTTTTTAAGAAAGGTGATAGGCTAAATATTGAGTGGGTGTAATACACACTGATATAGTAAGAGGGGAGGGAGCAACACCTAGAAGAAGGCTGTTTCTAGACGGAAATTTGTATCTGTATCTAGAAATTTGTATATGTTGCGTAAAGGGATGGGCTTTTTCTTGAGAATGATGAGCAGGTCAGTAGCAGTGGTCCTCAGTCATCACCTGCCCCATGTGTACTCAAGCTGGTGACTCCTACTTGCTCCTTATTTGTCAGCAGAGATTTTATTCTAGCTCAGAAAGAAGTGGGATGAACTGAGTAGGGGGTAAAATGAGTGACAGACGGATTCAGCAGTAATTCTGCATTTCCTTGATTTTGTCAGTTTAAAGTTGACTTCTTAACATTAATGTACATTTTGTAATTTACTTTTTATGCCTGGTGTACCTTCCTTAATACAGGGACAACAGTTCATGCTGAGTGTTTTATACATAATTTATATCCAATACTAAAACCCTTTGTACTGCTTTAAGGGGTTATAAATTCAGTGTAGCCTAGCGGATATGTTAATGCAAAACTCCTGGCCTGCACATTTTGCTTGATGTGAATTGCCCACAATTTTCCACCCTAGACATTCTGCCAGCAATATATAAAAGAGTTACAGAATGTATCCATGAGCAATAATAAAAGCTGCCTTCCTGGGAATATTCACATCTCTAATAATAATATCCACCAAAGTTTGGATCCAATAGTCATTGTTCACATTATTTTATTATCCACAAAGCAGTGGTATTTCCAAGACTTGTACAACATCCAAAGTTGTGGTTGTAGAGAAGTGTAACAACACTATATCCAATTTTACTGCACTCTGTTATATGAAGTTAACAACATACTGAGAGCTCTGTTATATTTTGTCTTGTTTGTTTACACTTTGATTAAGATGAGATAAATCTACAATGCTGCATAAAAGCCATCCTAAGGGTATTCCATTGTGTCCTGTGATATTAATGCCATAAAATACATCCACTTCACCTTCAGTGCTGCATTTATTACTGGCCTTCCTATCGTTGCACAATGATATTGGTGGTTTAGATGCTTTCTAGACGTGACAAGCATAATCCTTTCTCATAAGAACTTGTACTTTTGAGGCACTATTCTACACACTGTGCCCTTCACACATTTTGCTTTTCAGTAATTTGCAGGACTAAACATTGAATTAAGATGTGACATAACAAAATAGAAAAAAAAAAAAAAAAAAAAAGGAATTGGGCAAGGGAAAGGGGGGGG
>NDXB01019610.1:80315-102755 GCA_002631895.1 Agapornis roseicollis
TATCTGTTCCAGCATTCAGAACACATGCTTCAGTGAGGCCTTCCTAAATACTTGTATCTCTAAGGTGTATCTCCCCACATTTGCCAGTTCTCATACTGGAATTTTATCAGTGAATCCTAAAAAATTGCTTTGCTGATCTTCCTTAAATGTTATAGTGCTGTCTTTCAATTAAGAAAAAAAAAAAAAAAAAAGAAATGAAAAAGGGATTTCCTTATGGACACAGCTTCTCTCAAAACCACACAGGAGCTTTGCTCAAACACAGAGCCTTGAGAAAGTGTATTGTATTATGTACAACATTTCCAGCAGGCCCCAAACTCCACTTGGCAGCCTTTCATTCAGGTGCTTACCAAACCAAACACACCTTTATTTCATCCAGTCTCTTAGGCTCTCAGTCCATCATGTTAAGGATACAAGCCCTTAAGAAATATATAAATCTACTCTGTAAGTAGTATGGAAACATGTCCCATGTGCTAGGTATTGTGTCTCCTAGTAATATGTACACAGAAACTGTCATCCCTTGTAGGGTTAAAATAATACTGCCTTGTTTGCCAGGAAAATTGTTTGTTTGTTTTTCTGAAGGGGAGCACAATTGTTCAGGCTGTTGTAAACTGAGTCAAAATAGATTTCAGCGAAGAGTTACGTTTTATGGAATTATTTGTGACAGCTTTGATTAATCGCAGATGTGCTAATCAGATTTTTTCAATTTATTAACTATGGTACCTTTCTTTTTCTTCAGGACCTGATTTTTCTTCTTTGCTGGCGATAATGTAAACCTGACCTGAAGGCTGGCTTCAGTCCAGCCTTGGCAGCTTGCAGTCACTGTGCAAATGAACAGGTAGCCTCTGGGTCTTTGTTTATTTTAAAGTTTCTGTGATGATTGCTATCTGGCAGCTAGAAGACAGATTCAGGTCTTGTTTTATGTAATTGTTATAATGGGGAAATTTTGCAAAATCCCTTGAAGCCAGTGATAAAACAGGATGATGTTCCTCTCTCATTACACCCTACTAAATGCCAAAGAAGATCAGAATCTGTCCTGTGTGTTTAGGAAGAACTCCCCCTGAAAATTAATTAAGATCTAGGGTTTTAAAATGTCACCTATATATATATTTAAGAGATAAAAGGAAAAAAATACTTTGAGGTTACAATCAACACTTAATTCAAGTCAATTCTGTTTATTTTACTTACAGGCAGTGAGAGGTATCAGATTTCAACACATCACACACCTGCATCTTCAGGGTTTGTTTGCTTTCCATCCCATGCCTGCATGCAGTAGACAATAGTAAGTCAGTAAGAGCACAATATTTTCTAAGCTAAAAGGAATGAAAATCCTCATCTCAGTTTCTAGAGTTTAAGTACACATTTAGATACCATGGGGGGAATTTGGCATATTCAAAGAACCCATAGTTATGACCTCAGAAACTGCATTAGTTAGTTAATAAGGCATGATCAGCAAGCACTAATGATCACCACTGGTGAAAGTCAAGTTGTCACCTTAAGGTTTGCATATTCTTACTTTAACATAGAATTAATAGAAAATTCAACATTTTTTCAGGGCACAAAATATGTCAGCAAGTACTAATAGGGTTTTGTTTCTTTATCCTCAAGTTGCTTACATATGAGGCTTGATTTCCTAAAGTCAGTAAGAGAACTTTGTTTTTATGAAGCTTCAAATCTGCCAGTTGAATGTACAAGGGCTTTGAAACAGGAGTACAAAGGTTGACACCTGTGGACATCTCCACCACTCTGTGTGTGTACATGCAGGAGGATAGAGGGGGAGCATGCAGAAATGTTCTTGGGTTTTGTTTTCATTTTGGATTTTCCTTCAAGGCGAGGGAGCTCTACACCTCAGTCTGAATGTAATTCTTCTGTTCAGCTTTAAGAAAAGCTACATAAAGAATAATGAAGCTTGGGATAAAAACCATAAGGTTTTCAATGCATCTTCTGACTATTTGTAAGTAATTGAGGTCTACTGGGAGAAGACTTCCTTCTATTTATCTTTCCTTTTTAACTTGAGGTTAAAAACCTAATAAATCTCTCCAAGTAGTCCCCCTTCACCTCATAGACATCTTGAGCAGTACCACTGAGGTTCTGTGGCATGCAGCTAGTGACTACTACCCATCATAACTGCTTAATAAAATTACCTGAATGCTGTCTTTCTGCTTTTACTGTTTTCCTATAAATCAGTTAGGGAATAAATAAATAAATAAATAAATAAAGAAATAAAGAAACAATGCTAAAATTGAAAGAGAAGGTGCTGTAAAAATGCCAATAAGGAGCTCCCCAGGTACTGCTTGTTTTCTTGGCATGAAGGGCAGGCAAGCAAGTCCTGTAACACCCATGAAGTTCAGAGATCAGTAGGGCAAAGCAGCTTGAAATCTTCCCTGGCCTCCACATGAAAAGCTACCTGACTGGGTTCCCCTGGCTGTTGCAACCATGGTTTTCCTCAGAGGCATACTGCCACCAGCAGCTAATGGTCTGGAATAGGAGCTGCTATTCCCATCGATTGTCTGAGAGATGCAGTTGGAGTTTTCCGCTACTCCTGCTTTAAAATACTGCCTCTTCTCCCTGTCTCAGGCTCATTGCTTTATGGAGCTACTACAGGCATCCTGGAAGAGGGCACATGTTCAAGAGCAGTCTTTCCCACATCTCCTCCTGTGATGGGTGTTCAGAGCTTCCCTTTTCCTCTAACTATTATGTATTCGTCAGTCCAAGACTATAAGGCCCAAAGAGGGAATACAGTTACAGAGCAGTGAACTTCAAAAGCTGAATTGTTAAACTCTTTTTTTTTTCTATATGAACTTGCCATGACTTGTATGCAAGATATTTTCATTTCCCAAAATGGAGAACAAAGGAGAGAAGAAGAATGTTTTCAGTAGAAAAATGAAATACATTTCCTTATGTTTCAGTTTAAAAACAGACCAGAAAGAAATAGTTACCTTGGATACAGTAATTTCTCAGTCTTCTCACCATAGTCAAAGAGTATTGCATTGTTCTGAAATTTGGCACAGGGCTTGGTTTGTTTGTTTCCGAACAGAGAGTGGGGATTCAGATTTGAAGATTTTACATTCATTAGAAAGACAGAGCTGTGAATACCTGTGTCCGCCTCTCTGTCAAACTGAAACATTCGAGAGACTGATTTTTTCTGTCTCTCTTTTTCCCTCCCTCTTTGATTTTATTCATTTAAATCTCTTTATTTTTGCAGTTTGGCTAGAATTTAGCATTTCTTTCCCAGACAATCTTTTCTTTATCCAATAGCAAGCATACTTTCCCCTCTTTCCCATCAGGTTGTCATGATGAAATGTCTTCTGCAAGCTCAGACCTGGCTCTTTATTGCTAACATCAGTTGTTATCAAGCAAAAAGGAGTTTCCAGGTGAGACATGGCAGATTTCAGCATTGTGTTTTAGATACTGGATCTAAAACAAGTATTGAACCCTGGTATGCTGTCAAAGATGCTCAAAATAGAAGGCTGAATAGGTCCATTTATCTAAATAGGAAAGAATTATAATATTCAAATGCAGGATTTTATTTTAGTCATCCTCACTTGAAAGCTGCCAGTTTTATGTAGGTAATGAAAAGAATTATTTATGCCTCATCTTTAAGATTTTACCTTTGGCAGAAGAAAAAAAATAAACATTCTAAGCTTTTTCTCACCTGTTCCGCAGTTTTTCATGTTAGAAATTACCTGAGTGGTCATGTGGGAAGATTCTTTAAAAAAAGGAAGAAAAAGGATAATGGAGGATGCTAAAAATTTTGAGATGTTTGCAGAAAGGAAATTGCTTTTGTTGCCTTTATTGCTTGATCACCACATGATTATTAGTCTTCTATTTTTTCTCCTTGATTACCTGAATGTTTTAGTACCATCAGTGATGGATGATATTTTTCTGAATCTCTTTTGCCTCTGCTGTGCGGTGAAGTTCAGCCACTCTGTACAAAGGTTATACCCAGTTAAAACAGCCTGTTAATTATTTATGAGACAGCAAGAAGACCAATGGGACTTCCACTTGTCCTTCTGGAGAAATAATGAGATCATTACAGTCTATTTAACACCATGAAAAACAATATCCACAGGTGACCTTTCAGAATCATTACCAAGCTGGATTTATGGCCATCATGTACTCTCATCAAGTAAGAATATCAAAGAGGAGCTTCAAGTTAAACTGGAACCTCAAATGGCAACAGTGTCCTGAGGTTTGATGCTAATAAAACTTCTGCATTTTCCTTTATTTTATTTAAGTGAGTGAATGTTTCTCACAGAGCAGATCTGATAGCTAGTGTTGGGGTTCTTTTTAAGTTCTGGGAACCTACTTTGGGTATCTGCTGTGATGTGACATAAAGATAATGGCTGAGATATTGCCTCATCTGTTAAAACGGTCAAAACGTCTGTACTTGGGAAAAACTTTGCCACTCCATTCCTTCAGCCACACAGTCCCTGAAACCAAGGCTGAAAGCATATTTAGTAGTGCTTGGGCCCTTGATATAAAAAAACTGAACACCACCATCACCCCCTAGAGCTGAGAAATAGCTTTAAAATACATAAAACTTTGGTTTTAATTAATGACTAATTCAAAGGAAAAAATATGGTTTGCTGGTCCTCTTTGGGAGCAGATTGTTTTAAGGTAGCTAAAATTTCGATCCTGATCTCTAGGTGGGTTTGAACAGACACAGACATCTATCAGAATGCTGACTAAAGGAAGGAATAATAACTTAATAACTTAATCTAAATGCCGTCACTGAACAAAACAGCAGCATGTAGGACACATGCAGCTGTGAAACTGAAGATGGAATGACAAGGAAACAGAAGCCAACTGCATGTCTTGAAACAGATGTGAAACAGAAGGGGCATATTCCAAGCAGCTGACAAAAAAAAAAAAAAAAAAAAAAAAAAAAAAAAAAAAAAAAAAAAAAAAAAAAAAAAAAAAAAAAAAAAAAAAAAAAAAAAAAAAAAAAAAAAAAAAAAAAAAAAAAAAAAAAAAAAAAAAAAAAAAAAAAGGAAAAATTTGCACTGGACTAATTGTAATTGATTGATTATCTTTAAAAAGTGCAATAATTGGTGCAAGTTTCAAGAAGATCACTCAGACCTTGCCTAAATGATGGCATAACAGAATTGTGATTAAAGAGCATGATCCACAACAACCAATGCCATGGGAACCACTGGGGAAGCAAAAGCTGGCAGCATTCTATGAAAGCTGAGCGCAGGCAGAAGGCACAAAGGTAACAAGATGTTTATTCATCTTCTGTTATGAGCATCACATTCATGTGCTTTTCTTGGCCAAAGACGTAACATCTTCTACCATCAGTTTTGTCTATCCCTTCCTTCTACACCAAAGCACTGGTAGCAAATTTCTCCTCTCTTTACAAGCAAGGGAATAATAAGGGGAAAGTTTTCTTCATTGTAAGCCTCTGGTTATAAGAATTGTTTCTCCTTGGTGTCAGAAGAGATTTCTTCACATTGTCTCAAACTTCAGGTGTGAGCAACACTGACTTTTTTGAGGAGCTCAACTCAAGCATTCTCCTCTTCTATGGTAAGCAAGCCATCTGCATAAGCAACTGCAGCTCCAGCTCTCATGGCTGCTTCTGGCCATGGTGTTCCTAACTTGTCACCCTACCCGCCTCCTGCGTCACCACCAGCTCTGCCTCTGATCAGTTCCATTCACTCACCAGAAAGAGCTGTAAAATCTCAGCATTTTATTTCTCAAAAGTACCAGAGCCCTGACCAGCTCCACGAATCCCTGTTTGTGCTGCCTGATTTGTAATATCAATGGACATATTATCTGTAAATAACGACACAAAGCTTCCAATGCTTAAACAACTGCAAATCCAGCAGACATTTTGGTGTCTTTTTTATATATTGAGTAGTTTCATGACCATCGCACCTTCTGGAAAAGAGGTGTTTATTGAACTCCCAGTCAGAAGGGGCTTCACAAGAAGCATTCTGAGGATAGAATTACCAGATTTTGCTTAAGGGCAACAGAACCTGAATTCCTGTTTGCCCTTTACAGTTCAGAAGCTAGAAAAACTGTATATCGTCCCATAACTCATTAGCAGTAAGGAAATTGTAGGATTAAGCATGGTATAATCCTCTCCTTCCTCTGCTTACTTTTAAAATCCTTGAACTCTGTACTCTGGATTCTTTTTTTCTTTTCTCTCTATATTTTTTTTTTTTTTTACTCCCACAGTAAATGAACTGGAGATTATTCACAAATCAAATATTAAATGCTCTAATGTCCAAGATCACCTAAATCCTGGGAACAATGTTGGCCACTTTCCAACTCAACAGCCCATAGTCGGTATGTTTTTTTCCAGTTCACTTTCAGAGCTCCATTAAACTCAGTGTAGTTTAGTGGTCTTCTGCAATTCAGTATTCTAAGTAGTCATCAGGCATTTTGAAAAAACAACATGAAGTAACATGCTGCCTATTTGTTTCTTTGTCATGAGCAGTGTCCGAAGGCCTCCCACATTCATCCTCTCCTTTCCACCCCCTTGAAGAACCTGATACACCATGTCAAAAGCACAGCCAATGTTTGAGGAATAGAATATCTCACAAAATGGTTTCATCTGAGTTTTCATTTTGGGTTTGTAGAGTACCTGCTGACAGGGAGCAGATTCCTCATTTCCTGCTGTTCAACATACAACTGGATCGTAAATGAAGCTCTTGACATCACCTCTGTTACTAAAATCCGGCTGCATCCTCCCATCAAGTAATCTCTTCCTCAAGTCCTCATTTATCACTTTCGTATTCCACTTTGAAAGGAACAAAACTTCCAGGGAGCAAAGTACCAGAAGGGAACCATTAGGAGAGGATGTTTGGGGATAAAATTTTCCACACAGACCATCAAGTTTTGTCTATTCATTTTTATAAGTTCAAGACAAACCTTGATCAAAGACTGGTTCCTTCCTATCCGCAAACCCTAAACTACAGCACAAGCAATGTATAGGCAGAAACTGATTTTTGGAAGATTCTGCTTGTTTGGTTTAAAGGGACCACCACAACATGTAAGTTCTTCAGAGGTCACTCTTCTTCAAAGTACAGGAAAGTATAATTTCAACAGATAACTGGCATTCTTTAAAAAAAAGGTCTTCCAAATGTCAAATAGCCTTCTGGTCTCTTGGGTGGAGCTGTCAAATTCTTTTGTCAGCTAGATAATGCATATGGAAAAGGCCTCTATAGGTATCTATAAACACCTTATCTATTACCTGTCAGCATGGCTGCCCTCGTAGATATGTCCAGGGAGCAGAAGTAGGGAAGTTCTCAATGACAGGTCCTTAGGTCTAAGTGGTCTCTCCTACTCTACCATGAAATTATTAATGTAGGTGAGCCACTGAATACAGCCATAAAAGAAAAAGATTTAAATGAACTTTAAAATTTACTGTTAGTTATAATGTCCTCAGTAAACATAATTTTATGTTTATACTATCACATTTAGATGAGATTTTAATGTGGACGTTGAGCTTTCATAGGCAAATACATATTTCAGCATTGCAAATTTTGGGAACGTGCTTTTAGAACAAAAGATAGATTTCCTATAAATAGAAATGAATATACAGTGACAGCTAATGGAAAGTGCAAAATTAATATCAGCTATTATGTCTCAGGAGAGTTAATAAGAACTATAGCAGGACTTCAATGAATTAAAAGCTGTACTCAAATTGACTGACTCTTACTAGATACACCAATGCAAGCCTGACTGACAAGGGCAGTGGAAGTGCTCTAACTTCTTAAAATGGATCTTAAATTAAGCAGATAGCTTCATTCTCTCAGGCTACAGACACAGGATCCAGTAGATAATGCTCAAGGTATAAGCACAGATCAAATCTCACTGCAACAGCAGTATACAAAGGAGCAGAGAATAAGCAGCCAAAAGCATGCTGACCATGCATTAAAGAAAAGGCACTTGAAAGTCCCCATTTACCCTCGTTTTAGCCAGGAGTAGAGTTCTCAGTGTATGGGTGATGCAAAAATAACTCTTGAGGATTGTGTCAAGCATCCATCCACAGTATTTTAGATAAAGGTGAGCCAATGTACTTGTGATTAACTACGCTGTAGGCACTCCTGCAGTGCTCTGCGGAGTGAGGTATCCTGAGGTGTACCTGAGACAGGGAAAAAAAGGTCATTACTTCCACAAAATGACACATCACCCAATCTAGTGAACTAGGATGCCCAGAATCTTGTAACACCGAGGTAGGTCTGGCTCAGGCACATCTACATCACGTCATATAGGCATTAGCTGTTCTACATATGCAACAGATGTCCATATTCCTAAAGAAAAATTCTTTCACAGGTATTTACTGATAGTTTTACTAGATTAAAATTATCCAGGTGCCTTACATCACTTGCCCCCTGAATATGGAAGCAAACTCTTCTGTAATTAGAAATCAAGAAGAATTTAGGGCGGACTCAAGCATAAAAGTTTGGGGGCAGCTTTCACAGCAGCTGTCCTCAAGCTTTGATGGACACTACACAGCTCTAGGTGAGGGTAGATCACAGCTCCTGAACACTTGTTTATGGGAAGAGAGAGAGAATTTATGAATAGAACAGCAATGCTTGGCCTATGCTAAAACAAATGTTCTCAATGGCTGTGGAGAACACCAAATCACAGAAGCGAGAATTTCTTCAGGAGAAATAAACATTTTTCAATTTTTTTTTTATTTTATTTTTGTTTTATAGTCAACCTTTGAGAATCTTCTGGGTGCAACAGCAAAGCTGTCTACAGGAAAAAAATAAATTACTGTCCTACAGTTTACACTCTGGCATAAACTTTTTAAACTTTGACTCTCTTTATTACATTCTGAATTGAAACATTTCTGCTGAATGTAGTGATTTATTTATACTTTTGCTGTTTCTGTTGGCATTTTATGCTCAGTCATTTTTTGAAGTACTTAATACAAAATAAACTCACATGCAGATAACTTTGGAGCAGCGCAGTACTTTAAAAACCACATGTTTACAATAAAAGAGTGACAGTTTTGAAATCGAAGTTAAGCTCAGGGTAAAACTAGGAAAGAAGTTAGAGATGTTTCTGTGCTCACAAGTGTGACTCTGCCCGAGTAGGGCCAAAATCCTTTTCTCATAAAAAATGACTTAAATCTGGACTTTCCCCAGTAAGTCAGTGAAGATATTTCATGCACACTCCTCTCAAAAAAAAGCAGAACGTGAGCCTCTGTTCCCACTCTTGGTTCAGGTAATGGAAAATCCCAAATGCTGAAGAAATTGAGCCCTACAGGTACAAGACAGCTACCTAACATCCAAGGTTTTCATCCTTTCACTCAAAATGTGTTCACTGCCTCTATCCATGACTTCTGTACATTCTGACTTTGTAGTATGTTGCAAGGGAGATTTGTAAATGAAGTGAGACTTTAAATAAAAGTCTTCTCCCAGCTGATATGGAACAGCATTTTTCCTCCTTACATTTTTGGCAGATTTGTATTGTGTTTTCATGGTGGGAAAATGACTGATGAATGCTAAAAACAAAAACATTATTCATTGGTAGCCAGATTTTTTCTGGAAAAATATAAACTAAGCTAGTGTTCTCTGAAGATTTCATCTTGCTTTAATTATACCTTGAGAAAGTTAAAAAAGTTAGGCAGGTATCAGTTTTAAAGATTTCAAGTTTTTTAAACTCTGACCGAATAACTAAGAAGAGGCATATTTAGTGTGCAACTCACCTCATTTGTAGTTACCTTTGTCTGGTTCATTCCATTCAGACCTCAGTGACTGGAAGCTTTGCCTGTGTTTTCTGTTCTGGCCACTTGAGGGAATCAGTCTGTAGCTGTGGTCCATAATTCTTGTTTTTACACTAAGGAAGTAAGAAAAATTATATTTGTTGCAGAAAGTTTTCCAACTTTACTTCAACATGAAAGGCATCACAAAGCACCGGCTCAGAAATAAATTACTCCCTACATACTAAATATCCAGGAAGGGGGAAAAAAGGTTGATAAATGAGAGTCTTGGGAGTTGCTAAGTGAGGTCCCTGCACACAATTTATGATCATGCACTCTTGGACTTCAGAATGATTAATACAGCTAATTCTCAGTAGAATAAGAGCTGTTTTAGCCCAGGAGAGAACTGTACGCTATTGTTTATAAAAGCAGATAACATCAAAGTGGCCCACTGCTTGTGTTAAGCAAATAGAGAATTCTGGGTCAGTGCAAATTAATCCTAAAGGAGTAAGAAAAGTTCTTAATGACTGTTAGATCAGTGTGTTATCACTTTCCATACTACCAAAAATGGTAGAACTGTTAATGAGAATTACAAATGGCCTCACTCACCACAGTGTGCTGGCAGCTGTCTACTGGCATGGCCACCATTAAGCCCTCTGACGATCTGTACACATGACATTTGTTAATGAAGTGAAGACGATTTAGGCAATTTTCTGAGATATTCGAGCCATTGCAAAATGGTCTTTTGCAACAAACATACAGAGTGTTTTACGCTGCAATTAGCTGAGTAGACTGAGACCCTTAAATCCCTTATCTCCTATTTGTATAGTAACATCCCGTTTACAGAAATAAATGAATGGAATTTACACATGAAGTAACTGTGGGGGAAAAAAAGGTCTTGTTGGCTGTGTCTATTAAGCTGTGTTTTATAGTTCAAAGACAAGGAAAGCACAGAGTTTAGCTTTGTTTAGAAGAAATAGGTTGCATTTCACATACTGACAGTACCGCAGTTAACTACAAATTGCCTTAGAAGCATTATTTGGTTCCCCTAAAGTACAGTTTAACAGCTAGACCACAAGAAGGTCTAGAAAATAAACTTCCGTTATTTGTTTTTAAGAGGTGGTTCGGGTTTTATTGGTAATGATTTTTGCACCTCTGAACATACCCCAGCACATTATAATTCTGTTCCAGTCCCTCTGATGTGATCTACGTGCCACATTATGGGATGGGGCAGGGCTGTTGACAGGAAAAAAGTGTCAATAGTCGGTAAGGGTACCACGGTCTTATAAGCTGTAAGCTTGTTAGCTGCGCTGGTGGAATGAAATGACAAAAGTCTCCTCAATCCCTGTTGGCAAATCCATGCCTGTTTACAAGTCATTATAGAACGCTATCAATACACATTAGATGGATGATTTAACTCTCCCACTTTAGTTACTGTACAATTATTTTTCCATTAAATTTGTTTTAAAATAAATTGTCTTGTTTCACACAGGATCATTACACCAAGAAACTATTTACATAATTATTAGGTCCTCTGATATATTGTCCTCTGGTACAGTTGTTGTTACTCAGCAAAGTTCATAGACACATCTCAGTGCTTCTCAGAATACTTGGCCCTGAAAGCAAACACTTTTCAGAACTGCAAAAGGAGATGCCTCCCTTAACTTACCTCTTTCCTGACTGCCACTTTATGCCTGGGGTGCATCTTTGGAGATGGAGACTTTTGCTGATGTAAACCAAGGATGTGAAACACCCCTGTATGTACACAGAGGGAAATGTTTGTCCTGCATAGAACACAACTTTTTTTCCTCTCATTGATACTCTTACTTGAGAGAGTTTTTTGTCCAGGGGATGCAACAAAGTACAGCTGTAGCAGTCTTGCTTTATTCTAGCATCAGACTTCCCCAAAGACCTCCAAGACCTTTTTGCACATATTTGAGTGGGGGGCAACCCAGATCCATACGTATGCTGTCTGGAGTAAAAGAGCCAACTCTTTAGCAACACACAGAGGGGTTCGAGCTATTTGCCAAAAAAACTATGGTTGGTGGGAAAAGCTGCCTACTTCTGAAATTAATAGCCTCTCAAAGGAGAAATTATTAAGAACGGAAAAAATGCCCCCCACACAAAGTGAAAATATATCTTCTTTTACTCTTTTTAGTCCTTCTCGCTCTGTTAGTTTGGGGAAGGTAAGCAGCTTGCCCTTTCATCCATGGTAAATCAGTTGCCTGACCAGGAGGGAGGTTACCTGAAATTACACAGGTAAAAATTGCACAGCCCATGGCCCTTGTCCTAGGGAAAATGCCCATAGGTGGTTCTAATGCCCACACCCTCATCATTGCTTAACCAAACCATTCCTATTTCATTTTTTTAATCTTCTCAGGGGAGTCTGTCCCTTCTGCCATTTAGTCAGCCTTCAGTTTTCCCTCTGAACTCTCTCCAGTATGCCTACATTTTTTTGCTGGTATGTATCTGGAACTAAACACAGTGTAATGAGCACAGAACAGAGCTACAGTGTAATGGGCACACATCAAAAAAACCTGTGTCTTTGGGCTTGGGTAACCGCTGTCTAGCAGAGTTAATTCACTAAGTTTGTGCTTGAAAAGACAAACTGTGCTATTTTTCATTTGCAGATAAACTTCTGAAATCTTTCATCTCCACTCTAATTCCTAAGAAAGAGGGGAACAAAAGGAAACTACTGAGTGACTGCTTGTGTTTCGGCTCCATCTGCCTCTCAGAAGACTGTATGCAGACCCAATAAAATGCTCTGCAGTCTTTCCTGGTGCCTGGCTTGTCCAGTTCACCCTTCCTAGCATCATACAGGTAATATGCTGTGCAACTGGCCACTCTGACAGCTTTCATGATGCCGAAGTTTATGGCAACTGTAAATCTATTAAGCCACAATTTGCACTTAATAAAATGAAACAGCAAGTAGTTAAATGAAAGCTCAATCCTAAACTGGAGAACATTTTTCAGGAAAAGTCATTGAGCCTGCTGTTGCTACTGCTGCCTTCCTTTGAGAAATTCAATAGTGCAGATTGAGGAAACCTGGAGAGAGCTGGCTATTCCTTCCTTCAGTTCGTAATTGCTCCGTAGACCATTTAATCATCTGTAGATGAAACAAAGCCTGTGCTGTGGAGTCCCGGAAGGGCAGGCATGCACTTATCAAACACTTCCTACCCACTGAGCAGAGCTGAGAACTCATCCTGATGCCTCTGAGCAGCCCTGCTGTCAAAGCAAGGAGCTGAGAGCAGACGGGCTCTTCCTGCTGTCACTACACTGGCCTTCCTACTTGCCTTGATTTTATCACAGTAAAGCCTGTGCAAGCCAGTTTTTCAGGAGCGGGGTTTGGAGCAGAGAATGAAGCTCTTTTTGCACAGGAAGGCAGGCGGGCACTGAGACACCCACGAGGACAAGAGCTGCTTGATGCTGTCTTGACCAGAAGAGATAAGCTCTGAAAGTTAAATAAGAGTGAGGACTTACTAGCTCCTGTAAAACACTTTTCTCTGGTAACTTTAAAATGTCATTCTTCATACCTCTGGCTCTGCCTCTGCTCCATACTGTGGCATTTCTGGGTGACCAAGTGGTTGGCCCTGTTTCTCAGATGAATAGTCTGGTTTGAAACCATGGGCCTGGTTTCATTAGCTTGAAGAAGTAAAAAAAAAACCTGGCCAGGGGAGGCACTGAGAGCTCGAAAACCTGATCCATCATACTAATTGGTTTGGAATATTAGCCTTTAGTTGAGATTTGAAATCCATTTCCTCCTGAATATAGGCAATTTGCCTAACATCTCAAACGCTATACATAACCACATAGGGCTTGACACTCTGCTCTCAATTCCTAGCTCATATTTTCTGGAATACACCAAGAGAATGTGGCACTTAAAATAGAGTTACAAGAACTGGCTGCTCCTGGGAGGGCATCTCTGGGCATGTATCTTCCCCCATCCAAAAGTTTTGTCTGAAAGAATTCTTATGAGGATTTTTAATTCACAGAAAACACTGAGTGCTGACTAATGCTTGCCAATTAAGTTCAGCCCATTGCATCAACAGTTTCCTGTTACCTGTTCCTTCAGGTAGAACAGCGGCTGATACCCCTGCCCTTTCCCAGGCTTCTGTGCAGGGACCTTTCCTGCCTGAAAACAGTGGGGACACCTGTTTTCCGAGCGTGGAAGGCCAGCACCTGAAATCCTAGGAATGGGCCTGCTATTGAGAAAAGGGTGCTTGATAAGGCAGCCACTGTGATAGGCAGCGGAAATTTGATGATGAAAGGAGATGCCTAATAGATTAATCTGGTGTGATTTGCCAAAACACAGGGTTTTCTGGAAGATTATCCACACTCGCAATAGGAAGCCCTTTGTTTTGTAAAAGTCCCACTTATCTTGGTATTCTTTATCTCAACAAGAAACATAATGGTTTACTTGTTTACATGCATGGCAGATATATTCAGAGCTGGGCTTAGGAACTGTGAACTCCTTTTCATTTGAAATGTTTCCAGCAGGCAGGTTATTAGCTGAGGGGGAACAAGCAGTTGGACACACATAAAATTTAAATCTGCCTTGCTTAGATTGGCAAAAATGAATGTTATTTCATCCACTGGGAAAATGTTTTACTTCCTGCTCAAATACTTTTGGAAGAAAATCACAAGCTCATTTGTAGCCATCATATATGTATGTATATATTTTTTTAGAGTTAAGTGGTATGTCTACAGAAACGTATTTGTTACTGTATACCTATTATTTTCCACTAATATTAATTATTTTATTAGCTTGTCTTTGCTTCTTCAATTTTACTTTGCTTACTATAAAATGTGACTGATGGCTTTACTTTATTTATCCTGAATGTGTGGCTGGAATCTAGCCCTTGATGTGCCTTGGATAGAACTGCTTTGGTTTCTGGAATTGATTTTTAAATACCTTACACATCCGGGACTGCAGAACTACCAAAGCGCTGTGTTCTTGAACTCTGAAAATAAACAAAAACTACCGTGTTAGAAAACAGCTTTATTAAAGCCCTTTTTAGCAATCTTAAAGCAAAAAGGTTTTTCATAGAGTGCAGTATGAAGCTTGCTGGACACACAACATACATGCTGTACAAAGGCATGTGCAGCAAGAATGTGCACTGTATTAAAGGATCTGGAGCAGGGGATTTTGACAGTTATTTTTCTGTGCTCCTCAGCAGTAAGGATATTGTGTGTACCATACAGATTTTGAATCTACTGCAGAGGCAGCCAATTTCCATAGCATAATAAGTACAAGGTGGGGGGTCACTTCAAAGAAGACTAAAAGAAAGGGAAGGCAAGTAAGCAAGCTCCTTGCTCTGCTGCCACAGGATTAGTTGCGTGGACTCACCTCAGCTACACGCTGCAGCCAGTACAACACTGGGGAAGGAACAGAAACTAGAAGGAGGAGGGAAATGGGGCTGGAAATCTGATAAATCCATCAAAAAGAATAGATCTCTAAAGATTTGCCTGTCTAGACCAGTGGACGGCTGCGAATGGGACGGCTCATGCAAATAGATACAGTGTAATGAAAAATTACCATGGAGTAATGCTTGGCATAGACAAAGGATTTTATTTTACTTGTAGGACATATTTTATGGTTTATGAAGACATTGGAAATCTACTTTCTGTTTTCTTCTTCCATAGTCATAGTTTACATTACTTATTTTTACAATGTGTTCAGGCACACATTGTACTTCTTTCTGTCTGCTCCAAACCTTCCTATAGTTCACACTGCACTTAAAGCCAAGTCCTGAAATTCAGCATAGTCAGGGCACAGCTGAAACTGAGAAGTGAGGGGAAGGCCTTCAGAACTTGCTTGGAATTGGTGTGAAATCAGCATGATCTTTGCAAAATTTCTTCTTCAGGCTTGCAGTATCCATAAAACCGCTAAGGTAGAACCAGCAAGCAGAATCAAATATGATTCCCCCCAGAAAAAGACAAAAGCTTTATAACGTCATTTCCTTTTGTTAGTTAGTGGGACTACTTTCAGAGGAAAGCCCTTAGCACAGCAAGGGCAACAGCTATACTCTTAACTGTAGCAGTAGAAACAAAAAAATGGTTTCTTAATGTATTTCTTGGCACTTAGTTTTTTCTTCACACTTCCTGAACAATCGCACTTGCAGCACTTAAAAATATATTAAAATTCATGGTGGTGATTAAGACATTCTAGCAAAGGTGAGGTGATTAAGCATCTTAACGTGCCTTTTAAAGCCCATTGCTTCCACTACAAAAATTAAAACATCTCTCATTAGGGTAAGTGTGGTAGGTCTTATGTTTCCTACAACTTTTTCTCACTCCATTAGCATGAATATAATAGTATAGGTTTCTAAAAGGGTCCTTCATTTTTTTTTGGGGGGAGGGGGTGGGAGATATTATATCTTTAGAATTGGTTTGTTTGTTCACTGAGGGGGGGAATATGTTAGCAAATGCATCACACCCATTTGTTTGTTATTGAAATCTTATTGTTACATCACCAGACAGTAAAAATAAGGTATTTCCTTTTCTATAGATACTAAATATTATGTCTGACTACAATTTCTACCTAAAAAGTACCTTCTGGGTTAGGCAAGTTTCTGCATGCACACTCAAAGATGACCATTGTAACCCAGCCTCAGGCATAAAATTTGCCTAGTGATGTTAGAATATCTTCGTTATAAGATGAGTTCTACAAGTAACATTTGGTTTTATTATTTTTGTTTTAATGTCAGGAGCAAAAGTGTCTATGCGCATCCCAAGTACCCTGGAGGAGCATGTCCCTCCTTGAGAAAAGGAAATACAATGCTAAACCAAAGAAGTGCTGTTGCACCATGAAGGATGTAGCCTTTCTGAGGAGCCATGCTATAGCATGGTGCACTCCAGAGAAATCTACAGCAGTGTTTTGGATAAGACCAGAAGTGCATTTCTGAACAAATCTCCTGCTTGCTCCCATTTGCGATGCAAATCACTGTTCACAGCACAGAGTGGTCTAAGACCATATTTGATAAGCATTTTTGGGGATGAAACTAAGCCAGATGTGCTCCAGGACTGCATCTAATGCACTCCAACAGCTAACAGGTAGCTAACAGTTCCCAGACCCAGGCACAAACTAGCCCAAAGGAAACCCCCTCTGGAACATGCCTGGTCCTTGGCACCAATGGATTTGCTCCACTAATCTGCCCATACCAGCCTGTACTACCTGCTACTGTATGCATAGCTTCTGTGACCAGCACTAATTTTGCCATATGGAAGGAAGTTTATGTGAGTAAAAACACAGCGGTGGA
Source organism: Agapornis roseicollis (assembly GCA_002631895.1). Classification (NCBI taxonomy): domain Eukaryota; kingdom Metazoa; phylum Chordata; class Aves; order Psittaciformes; family Psittacidae; genus Agapornis; species Agapornis roseicollis. Next base: position 97,233 of record NDXB01019610.1, read on the forward strand.
TTTCAGAGCAGATTAAGATCTCCTGGCACAAATAGCAGTGTTGCAGGCTGAATGGGTGGTTTGCTGAGAGGCAGGGCTTCAGCTGAACCAAAGCATCTTGGTAGACATATAGAGGAAGCCCTGAAGCTTTCACACAGAATTGTTCGCTGCATGCTGGTACTTCCCATCAAATCTGTCTCATTACAACAGACATTTGTGAGTGTGACTGAACAAAAGAAAAGACTCCGTCTCAAATCACTACCTGTGAATGTCTATCACAGTGAAATATCTCTTAAAACTGTATGAAAAGAGTAGTGGGGAAAAAAATGACATGTATAAAAATAAAGTAGCAGGCAATGGCACATCTCTGGATAGTGACACAGGCCCTCAGCATTTCTGGTTCACCATTAGAAAGGGGCAAGACAGTCATTTGCTTCTGGAAGCTCATGTGTTGCCTTTTTGCTTTGTTGCTCCAGCTAGACTAGAAAATTATACCAGCTCTCCTTACAAGCCTTGAGTCGGTTGTAAACTTAGATCACCCAAGCTACAACAACAACAGGACAAACTCCACATAGTGCAAATGTAATCTGCAGGGTCAGCATGAAACTGATACCAGCTCTTGGATGAAGACAGAGCTATATATGTTGTGTCACATCCATGGAGCTGCCAGCACCTGCTAAGAACCTTCAAGACAAGCTGAAGCCAAAGTGAGCTGAGGTCACGCTTCAGGCATTCCAGGATGGATGAAGTCATTGTGTTTAGCGACCCTGGCTAAATGTAGTGGCAATGTATACATATTGCAAAACCATAGTCCTCTGTCCACCCTCTGTTCCAGTTGTCCTTGGTGCTGCTTTATGGAGGGTATGCAGGAAAGGTAGCCTTTTGGCTGTATGAAACAGCTACAAAATTTAATTTTTGCTTTGTTAGATTAAGTACAGACTTTGCATACATGGCCAGAATTTAGCCCATCATATTTCCATGGTTTGTCAGAAGATATTAAACATGTCTTAAATTCACCTTTGAAACAGATGTGTGAAGTGTATGTTGCAATATGTTTTTATTTCTGCTGACCTCCCAGATGCAAAGACAAACATTGCAGAAATCTTTATGGAACAGACAGATGACTTTAGCATTGTCAGCTCTCCACCAGTGGATCTGAGGAAACAGAACGTTTATTGCTTTTGGGTTGCTGAGATTTTTTTGAAAGAAAATCTTGGACTTTTGGCAGCTGTAAATAAGCTTTCCATTTGGACAGAAGACTTGTTGTTTCTGGTACTCGTCCAAAGGATTAAGTACAATATAAAAAGTAATATACTGCTGTCTGTACGTTAATGCCAATGAAGTGTGTATGCTCTAATTTTGTCCTCTTCATCTTTATTTGTGGATAGATTTGTCATCTTTTGCCTCTTTGCTGATCTTCTTGCACCACAATAAGACATGACACAGGACATCTCTTCACTCTCTTATTTGGCTGTACATATCCAGGAATTGACACTGTAGCAAAAGGTCATGAGGCCTATAAATTAGTGTGATCTTTGTGTAGAAACTCATGCTCTTTCATGTTAGAGGGACAGCTTCCATTATCTACTTCGGTGTCCAGCATACCATAGAAGTAAATGCAGCTGCTTAGTTTTGGAGCCAGTAGGCTGTTCCCACCATCAGTAGCAAAATGACAACTGCTGGATTCATCTATCTGCTTGTGTCCTCTGTGTGCCTCTCCTCTTTCCTATCCCTGACCTACCTTACCTACTGTCCTACCCATGGCTCCTCACTACCTGTGAAATTGGATGGAACTATTTTCAGTTATTCTCTGGAGAGCAGCCACCTTCCTAGTTTCAGCCTTGCAAGACTCTTCTTTTAAAGCCAAATCACCAGTAGACAAGATATCCCTCCATCTCTTCTCTATCCTCCTATGTGATGCACACAGCAGAAGGATATCAGTTGTCTTCTGCCAGTTCAAACAAAGGCTGTTCAGGAGGAACGAGCATTCCTATTGCCATCTTTCTCTCCCACACAAATGATGATCATTTATAGCAATTTACAATAATACAACCTTGGAAAATATATATTGGAGGAGAAAGTGTTGTTTTAAGAACTATGTGGAATTTTCAACATAAAACTAAGAAAAGCACAGGCAATTTTTAGTGGTAAAATGTTTAAATCCCTACATATTTGACAGATTATTCCACATGAATTACAATGATTTGTTGTAAACGTCACCATAGCAGCTACATATAAATATATGCAGTCTAGTCTGATTTCAGAGTAAAGCAAGGTTTTCTTTATTACCTGGTACACCACCAAGACTATAAACATCCCCTTTGTATTCTTGAGGAAGGAGACCCAGGGTTTGCTTTTCTTTCCCTCTTTTTCTTTTGTTTTTTTTGAGGTGGGGTTGTTTGGGGGTTTTTATTCATTTTAATAGTGAGAAAATTGCCATGCAAGCTAGCCAGAGAATGTTGGCAATTGCACATTGGATAAACTTGAGGGGTGAAATCTGAGAATGCCAGAAACAAAAAATAAGGATGTTGTCAGGAGCACAAACTTAGAATTGATAGCCACCCTCCTGCAGATGGCAAAAAAAAGGCCACTTCAAGTAATTAGGTTGCCAAAGGATGAATTAGAAAAGGAGAAAGTGAGCAATGACAGAAGAAAACTTTAAGAAGACACTGAGAGGAAAAGACAGTGAAAGGAGCAGAGGAAAGGAAGTACCGAGCAGCTCCAGAAGCATAAGGAAACCAGAGGTGGAAGAAATTCAGTTGTCCAAAGGAGCAAGTCACCGTGGAAGAGCAGTGATGGAGAAGCAGAGAGAAATTCCTTTGGAGAAGGTGGCAATCAATCATCTTGGTGAAAGCAGTGCAGGAAAGATGATGCATTTGGAAGTACATGAAGGGGCAACCCCTGAGTCAGGGCATGAAAGGGAGGTGGAAAAGACAGAGCCCATGAGGGACGTGGTCATCCCCACATCTGCTCCTCTGGCACTGGCTAATGGAGAAGCAATGGCAGATTGCATGGCTGTTCATACAGCTGAGGTCTTAATCACATTCTTCAAAAAACAAATTATATTTCTTTAGGCACATCCTGAGAGCGAAAGAAACCTTTGCTTATATTATTGTGGCTGTTGATCTCATATTGAAAGCAGCATCTGAACAAGCTCCTTCTCCACTCCATTATTCATCTGAAGGCATTTGAAGGTAGTGCCTTAGCTGGGGTTCAGGTCTCTCGGGCTCCCAAACAGAGCAGGAACAAGAGAGGTTGCTCCAGGTAGCTATTCAGAGCTTCCAGAACAAGCTTCTTTTCTTGACTTGCCTCAGAAAGCCACTTATTTTTCATTCTGGACTGTTTAGGGGACCTAAGGAATCCAACCCCGAGGGGGGCAGTTCTTCACCACCAAGTCTCCCAAGCTAGCTCCAGATCCCTTACACTGAAAGCAAAGTCTAGAGGTAAAGAGAAGTTTAGAGCTTAACGTTGCATGTCTATCAGGGTTCTTTTTTATCCTTTTTGCTTTTTTGAATGACTTACTTCCTAAGCACTTTTCATTTGAATTAAAAGCGGTGTGTACTTCAATCACCTGCAAATCTGAAAATGCTTAAAATACACGTGCAAAATAATAGGAAGAATCGTAAAGCTAACACATGCATTCAACACTGAAGAATATGAACAGAAGTTTAACATGTTGTCCTTTGAAAGAAGTTAATATTGTATGCACTGGTGTGGAAATACCATAGATCCTGTTTCAGTTGAATAACTTCATTGAAAGAGCCATAGCATCAAGATCGAATGCTGCTATTTATTGAAAGTGATAAATTATCCAGGGATTACAGTTCATAAACATAAGACCCAATGTCTGGGAAAAAATGTATTCAATGTCAAGGAAAACAAATGCAATAACTACCTTAGGTATATTTTAAAAACAAGCTGTTCTGTGACTAACAGAGCCTGATCCCCTGTATGGTTGTGTCTTATGTATCGTTTATATGTTACTGCTGTATTAGCCCTATTCATCTCTCATGTCTCTACTTGATAATCCCTTTTGGCAAGAGGGAGAGCACAGCTTGAAGCTATGGGTTTACTAGTGAGCACACCCATACATCGCCAGGAGCATATGCCCTGCATCTGGCCATTGCCAGGCCGAAGCAAAGCTGGCTTTGCCAAACAGGGGCAATGCTACCTGGAAGAACAAACATGGGCTTTTTCTTCCATCCAACCACAAATTTTTATGGCAGTTATTGGAACTTAACAATGTTGGGAGTTCTCCTCCTCTGTCAAATGTGGTTGAAATTGGCCTGAATTTTTGCGGGGACAGGAGCAAGGAGGGGGGAAGAAATAGAGAGTAAAAAAGAAAACAGGGCTAAAAATAACAATGTTTGGATTTTTCCAGGCCATTTATCCTGGAACATTAGAAAATGTAATGTGTAAAATAATACCTTTTTTTTTTTTTCCATTAAAGACGCAGAGTAGCAGACATAAATTGATTATTTTTATTTTGATCCAGCAATACACTTTCATACACATTGACAGCTGCATTTTCTTCAATTCAGACTACAGGCACTTTTTGCTTTTCATCTCCCAGAAGGATGTACAACACACTAGGAAGTCATTTGGCCAGTGGGGGAAAAAATATTTTCTAGTGTGTGGATTATTATGGAGATAAACCCACAGCTGTATGAGGAGCACATCGATAGAACCACATCTGTTTACATCAGCTGAGGATCTATCACTTATCTGTATCAGTGTGCATCCCAAGATAGTTTAGCTGATTTGGACTTAATACTTGATTACATGGTTATTTTAAGAACTCTGTGAGGACCCATAAGAGAAATCTTAACTGTCTTCAGTAGTTTTGCCTGATATTTGCTGTAGGTCCCACAACTATTACCGATAGTATGCATTAACAAACTAAAGAGGCTGGTTTTAATACTCTGTGCCACCCTGTTCACACTACTCAGCAGTGACATTTTAATTTCAGGGGAATTAAGACCCTTTCTCTAAAGTAAACAGGCTCAAAGGCTGGTCCACAGGCATAACTGGCAGTGCCAGGAGTCGGAAGGATATTCAAGTCCTACATGCTAATGCCAAAACTAAGATTCAGAACAGCCCCCACTGATTTTGGCATTCTGATGCCATGGCTAAACATCAATTGTTATTTCTGAGAATATTATCCTCCCTCAAGTTCATATTTTCACACTAGTTTTATTTGGCTTACTGAATCTTGATTACAGTTCTGTTCTCTTTTCCATGTCTATCTCCTTGCCTATCTCCATGGCATTCGATTAAATGCTAGAGAGGTGCAAGACACCAGAGCAGCATGTGGTGGATGAAATGCAGATGCAGATGCTTCTAGTCAAGGCTTTGCTGTTATGTAGGTTGTAATTTATAGTTTTCATCAAGTGTCACTCAAAGGAAATAGGGTTACCCACGTATACATTTATCTCTGCCTTTCCTCTTGGCCTTCCACCTTTCTTTTTTTTTTTTTTTTTTTCTTTTCTCTTTTTTTCTTTTTTTTTTTGTTTTTTTGGTTTTTTTTTTACAGGAATTTTGCAT
>NDXB01019610.1:106951-149153 GCA_002631895.1 Agapornis roseicollis
AACAGAGACGGGGGGGGGGGGGGGGGGGGGGGGAGGGGAACCTCTCGCTTGATGGGCCGCGCTGATGGATGTCCCACCGGCCCCGGAGGCTTCCACCACCCCTGCCCTGACGCACCTCGGCCCCCGGAGCGGCTGCTCAGCGGGGAACTGTAGGTCCCCCCCGGGGATGCTCACCTTGGCACGAAACCTCCCGCCCCCTCTGGTTTTTTCCTCCTTCAACGTATTCCCGTCTGCCTTAGCCACGGAAACTGTAAAACCCCGCTGGTGGGTTTCTAGTGCCTAAAATAAAATTGGGGAGGGAAAGGAAAATTATATAATATTATGTTATATATATATAATTTCCCCCCCCCCATATATACACACACACACACACATATGTAGGGGCGAGGAGGGATGATAGGAGTACCGTGAAGCAGCGTTTCGACAAACCCCATAAAGCCGAGAAGCAAGTACTAGGGAGATGAGAAAGAGGGAAGGGCGGACAAGAAATGTCAGCGAGAGTAGCAAATAGCTTGGTTTTTACTCCCAGACACCATAACTTGTTTTACGATTAGTGATCTGTTTAAAGATTTGTCCTGGAAGTACTTGATATTGGGTTACAAAAGGTTACGTTAATTTCATTAAGCCATAATGACCCATGAAGGACTGAAAGGACTTAAGAAGAAAACACGCTTCTTCCTCAAAGAAAATAAAAATAAACCAATAAACAAAAAAATAATAAAAATTGAAACATAAAAAAATAGAAAAGAAATAAAGATAAAATAATAAAAATAAAAGATAGAGTAATTGAAATAATAAAATAAAATACAAATTTAAAATTATATCATAACAATGAAAACAGAGCAAGCTAATAAATAATAAATTTAAGTAAAATAATAGAAAATACTTCAATTTAAAAATAAGAATAGAATAGAATAGAATAGAATAGATTAAAAAATAAAGTAGTACAACGAAAGCAAAAGGCGGAGCGCAGCCAGGCGGGCGGCGCGGCCGCGACTCCCAGGAGGGAGGGAGGGAGAAAGGAGAGAGAGAAAGAAGGAAGGAGGCAGCACCCCGATCCCGGTGCCCTCCCGGATGCTCCTGGCCCCCGCCTGGCAAGGCCACGCCGTGTGCGGGTCCGGGGCGCAGCTGCCCTCGTTATACATCGGGAATTAAATGTTTCTACTAATAATCTCGTTCGCCGTGGCAGAGCAGACAAACAAAATTGTCATTCCAAGTGAAAAGAAAACAGGATTTCTTAGCAGTGTTTAGAAGGGTGCACAGCGGGGCATATTTTCTCTCTTACTGGCAAGAGTTTGTAACTGGATCCTTTAACATTACTGAGAACTTGAAAACACGAAACAAAAGTATTGATCCAAGAATTCGCCGAAGAGAAGTATCCAAATACGCACTGGTTTATTTGAATTTAGGTTTTTTTTTTCTAGATTATATCACACGTTTACGGGGGAAGGTGGAAGCTTGCGACACAGCCCTGGCAAGCCCCATTCACACATACGTGGAGGAAAGTGTTATTTGTGTTGTTAAATTTACATTATGGTCCCTTTAATTGTATCAGCTGCTAGATAGACCCAGGAATAATGGCATTTAAGAGGGAAATAGAAATCATCTTCAGAAGACTGCAACATAATGGAGGAACTTAATTAATTTAACCTTGCAGTCTTCCATAATGGCTGCACTTTATCATTTCCACAGATGGAGCTTGAAGGAATTACCGCCGCTGTTTATCCCAGCAGACATCTCTGCTTGCGGTTAGCCGAGGGCAGATTTCCCACTGAAGAGGCATTTCTCCACTTGAGGGAAACCAACTCGAGCTCTGGCAATCGTGGTGAAACTTGCTGGTGTTATATGCGGGGGGGACATTGAAAAACCCAGAAAATGCACAATATGTGTCTCTTTCTGGTTTTATCAAGTGATACTGGAAGAAGACACTGTTTCCTTGCTCACCAGATCCAAGACTTTTCCAACACCAACTCAGTTTCTCTTCTTTATTTCCCTCCTCACTATATTTTTTCTTCAACAGCATATCTTGCTAACCTTTCCGTTTCCTTTTCCTTCTATTTTCCTTCTCTTCTTCTTTCTTTTTCCTTTCCTTTTCTTTTCCTTTTCCTCCCCTTTACTTTTTCTTTTCTTTAAAAGCGCAATACATGCCTGTTTCTAGATCTGCAGAAATAAACCAAACACTTTAGATGATTTGCAGTGTTTACAGACTTTTTATTCTGAGGAAACCTGAGCAGACAGGAGGTGAGCACGCCTCCACACACAAAACACAGCAAAAGCCGGATTATTTGGACAAGCTGATTGTTTATTATTTCAGGAAATAATGCATTTTCCACGCTGTGGGATGCTGGGGTGCACATATTCAAGTCACTCGTGGATGTCGGACCGGAGTCGGGACGGGAGAAATCTGCTGTTTTGAGGCTCCGGGCTGTGAGGGAATCCCTTTATTCCCTTCAGGGATACTAACCTAGGAATAAACTACGGCGATGAAATGCTCTGCACTTTTACCTGCATAGCTGGGATCCTTAAGAGTGTCGTTTGGACACTTTGAGGCAGATATTTCTCACCCCAAGCAGCCGAGACCCGAGGCGTTATCACACGAATACATTTTCGGCACGGTTCTCTCCCCCGCTCTTACCCAAAGACTTGGTCGGTGGAGCGAGAACAAGGATAGTTCTGCTTTCGGTGTGCAGTAGCTGTGTGAGGTGGACTCTAAATAGTATTGCCTTTTTTGCCTGTTCTTAGGTTTATTGGCGCCTGGGGTTTACCGTTTGGGTTTGAGGATTTTTGCACACTTCCGAGTGCTTGGCAAACAAAACTCCCATCCTTGCACCCAGACTTTGTCCCTGCCCCAAATGATAACCTGATACCGTTCTTATACCCTGCTACAGAAAGCGTCTCTTCTGTTCCTCCTCTGCACGGAGCAGAGTGCAAGAGAAGCCAAAGTACGCCTGGAGGAATGAGGGCTGCTCTTAGAATCCGTAGCACTGTTAGTTGCTACAAAGCTGTGAAGGCGAACGGCAGCCCAGGGTCCACCCTGGCTGTTTGTGCCGCGCCAGTTTAGGAGGGTGGGTTTGCATCCAAACTTCCATTTATTAACCTGGCAAGTATGCGCAGCACCAGCCAGCGGTGTGATACCGAATACCTGCGCGGTACGGAGCCCTTGGGTATGCTGTCGCCTCTCCCCCTGGCCCTTGGAGCCCGCCCGGAGCTGCACGGCGTCACTGAGAGTGCTTGTGATTTGGGCTGATGACGTATGCCGTGACGCTAACCCAGCTAATAGGGAGCTAGTGATGCCGTTGCGCTAAACAAAGGAGGTTAACCCTCTTGAAGTCCTAGTCACTGGCCACCCGGAAATAACCCTGTACATCTCTGTGTGTATAGTCCCGTGGGACAAAAATATGGAACATGAGGAATAACAGGCACAGAAATTAGCGCAGAGGAGTTCAAGCTGCGACGGGCAATAGCTGAAGTCTGGGATTCGGGCAAAAGAGTGAGGCGCAGCATCGCTATCTGCACGGCATGTTAATCTGTCAAAGCAGCCGAAATCGGAGGGAAGGAAATAAATAAAAGAAAAAATCAAACCCACAAACAAAATTAATAATAAAAAATAGAACAAACACAGCCGGTGAAGCCCGCAGAGTCACGGCAGCACTCCCACCCCCCCTTCCCGCGTAGCCTCTCTCGCTGTAGAGCCCGGGGGTGCACACAGGCTGCCTGTGCCCCTGCGGCACTGTCGAGCCGAGGGAGATCCCTGCCGTGTCCCGGGGAAGGGACGGGGATGCCGACATCTTCTGATGTTAGTGATGCTGTCGCTGAGGAATTAAGTTTTGGTTGATGACTCAGGGAAACGTACCTAAATAAATAAAGTTTTTAAACAAGCAAAATGCCGCTACTAGAGAGATAGAACACAAACCCCAGAGGGAAGCCCGCACGCTGCGGGGTCCCCCTTTCCCCTCGGAGATACGGGAGGGTCCCCGCCGCAGGGCGGTGGGCAGAAGGAGAGCGGCCACCCCCTCGCTCCGTGTTCTCCCGCCTCGACCGCTCCTCCTCCCCCCTGGTCGGGGAAATCTGTCTAGGGATCTAGCAAGGACTTTTCCTGTTTACCCGGCCCCGGTGGCCCTCGCTGGTACTGGCGCCCTTGAGAGGGGAAACGAGGTGGGAGGGTGGGGGGGATAGGGAAAAATGGTGGCGGTGAACCAGGAGAATGGAAAGCTGCAATTGCAGCTGCTGTAGTCAGGAGCCGGGCTGTGCTTGTCCTGCCCAGCCAGGCACCACTGCACAGCGCTGCTCCGCGGAGGCAGCGGCATCCTCCCTCCGCCTTGCTCCTCTCCAGCCTCAAACCCCCTGAGGCCGAAACCTCCTCGGTTCCCCTGCAGAGGTGACCTGCAGCCAAGGCACGGGCGATGATGCTATCTCCGGACCCCTTTAGCTCCCAAGCCGCGCTCAGGCTCCTCTGGTCTCCGTTCCCATCACAAGTCGCTTATGCAGAACGGCGGGGCCAGAGCAGGGTTTGTCTGGCCCCAGGTAGGGAGCGGTGCGGTGCAGAGCGGCTGCGGCGGCAGTAAAGCTGTGAACATCTCCTCTGGTACTTCCCATCAGGCCAGGCCGGGCTGCCGCCGGGGATGGGGGCATCTTTCGGAGGGTGGGCTCCGCTTGCATGGGGGCAGCCCCTAAATCTTCAGATCTCCTGTGAAAATTAATAAAAACGCACGAAATCCTAGACAGTCCATAGCAACTGATTTTTATCTACCGTTTTACGCGCTTCATTATCCACCTAAATATAACAACCCTGTGATTTAATGTAGTTTACGGAGACCACAGGCATTTTTGGCTTCCTTTAGCCTTTTCATTCTATCCCTGGCAACGGGCTGACTTCAGAATTCTCTCAACAGTTGAATATATCTGTGGGTTGGGATAAGACCAAGGAGGGAGAAAAGGGCTGCACTCAATGTAATTGTCTCGGTGCTTCTTCCAACCCACTCGGGGAGCCCCAAGCCCTACAGACGCCATATTTCTGTGCATGTCCCCAGACCCTAGCTTTCGATCACAGTTCCGCCCTGACGGACAGCTTCCCTGAAAGCTGGAGACCGCGCCCGGGCTCAGGGGAAGGCGGGGATTGGCTTTAATCATCATTGTCAGAGAACCAGAATCAGGTGTGGATTTGTTTCAGGCCATGTTTACATCAATCAGTATTTTCGTTACAATCTTGTCAACAGTTTTAATTCAAAGCGTATGCGAAAGCCGGAGAAATTGAGCGGTACAAGGGAGAGCGTTATTTTTAGAAAAATATTATTAAACGTGGCTGAAATATTTTGATTGCACTGCAGGTTAAGTTTTGTTTCTTAGCTTTATCGGCAACGAGATGGCTCGATGCGGGGTGTGAGGCCGGTCTGTGATTTTCGAGAGCTCTGTCCGTGGCCTGCCGATAAGGAGGAGCACACGGTTCTTCTAAATTCAAGTTAGACGCAGATATAAGCCCCCGTTTTCCCCAGCACCGGCAGCGTCAACTCTTGTGCACCTTGGGGGACCCCGCGCAGCGTCCCCACAATACCCCTCTTGCAACTCCCGGGGGACCCGCGGAACCCTGCGCTCAGGCCGTCGCCCCCTATGCGAAGGAGGGGGGGAACCCGCAGCCAGTCCGCAGGCTTTGCGCGGCGGACAGCGGAGGGCCTGTACGCGGGTTCGCAGGGCGCAGCCTGTGGCAGGCGTGGAGAGGTGCGTAGAGGAGCGGAGAGCATCTCCGAGAAGCCGTCTCAGCTGCCCTGCTCGGAAGGTTAAATCTGTCGGATTAAAGGCTAACCCGAGAGAGAAGCGCTCCTACCTGTGCTGCACTTTGGGTTTAGCTATTTGCACGGGGCCGGGGCGGTGCGGCTGCGCGGCGCGCTGCATGCGTCTCGCTGGCTCTTTTCGCTCCCGCTCTCCGGCATCCCCGGCTCACTTTTCACATCAAATAAGCCATTAACTTTTGATCCTGGCTGTTACATTTCAGGTTTCCCAGTGATGTTTCCTGAGCACTGAGCCCCCTCCCCCCCTTCTGTCCCACTTCGCGTTTAAACACGACCCGGTAGATCTAAATTTCTGTCGAAAATATAATTTTGAACATATGCACTCATTCGTCTCTTCGCACTTGGCCTCACATCGAAATCCCCCTCGGAGGAAGGACCTAACGTTTTTGATGTCCCAGAAGAGGCTTGAATTTTTGGCTTGCTTACATCTTTCAGCAAGAGAGCCAGAATGAGACCTATTAAAATACTGACTAATGCCTGCGAAGACAATTTCCATAACTTCAAAGTCCTTACGCGACTATTGCCAATGGCTGCGATAAAGCCCTGGGAACTGCCAAAGGGGATCAGAGAGACGTTAGCTCCTCGTGTTTAGGACGTTATTAAAGCGGGAGCAGTTGCTCCCTCTTTAATGCGATCTTCAGCAGAATAGGTTTGGGGGTCCCCCCGCATTTGATCTCCCAGTTTCCTCTCTTGGCCGTAGGAAACAGCTGGAGTGACTGAATGTAGTGTCGATGGTGCGCCCCAAATGTGCTATAAAAGGTCCCCTCTGCGAGACCATGGGATCAGCAAGGATGGGTGGAAGGGGGTGTTTTCACACACGACTGCCCCCCGGTTTCTGCCCACCAGTTGATTCCCCCAACCCCCGTTGCGGTAGGTCCTTGCCACGTCCTTCGGAGCATCACTCCGGGACCATGTCCCCGGGGGGAACATCAAGCCGCGGAAATCCTGTCAAAGCAGCTGGAGAGGGGAGCGTTCTAAACAGAGGCGAGCGGACTGTGCTCAGCATCCCCAGCCCGGCCTGGCTCAGCCGCGGGGCTGCGGAGTCAGGCGGGTGGCGGGCACCACCTCTCCCTCCTCCCTGGCTTGTCCCCAGCACGTTTGCGCGGTCAGATTTGATCGCGGGATAATATTTACTTAAAATTCGCCGTTTCATTAAGTTTCTCGATAATAAATTCACTTTATGGAATATTTCCAGACGTGTGCTCAGAAGGGTCCTGAACAAACTCGGCGAAAGTAATCTTAGATTCAAACATTTTCCCCCAAATATACAAGAATTTTTTTTTCCTACTAACCTGCCAGAAACGTGTTGCAATGCTGTCATATCCTTTTGTTCATTAAAGGAATACTATTCTTTAATTTTCTCATCCTTACAATAAGTGTTTCCCATCACAAGAACTGATTTCATTGAAGGCATTCAAACATCCTGTTACAAACACAATTCTTTCGAATATACCAAGTAATTTTTTCTACTGATCTTCATGAGGATATAGCAATGGTAGATAAGCAAGACTTACATTGTCAACAACATGATTAAATAAGAGGAACCAGCCTCTCGGCCTGCTAAGAGTTAAATCGAGCCACAATGTGTTACAGAGAAGGAGGAAAACCAAATACATACAAGTTTTCTGAGATCCCCAAATCTACCTTTGATTAAACTCCTCTATCTGATAAACCACAGTCCCAAATTTGCAACAGTGACTCTGCACTTCACTACTTCCACAAGTGGCCTAACACAAAACCAATGCACAAGTATGTGTTTGACCTTAAACAAATGGATTGTCCCCCTGAATGGTTGAGCCTCCCACTAATAGCTGTGTTATGTACACTGGCTTCTGATTCCAGGCCTTTGCTGTTGAAGCATATTGTTTACAGTTGTAGAAAGACCAAAGCTTAGGATAATATTCCATTTCACATGGCGTTATTCAGTTTGAAGGTCTTAACGAACAAAGGCACAATACAAATTATCAGTGGGTTCAAAATATAAATAGGATTTCATTGATAATTTATTTTATAATCTGGTTTTAGCCAGCTATTTCACGGAGGAAGCTTCTGTAAATCCATGAATTCATAGTCATCCCTATAAGTAGTTTTGGAATTACAAACAGGTGTGCTTACATTCCTATTAGATCTTCGAAAGTATTAGAGGTGAATTTCCAGATACTGAAGAAAAGTGCTTAGAACTCCCTGGAAGTCGGAGGGACTTCTAACTCTGACCTGGGGAGCATGGGGGAAGTTTCTGTCTGCAGCCACACAATTACCAGGTGATGAAGCTGGAAGATGATCTTTCTATCTGCTCTGCACCATGTTAAGTGGCTTCTTTTCCCACATCCCTCCATCTTTATCAGTTTTAGACAACTCCTTACCAAAAAGATATTGACAATCTAATGGAGTACCAGGGAGGTACTGATGAGCAGCATAGCAGAGGAAGAAATACTTAAAGTTTTATTTTCTATGTAAGCATATCATGTGCAAGATGACAACAAACACTGGAGGTACTGAAAACGTAAGTACTACAGATGAAAACAGTTTATTTTGGGGAGTCAAAGAAAACATAACCAAGAGTTAGAAGATTAAACAGATTCACATTTGAGTGGACTATTTGTTATTTGTCCTCTCATGGAATCTTCTAAAGTGGCAAGAGAAGGTCTTTTTTTTACAGTGGCTCCCCAGTGTGTGTTACAGGTGCCAGCTTGTACTGGATCCCGATAGCATCAGTCTCAGAAATGTTTCCATGTCCCATTAGAAACCATTACTGAAAACACTTTCTTTGAATGTGGTATTTTTATCTAGCAATACAAATTTTACTTTTAATGACATCTCAATGTAGCAGAGACGTAGCTCGATGGCAGCCAACTCTGGAACAGCAAAGCTCAGTTTTATTTGTCCTTATTTGTATGGGTAAGTCACGTTTAGGCTCCTGGTGATGCCTTTGTTCACAATGCTGTGCCAGAGCAACATCTAGACTATCTAGCACAGCTGTGTACATTGTGCAGGGGACTAGGGGCCACAATACTAAAAATGCCCATCTGGGACAGAACAAATCTAAAAAGACTCCAAAGCAGAATAGAGGATGTTTACTAAGGAGGTCCCATTTTATACTCCCTTTCAAGGATGAAACTTCACTTAAGTAACACAATGAATATTTTAGAGACTGAATGTATGCTTGCATCACTTCTAGACAGTTAAACCACAGTATGGACTGAGTGCTGAATTGTTTCTCACTCATCAGGGCAATGAAAGCAGCATGCTACAGTAGGATCTGACACAGAAGGAAAAAGCCATGCAGATAGGACACAACAATGTCTCCTAATGAACTCAAATCCTCGAGTCTATAAACCCACATTGTATTCTAGAGTGATGAATTCTGTATTTGGACCACTAACTCTATTGAAAGAAGCATAAAGACAGCTCCCTACTGGCAAAATATCTGAGGAGGTTACAGAATGCTGTTTATTCCAGCTAGTGTCTGGAATAAATTATGTTCCAGAGATTGGCTCCTGAGACTTCTGTTTCAGATGAGAATTTGTACAGTGTTCTAAGTCCTAACACTTCTGGCTAGACCATAGCCTTCATAAGGATTTGCCATTCATCATACTTGCCAGGGGTTCTCAGATCCGGAAAGGTGCTTGTTTTGAGGAGTGAAAGAATAACAGAAAAGAAACTGCTTACCTTGGAGCTATTGTCAGTTCTCAAAGGCACTGGTATTCCAAATTTCAGGGCTCTGAGCTGTTAGTCCTAGTATGTTTTCTTACTGCTCTTACTGAAATTCATTAGGTATACAAGGAAGGCCCAAATTTGGTTCAGACAACACTATAGGTCATGTAAGCCACTTAAAATCTGCTGCAGATAAGGAGATAATGGCAGCAGGTGATCTGACAGCTCTTGGGGTGGGAGGGAGATTTCACAACTTGCTTTTACTCCACTAGCAACAGCAAATGCTTGACAACTCATGAGCCTGGACTCAAAGAGGTAGGATGGCAATCTGAGTGCTGTTTTAAGTATTTTGCCTTATAAGCCATGTTTGTTAATCACCCCTTTTGCTTAATATGGCAATTATGTTAATGTTTTACTTAGTGCCTGAATATTATATAGGCTTTACTTGATTCTTCTCACATCAACAGCACAAAACCCTGCAGAAGGTGAAAGCCAACACAAACACTGCAAATCTAAGACAACCCAAATCACTCATCACTATGGTGTCCAGAGCTTCCTCTAAGGTCTGTTGTTTTACTTCCACAACTACGCTCAGGGCTCCCACTAGAGACCAGTCCTCCTCAAGACTTTGTTGCCAGAATTCATACATGCCTGTCTCTCTCTGGAGCAGAGCTCATATTTTATTCTGAGGTATCAGCCACATACACCAGTATGGTTTCTGAATACCACTTGCTCAAAACCAGTAAATACCTCAAAGTATAAATCCTCAATTTTTACCAGGCAAGATTTCTAGGTGAAAAGGGACAGAATTTGGAGATAGGCTTAGCCCTACACCTCACTTGGCTTCAAAGCAAAGGCTTCATCACAGAGTGGATAATGAGCCACCTGCCCAGTAAAAGAGCATGAATTTCTGAAGCAACTGCTGTTGTACAATGTAGAATTTAGGCTGCACATATCTATTCCGTGAATCCAAGGGAAAGTATGTTGCAGAGACCCTGTTTTCCTATTTGCTTCCAGAGATTTTTATGGATCCACATGTGACCTCCTCTCTTTTATATTGTACTAGAAGGGAGCAAGTGGACCTCTGACTTTACCTCTCTTTGTGTCTTTCTTATAATCTGTGGACCGCAATTTTTATAACCCATGGATCCCATTCTCCCCTCAGATATCTTAGGACAATTTAATATGCTTCCTTGCACTATAAAAATGCTCAGCTGTGGTAGTAATGGGTTAAAACTTAAACAGAGGAGGTTTAGATTGGGTATAAGGAAGAAATTCTTTACTGTTAGAGTGGTGAGGCATGGGAATGGACTGCCCAAGGAAGCTGTGAGTGCTCCATCCCTGGCAGTGTTCAAGGCCAGGTTGGAAGAAGCCTTGGGGGGCATGGTTTAGTGTGAGGTGTCCCTGCCCATGGTGGGGGGGTTAGACCTAGATGATCTCAAGGTCCTTTCCAACCCTAACTATTCTATGATTCTATAACCTGTTATTTCCTAATGTTATGAGTCAAGGTGAGTTTGGCTACTGAATTTAATGGGAACTAGAGTAAGCTCTGGTTTATATCCTAAAATTGTGTTGAACTGGAAATGGTCTAATGAAAATGAAATATATATAGACACATATATAAATATTCCATAAATCAAAATACAGCCTAACTGATCAATTTAGCTTCAAAAGGATGTGGAGACCATTTCAGTTTGCCAGTGTTTATGCGGCCTCATGCTTGACAGTTTAATTAATTCTCACCCTCTAATTTACAGGACTGTTACACCAGAGAAGAAACAAGTGGGGGAGGGTGGAAAGCCCTTAAAATTGGGGGAAAGCCCTTAAAATTGTGAAAAAGCAAGAATGGATTCCAAGTGACTGGGACCCTTCAGGACAAGTATCTAGATATTCTAGTGATTAAAGTGGGCTGAAGTACAGGATGTCTGTGGCATTGCTGGTCTATCTATGGTTAAGGAAGGTCAGAAGTGCTTGTGGGAACATAACTGCCATTTCTCTAAAGGTAGGTATCTTTTTTACTTTCAGAAACCGGCAAACAGGCAGACTGTGAAGAGCTGGAAAGGGAAAATAGCAGAAAAGTACATTCTGAAGACAAAGAATTGTCCAAAATAAATGGAAGAGCTTGAGGCAATGGCAACTTTCTTATTTTGCCTTCTGGTCTAAGAAAGAAGAAAGGGAGGAGGAGGCCTGGGCTGCAATGTTCATCTTTACGATACAGGTAAAAAAATCAGTGGTTGTGCTGCTTCCATGTTGGAGCAGCTTGACAAATTAGAGCAGGGCATTCATTTGTGTTAGAATCAGGTGCCCGTGCTTCACACTTCATGCAGGGTCTAAGTTCAAACCTTCAGAGTGGGCAAGAAAAGAGAATGTTCTATCACTGTTTTGCACTGTCTCTCTACCTGAAGTATAACACACATGGAATCATATCCATGCTTTCTCTCTTCATAGGTAATGAAGGGGATGACGTGCACACGCTCTGATTTTAGTGATGATCCGAGCTCCGTAGGGTCAGGTGCCATTCGCTTAGCACAGCTTCTCCCAGAGCAGCATTCCCATGCTGTCCTTGATGTCTTGACTCATTCTTTGCCCTCTCCATCAAGGGCAGCGCTGGATGACTCGCCAGCGCGGTGAGCAGCGGTGTCAGATTACGCCCTGCGGTCGGGACTGCTGCAGGTACCCCTGGGGCTGCCCGCCCTGCAGCCCCACGCTGCCGAGGAAGCGGCGGCTCTCCAGCTCAGGTCTTTAACCCGCAGACACCCCACGCATTTCCACAGTACTGCGGGAAGCCGGGATTCTTCAGGGGTCATCCTTCCCCCTCTTAGCAATGTTATCCCTCTTAAAAATAAATAATCTAAGGAAAGGAGGGAGGAAAGCTGGGGGAAGAGGTCGGCGGCGCTCTCAGTGTGCCCCGGCGAGCCGGGCCGCGGGCGGTGCGGCCGGGCAGGCGCGGTGCTGCCGCCGGGCGAGGCGGCGGCGGGAAGAGGCGAGGCGGAGCAGGCGGGAGGGCGGGGGAGCCGCTCCGGGGAAGTTTCCTCTCCACCTCCTCCCCGAAACCCCTCCCCGCCCAGCGCGGCTCCGCGCTCCTCGCCGCTTACAGCCGGGCTCCGCTCCTGGGGAGCCTCCGGGCCCGCGCCGCCGCGCCGGAGGCCCCGTGGAGTAAGTGCGCACAGCGCTGAGCCGGTGCCGGCGCCGTGCAGGACACGTGGGTGCGGCGGGGGCGCGCGGTTCATCCCCGCGCGTTGCGCAGCGGCGCTGGGCTTGCGATGGAGGGAGGGAGGGGCGAGGCTGCGGGAGAGCCGCGGGTAGGGAAGGGTAGGGAAGGGGCAGCAGAGCTCGGCTCGCCCGGTGCCGCGGGGCTCCCCTGTGCCGGCCGGGGAACGCCGGGCGCTACGGCGCGTCCTCAGGGGCCTCGGTGCGTCGGGTGGTTTGTGGCAGAGAGTATGAAAGTGCGAGCTCTGCTTGCGGCAAGTGTTCAGGAAGGTGTCCAGGGTCCCCGGCGGGAAGCGGGCAGCTCCTCCTCTGACAGGGAAAGGCGGCCGATGCAGGGGCACTGATAGCCATCCCATCCCACTGCCAGCACTGCATTCCGGTGCCCCGGGCACGACACCCTGGGGAAGCCGCCTCCCCGAAGGCAGCCCGCTGTCTGTTGCCTCCAGGGTGTCTAGGGTAGGAGGAAGGGATGGAGGGATGCGCCCTTCTTTGCACATTCTAGCACCTTGCTCGGGACATGGAGAGCGCCGAGCATCGGCGGCAGGGAAGGAAGGGGCACATGCACAGGTGTCCATCTCCTCAGCTCGGCTCTGGGGTTTCCACTTTGCCCGCTGCCACCTAAGCCCTTCACAAGGATTACTTTTATGGCTAATTATGAGTTTTGTCTGTGTAGGTCTTGGAGGCAAAACTTTTCTGCTGGAATTACTCTGTTCTTTAAAACTATAATTAAGTAGTCAGTTTTTCTAGCACTAAGTCAAATACCAGAGTTTTGTTCAATTATTAAAATATAACGTTAGGCTTCCCTTCTCCCCTTTCTTTCTTCTTTTGGGCCCTAAGGAACATAGTGTTGCATTTAAATTGCAGACTAGCTCACACTGAATCTTAGTAGCAGAGCACTTTCATGGTGAAATATGCTTTAGCAAAATGCAGTATGAACAGAAGCACTAGACAGTTGTTACATTTGAAGGCTCACACTTTCCATAGTATTTTAAAATAAAAATACAGTTATTTGAGGATAAATCAGTCATTCAGTGCTGTGAGAAGTTCTTAAAAAAGAGACTGTGGTGTGTGGAAAGTCCCTATGAAACAATTTCCAGATCAGAGCTGTTCATTCTCTGCCAAGAGCTGTGTAAGCATGAACCATAATGAGGGTAGTTGTAGGATCACAGAGTAGTCATGGAGCAGGTAGCCTGGCTGCATCAGAAAATAAAGAGACAGAAGAGCAATATGTATGGAAATGTCCCTAATCGAGGACTGCAGCTCATGGAGGTAGCTGGCATATCTTCTGGATATCATATTTCTGGATACAGTCCCCCCCCAACCTTTGTCCTAGCTTGCAAACATCTTATTCTAGCATAGATTTCAGTGTAAGGTAAAGTGCAAGTATCTCCATCCTTGGACAAACATTTAAAATTTACTGATTAGTCTTTCTGAATGGCTTGGCAATCTTCAGAATGGTAGAATTTGTGATAGCATCAATAGAAATGGTTCCAATCCATCTAAGTAGAAACTAAGTCACTGATTCCTCACAGCTGCGTTCCAGGCCTCGTGTTTCATTCCTAATTTTCTTCTCTACCTGCATCTTCCTATGTAAATTTAATCATTGAAAGGGTAGGAAGAAGAAGGAGGAAGCAAGTTGCTCTTTCCCCTGCTTGTGTGCTGCTTGCACTGCAAATCCTGTAGCTGTGGGCAAGGTGAGGGATGGACCCTGACAGGAGAGTTTGAAAATCTTTGAACAGTTTCTCCAACTCAGATGGAAAATGGGGGCCTCTTACATCCTCTGCTTTTAGAGATTTGAGGCTATTTTCTTTGTTTCTTTAACTCAGTTACTTAATTACAGAATCCAAAAAAACTGTTGCTCAAAGTAACTTTTCCTTCTAGATTTAGAGAAAGCAAGGAAGAGTGGTACAAAATTAAGAGATTAAATTAAATTGAGAGGCTTGAGGTTTTTTTCTTTCCTTTAATTTTTACTCCTTTTATTGCTTAATCTAATACATTGATCATGATAAGACAATGATTTCTGAAATGCCTTGACACTTTTAATACTTTTACTCTGTTTTTTCTTTTAACCGCTTTGTAATACAGCATCTTACCTCACTCTGTCTTGGAGTGCTAATCCTACTGCATGGCCATAGAAAGTAAAATGGAAATTTACTATTGAGTTCTATGATCCAGGCCGCATTACAAAGGGCTTTAGTGGTTGGACCAGGGAAGATTTGCCAGGATTTGATGGTGTGACAGTGCACCGTGGCTTCCTGGGAGAGGTACCCACAGGAACAATTCTTATGGAAACCGGCGGTGCAGCTGCTGCCCATACCCAAGGCAAGATTCGGGTGGGTGCATGGGGCGTGTAGGCAGCCAATGCCCCTGACGCAGCCTGCCCAGGGCCACCACTGTGATGGAAAATCAGGGAGGTGAACTCCCACTCCTGTGAGGTGGGTCTGTATTTTTGCATCTCTCCCTATAATGAAATGAGCTAGGAGAAAGTTCTTTTTATTTATAAGAACAGAAATTGCGTGTAAAGTCCTTAAAATCTGGGAGGCCACAGCTGTCTTTCCTGTGCTGTTTCCATAGCGATTCACACCTACAACTGGCCTAATTCCTCAGTTTTCTGAATTTTAATTTCTCAGTTCAATAGCTTGAGCTCTTTATCCTCTGAATATTGAAAGGGATCATATAGTTCTGTGAGAATAAAATTTTCTTTTTTGTCTGTTAGGTTATACTGTTCTCAAAGGAAAGTGAAACATGTTCAGAATATTAGTGGAGTTCACTCTTTCTCCTTTATTATGAAATATTATTCATTATAACTTATTTATAACTTTGACAAATGAAGCAATAATTCATCTTTTGGAAAAAATGAAAAAAAAATAATGTTATATGGATAACAACTGTTGTCTGTTAGATTTTTCACACTTAATATTTTACTATAGCCAGTAATATATAACAATAATCATAGAATCATAGAATAGTTAGGGTTGGAAAGGACCTTAAGATCATCTAGTTCCAGCCCCCCCACCATGGGCAGGGATACCCCACACTAAACCATGTCACCCAATGCTCTGTCTAACCTGTCCTTGAACACTGCCAGGGATGGAACATTCACTGGGCAACCCATTCCAGTGCCTCACCACCCTTACAGTAAAGAACTTCCTCCTTATATCCAATCTAAACTTCCCCTGTTTAAGTTTCAAACCATTACCCTTTGTCCTGTCCATCCAGTCCCTACAGTTTCATGTAATTACAGTTCCATGTTGAGTTGTGATGGTGAAAAAAGATTACAAGAGTATTAGGATAAGCAAACTCATAAGAAACATGGCTGTTGCTAGAGGACAGGTTGATTTCACGACTTCAAATGTGTTTTGCCCTTGTGGGTTTTGTTTTTGTCATAAATGTATATAAAAGTCATTCTCATTGGTGGGTACAGTTTGGAGACATGGAGAACTGGAACTAGATACTGCTGTTTGACTAAACTTGGTGCATTTTTTGCTGACAAAGAACACATAATGCATCTTTGTGTAGTTGTGTAAGCAGAACGTATTTATCAAGGTTCCCAGTCCTGAAGTTTTCTGGTTTTAATATGTGAAAAATGTTGAGTTGCTGAATTCATTTTCATGAAAACAGAGTCTGGCAGAAATCAGAGGAAAAGAATGTCATCTGTCAAGTAAGAGATCTCACAAAACAGCATTGAAAAATGTTTTTTAGCATTGTTTTCCAAGGAACCAAGAGTCTTACAAATGCTCTTACAGTCATTTCCCTCTCCTCCCCTATAATATTCACACCAATTGTCCAAATTTGGCAAAGATTTATTGGCGGGGTTTAGTTTCATAAGTGACTGCTGGCTAGAGAAAAGAGGTCCTTGCCAGTGTATCCTCCCTTGACCATCATGGAGTATGGACAGTGTCACAGGGAGCCAGGCACCAGTCTCTGGGATTACACCCTGAGAGGCAAGAGTATGAGGATGTAGCACAGGAACATGAAGGAAAGCTGGTGTCATTGTTAAGTAAATATAGTATCACTCATGGTTTAAAGTTATCTTTCAATTAGTGAATTGTTATTTCTGGTCATCATGGGTCAGGCTTCCAAGGGTATTTAGATGAATAAAGGTGCATCTGGGTGCTTGCTGTCATTCATAACGGTGCTTGCAGTATAAACAAACAAAAAACAAATAAATACGTGTAAATGGCTATAGATGTTTAACCTGATGTGGTGCCTTTAAATATCCCATTGGACCTCACATTGATAGCTTTGACAGTTCAGTGATACAGCCTTCTGCTTTTCTCAGGCTTAGGACTATTCATTCTCTTTCATTTGGACTTTAACAGAGTTTGGAAGATAACTGATTCTCTTAGATGAGTCCAAATGAAGAAAATAGAAGCTCTCACACCTATGCAAGCAGGTACCTTTGCTGTATGATGAACAGAAGTATCTATAGATAGAAAATACGAATTCTGGCATTTGATCTGCTGTAAGATGCTCTTTGTACCATGAGAATGTTGTGACTCATCAAAGAAAATTTTGGTGGACCTTGAGATACAGGGTAGTTTTCATTGTATGATAGGTAAATAAGCAAGCAACGTTCTTAGCCTTGCTGATGAGGAGGTGAGGAAGGTCAGTTGTACACATATTCAGCTGGTTGGTCCATTGTAAATCCTGGAAGCGGCACTCATGCAGACACATCAGAGCTCTGGCTGTGTGCCACACAAGTGCAGGCACACTGCCACAGCACCAAGGGCAGGGTGAGCCCAGAGGCAATTTGGTGTTTCCCATCAAGCGTGGGACCTCAGCTGACCCAGACCCAGTGGTCAGGTTCCCCTGCACTGGGAGATGCTAAGACTTTGGCTTGTGAGTTTCCCAGCTGAGCATTAGCTTTCAGTAGCAAGGATGACTCACTTGGAACCATGCATTCTGTAACTCATCCTATTTGGGTGTATTTTTCTGCTCTCTGGGATACTGTGGCTTCCACTGCTGAAAATGCTGCTGGTAGTGCTTCTTACTTGAATGTTTTTACTAGCTTGGGGGAAGCCTAGGCTTTAATGAAGGTTATTATAATTTCAGACTCAAACATATCTATTTTTTAATTAATGAAAGTTACAAAAAAACCCTGATTGAAATAAAACATAGTTTCACCTAGAGGAAAATTACTTATAATTGCTTGTGTAAATTTTAAAACCTTTACATGTGACTTGTATTAATTATACCTAGCAAACTTTGACTTGTTTGCACGGAATTGTGCAGAAGCAGTACAGTTGTTTGTTGTTAGGCCACAAACTTTTATAGACTGCATATATTTTACAAACTACTTTAAAAGCTCATGTAATATAATAAGTAATACCTTACCTTTAATCTAAATTTATAATAGGTGTAGAAAGGCTTCCTAGAGCACATATATAATTATTACTCATAAATGTTGTATGGAATCACATGGGTTGAAAGTAAGCTCTTTGTAAAGCATCTTGTACTTCTTTCCTGAGCTAAGTAAGTATTACAGTTGCATGTTATGATTTGTAGTTCAACATTTTTCTTTTATGGAGTTCATATTCTTTATCAAACATGACACTTACTCTAACAGTGTTAATTTGTGGATCCCACATCTTTTGTGGTGTGTCTGACACATGAAAAGCTAAGCCAAAAAAAAAAATGGTCGTTGCATTCTGGTTTTCTTCTCTTTATTCATGGTACATAAATAATCCAGGGAAATTGGGGATTCTTGTAACTTTCAATAATAAAGATCCTATGGAATGCTAAGAGCAAAGCTGTATAATCCTTGGTTGAGGCACAAGAATTCACACTGTAAATGGTCATTTTATTAATTTTTGAAGGCATAAATTTCCCTTATGTTTTCACCTTAAAAATATTCTTTATTTCCTATCCTTTCTTTGCTGAACAGTTTCAACCTATTTTAGATACAAATAAAGTTGATCACACTGGGTAGTTTATACTTCATTCTAATTTTCTAAGTCATTAAAAAAAAAAAAAAGTTGGCAAGCAAGTTGCCAGTATAATTTTAATGTTGTTCTACAGTTTGACTTCTATATGTATTTAATATTCAATGAAAAATATGATCTTTTGCTATGTTTGGAGAGCTTTGCTTTTAGAATAATGTTACTGCTTTAGAATTATATATAGAATCATAGAATAGTTAGGGTTGGAAAGGACCTAAAGACCATCTAGTTCCAACCCCTGCCATGGGCAGGGACACCTCCTACTAGACCATGTAACCTACGGCTCTGTCCAACCTGTCCTTGAACATTGCCAACGATGGAGCATTCACCATGTCTTTGAGCACCCTGTTCCAGTGCCTCAGTATGCGTGTGTGTTTCCCACTTTGGCCCTTTGTGGAGTTTCCTGAAACAGGCATTCAACTGGGTGCCTTTGCAAAGGAGATGAGCTCAGCAATCTGACCATTGCTGGCAGCAGATTTCATACGTGATGTACATACTCACCAGGACCTCATTCCTGTTCACATCTTAAACCATTTGTGACCATGGTAGGTGAAGGAAGCAACACAAAGACTTTACCAAGACTGTTTCTGAACCAGTTACAGTTCAGTGTTAGAACTTGCAAAAACAGTGATAAATGATTAGCTTAGTTTTTGCAGTTCTCCAGTATGAGAATTTAGCCCTTCTCAGATGCTTTCGGAGTTTTGGTCATTATGCTGTTGGTTTCTTTTTCCACCTAAGATGAGGTTTTTGTCTTTGCATTTGACCAAGTTCCAAAACTGTGGGACCAGAGAGTTCTTCTGAGCTTGCTGGGATTATCAGCCATCAGGTCCTCCTTGATAAACATAGCAACATCTTTTTGCCTTTGTCTATTTCTTCAGGTTGGAATTTTCTGTTATTTTCATTCCACTTTCTTCAAGTAGCTTACTCTGAATAATTGTGCTAATCAGGCACAATCATTTTTCAAGGTTGCTTCCACTTTAATGGAAGATATTCCAGGTTAGCAATTTAAATTAGCAAATAGTCCATAAATAACTTGGAGAATGAGGTGAATAGTAATGAGAGCAGACCATGAAGAACTGCACAAAGACCTTATGAGACAAGTCACTAGACAAGAAAATAACAAATGAAATTCTGCAGAGATAAATATAAACTGTTAAACCTGAACCAAATAGTTGTATCTGTACATGGGAAGTGTCAATCCTCCTTATGAACCCATGCAAACTTTTGGGATTCCTAACAATTCTGAACATACATTTTGGGGGGCTTTACTGAGGATTTAACAAATTTTCTTGGAATTTTCTTTGTTGCTGACACTCACCATTCAGAAATGAGTTCTCAGCAACAAAGAAAATTCCAAGAAAATTTGTTAAGTGCTCAGTAAAGCCCCCCAAAATGTGTGTTCAGAATTGTTAGGAATCCCAAAAGTTTGCATGGGTTCATAAGGAGGATTGACAAGTACTTGAGCAAGCTGTACTGAGGGTTGCTAGGCAGAAGGATTCCGTAAGTCTGAGGAAATACTCTGAACTGAAATAGCAGGAAACTGGAAAGATACTGGGAAATATGCTTGCTCTGTTCTTGCTCTTATATGTCCAGTCATGGCTGTCATTGGAGGCAGCACCAGGAGGCTTGTTGGTCTGAATCAGTATTGTGGTCCTTATGTTCTCAGAACCCCTTTTTTCGTGTTAGATATAATTGTATATGGAAGATGTAACACAAACTCTACTGTCACATGGTTTCTTCAAGGCATACTTAGGCTTACAGTGATGTAGCAATTTTGTAAATATAATCAGGATTCAAAAAGTAGAACAGATATGTTTCCCAGGCTGTCACCAATATTATTTGCCTGTGTTCTTTGCCTTCAAAGTGCTTCCCTCCATCCTTCTTTCTTCTTCCTTATGCTCTTGAGTCTCTTTTGTTGATGTTATCCAGCACCTAGTGAGATCTCTGGGTAAATAGGTGAACCTCATGTTTCCTTGCCAGAAATACTAGCTTTCAGGGAAATTAAAAACATTAAGGAAACACTTTATTTTTAGATTTAAATTGACTTTTTTTTTTTAATCTTTATTCTAAAGTTAAAAGTGATCACATAGATAGCAAAAAAAAAAAAATCAAGATTTTTAGTTCATATTACTGACTTAAAAATAATGAGATTACTTTGTTGCTGACTTTGGTGAGTGTGTGTGCCATAGCTTTTACATATGTCGGTTGGAGACACTGGAGTCCTTGTTCTTTATTTATATAAAGGAAAGCTTACCAATAAACTTAAAGTTTTTCGGCCCTCTCTCCTTCATGCTTACTCCAGCCACCAATCCTGAGACTCCATGCATTTCTACTCAGTCTTTTTGGAAAAAAAATGGTCTGTTGAGACGGATATGGATGTTTATGGGGATGCAGAAGTATTGACCTGTTGTGCAGAGTGCATTACCTGAAGGCTGTGTATGTGCAGCAAGGTCTGGGGCTGTCACAGAGGCTGTGTTTAGGTCAGTGTCAGCACTGCAGTTGGTGTGGGACATCTTCCAGCAGATGTGCGTGGTAGGTCCTGCACATCTGGGCACCTAGCTGTTTTGCTGGAGTCCCTGAGGCTTTCTGGAAGGCAGGATGCTGTACAGCATTTGCAGGCATTCCAGGGTGAATCAGAGGTGGTCTTCAGTTGCAGTGTTGGAGTTGCTTGCTTATAAAGCTGCTGAAAAGTCCCTTCTACATTTAATTAAAAAAAAAAAAAGCCCACAACCCTCTTCCATTTTATTTCCTTCCTCATTTTTTTTCCCCTTTCTTTCCCCATTTTGGTTTTTAGCTGTTACACTTGGCAAGTTTCATTCCTAGCATTTGGAAATAATTGTTTTCTAAATGCTACCCAGGTTATCTGCCAAATTTAACACCTTAAAAAAGAGCGGGGGTGGGGAAACAAGAGACCTACCTGGGAATGGAGCAAATGTAGGGAGCTTTTAGCAAGTGCTAAAAAGGAAACTTCCCAAATATAGCACCTAAAACAAAAACCATTGGGTTCCCTAACTTTAACTGTAAAATACCACATGCTGTCATCCACATGGTAAAAAGAGACCCTTTCACAGAGGGCCTCTTTCTTTCTTTCTTTACCAAATGATAAAGCACGTGTGGATTTTACATTATTTTTTTTTCTTCTATTGAATGTGTATGGTTTGGGGAGATACAGTTTTGTCCAGGTGTTTTTAGAAAATCCTGCCAGTTCCTGAGAAAGTGTGATCAGCCTGACAAAATTTTTATTTATTAGTTTATTTATTTATTTTAGAAAAAGAAAGAAAAAGAAAATGAGAGCAAAGCGGTATCCCTTATCTTGAAGACTTTGCAGTGGCATCATCTGCCATAAGGTTCTAAGACAGAAACAGGTTTGCTGGTGGCACAGGAACAGGAAAAAAATTTAATCCTTTCTTCTTGGTGATGGAAAGCATAAAGTAGTGGAAGGTATTGTTGTGTTCCTGCTGTTTCTGATCACAGTGAGCTTCGGCAGGGGCTCACTGCAACTGAATGTGCGCTGCAGCAGCCCTGGGTTGGCTCAGAGATGTGGGTGTTAAGAGGCAGAGTAGAGCTTGCATGGGAAATGCAAAATTTTTCTGGAGAACAGCTTGGCAAGTGAAAGAAATCTGGTTCCTTGTCCCTAAACATAGGCTGTAGGTTAAGGGAGCCAGTTATGGCTGGTTACTTGAAAGAGACCCCCATCTGCTGTTACCTTTCAGCCCTGAGAGATTATTTCACAATGTCTCTTGACTGCATTTAACATCCACTTCCCATGTAGTCAGCCACTCACTTTTGTCAGTTTTTGAGGTGGGCACTCAGATGGGGACAGCCCTTACAGAAAAGGAGCTTATTGAAGTCCTAACCACCTCCACAGACTGGCCAGGGAGTGGCTGGCAACCACCCTGCACCTGGCTGCAAAGGCTCATGTTTAGAGCCGTGCATGCAAAGAAAATTGTATGGTGTTGGCTAACGTTTCAGAGAGAAGGGAATAAAATCCCCTGTAAACCACTTTCGGACTTCTTTGGTCTTTGTGTTTTGTTCTTTTATTATTATTTTAATTCTCTTTAAAATGGTAATAGCTGTTTAGAAAAGGGACTGCAGGTTATCATGCCTGATACAGCAGCACTTCTTTAGCTGGTGGGACTCTAAGTGCTACCATCGTGTATTTAATAATAATAATAATATTTAACCAAGCAAATGACTTCCAAAGTAGTAGAGGAAAATAAAAGGAGATACGTACTTTCATGACTTCCCTTCAATTTAGGTCTTGTCTTTTTCAATCATTTGAGGTTTTTTCCCTCATATTCAATGGCATATTTTGCATATAACAACTTCTCTGTAATAGATACTCTACATAATGTAGATGTAATTTCTGATATATTAACAACTCAAGGGAATTCAATTAGTTTTTGTAAAGCTTTACTAAAAGTTAAAAATAACCTAAGATGACAATTATAATAAGGATAACTACATTGCTGTTGTTTAAAAGTTGAATTTTTCAAAATAAGAATTACTTAACTACATTGTAAATCAGCTGTTCTGTATTAGCATCTAAGCCCTCATGTTACTGCTAGCTTGATTCTGCTTCCAGAGGTCTCTAGTGTCTGCTGAGGAAGCAAGTCTCTGCCCCTAGCAGTGTGTGTGGGTATATATAGGGCCCCTTCTTAAATCTTTTTTGCAGTGACTTGGAGGGTGGATTATGTCAGAGCACAATATGCAATAGTGGGCTCTTTTGATGCTGGTGTGTTACAAGAATTTCTCCCAGAGAGAGAAAATGTTCACTACAGCAGCTTTTGCAAGCTAGGACGCCTAATTACGGTTAAACTATGTTATACACTAAAACATATATGTTTTTTCCTTATGGGCTTTAGTAGAAAATGCTTCTTAAATGTAGATGATTACCAGTCTTGGTAAAGTTTTTTTTCCATTAGTAATGAGAGCACTGCTGATCTGAAAAGCTGTCAGGTCATCCACATACCAGCGTTACATCAATTGACTTGAATATTTTTCCATTAGAAAAGGCTCCATTTTATTCCCTCCCTGAAGTGGCAGACTTTCAGCTTGTGCGGTTTTTCCATTTATTGAATTTTGCAATAAGAGTTTTTGAAACAGATGTCAGTCATTGCTTAGGAGTGGGGCATTGTTAGAGAACTATTTTCTTCTGCTTTTTGCTATTATTACTTTTCTTTTAGAGTTAGGAGAAATTCTTGTCCTTCCCCTCCCTAAATTTAATTGTCACTTTTTAAAGCCTTAAATAATTTTCCAAACATACAATCTGGTGTAAGCACAAATACGAGCACCAAACCCAGAGATTTCATAGAAACAGTTCACATTGGCCATTGTTCTCAGCAGGAGTGGGACTGGATTTGATCTCTCGATTGTAAACCAGAAAGAAGGGAGTGGATGCATTACAGAAGCATGGTTCATATTAGCATCTTCCTCAGGGTGTGGAGTGGACCTGTTAACACTTTCTTAATGTTTAGATTTTATAGAAGTAGCTGAATGTGTGCAATGAGTAGTGTCCAGTATGGATTTGTTGGGCACAGAGCAACAGGGCTTGAATGGATTGTAATTTTTTTTTTTCTTGCAAGAATCCATTCAGGCAGAAAGATATAGAATTAAGATTTCAGGATCCCAATCCCAAAATACATGTGTTTCATATACACAGTGGTTTTAGAACAAATTATCTTCGGGCCATTAGATCTCTGCTTTCTCCTAGATAAGCAAAATGCTATTCACATTTTTAAGGGGGATGTGAATTTATATGGACACATTCCCCCCTAAAATCAGGTTTGCATTTTTAGTATCCTTTAGCAGCCTGCCAGTTTTTCTAATGAGAATTTCAGTTGGGCTTGTTTGACTGATTTGCATGATTAATTTTGAACTTTAAGAACATAACAACCTTTTATTCTGATGAAAGTTGGCTATGTAAGGAAACCATATTTTGAACTGATGTCTGTTTGGGGGGGTAAGCCTTTGTTAATTCATCTTGGTACTTCACGGTTTTTTTTAACATCAAAGAACACCATTTTGGAAGGTGAGAGAATACAAAGCATCCCATATTTATAATTTATAGAGACTAGGACTGTGACCTAATGTAAACTTGACGAGATTTAATATAAAAATATCTTTAGCTTGAGGGCAACGTTTTGAAAACTTTGTGGATTTTCTTTTTTATCCTGGCTCAATCTACAATCAAATTTCTTTGTTGTTATTTCCTCTTAGCATTAAAGTACGATTGACGTTGATAGATATCAAGGAGAGGCTGCACTTCACCCCAAAAAAAAAAAAAAAAACCAGAAAAGATGTGTTGTTGGCACAGAAAGCAGTGGTAGAAGAGTTCCTGGCTGCCTTTTATTCGTCTGCTGACAGCAAGCACAACGGGGCTCTCGCAGTCTGCTTTTAGCTTGTGTGGATTTGCAATGAACAGCTCAGCTATATATTTATTTTCAAGATTGATTCAATTCAGTGAAGATAACTGCTCCCGACTTGTGTATACTTGTTAGTTAATGGAAAGTCGCAGATGTAAAGACCAGCTCTTCATTTCATGCCAACAAATTAATACGGTGATGTGGTACTGTCTTTTCCACAGGTGTGTGTGTGTGCTAGACTGTCTGAACCTCCCTGTAACTAGTACCCCATATGTAATTTGGAAGAAGAAATCTTCAATGGAGGACCCCCAGGGAATAAATGAGAAGTCTGTAAGTAAACAACTTGTCAGTCCTGGGGAAAAAAAAGTCATGGTTTTTAAATTCGTAATTATTTTTGTTGAGACCAAGTGGCTGGAAAATCTTAGAAAGCTACATGTGCTTTTAGTGATTTGAAGCAGTCAACGATGAAATTCATTGAAAGGTGGAGGTACTAAAGCTGCAGAAAATACGTATAGATTTAAAAATACTTGTCTTCAGCAATTTATAAAGTCAAAATAATAAGAAGTTCTGAAAACTATCACAGTTTATAACGTTTTAAAATAATGCTTCATGCTTGGTCAAATGGTTAGTGTGTGTGCTATGGATTTTTTAGTTTAGTTTGTGATATCATTTTTGGCACTTTGTGAAAATCAAAATGCTACATTTATGTTTTTATTCTGGATTGTTTTAACAGAAACAGTGCACAATGAAATTGGCTTTTTTTTTTTTCGCAGTTACAAAATAACTCCAAAAACTGCTATTTGGTAAATTTGATTAGATTTATTTCCTGCATTTTTTTCTTACTTGTTTGTTTTCTACATCTTGACAGTGTTCTGAATCATCTTTCAGTCTTCCCCTTGTATATCCAGTTTCCCTGATGCTTGTGTTAAGTTTTTCACATAGCAACAGAGTAGAAAGAACCAAGCCACCTCATAATAAGCCTGTTGTGTTGCGTGTTTTTGTTACACGTTTGGTTCAGTGTCTTTTTTAACTGTGTGAAGCAATATGGCTTTGATTATTTTCCAATGTTCATTTGTTCCACAGTCTGTCTCTATGTGTACGTTTGGGTATTTATCCATTGCTGCTACAGCAATTTGTGGAAAGGACCGATTCACTCCTAGAGAAAGCGGTGGCTATGGTTACTGACTGGTGCTAAACAGGGATGGTTCTGTTTGCAGTTGCAGTCCCAGAGCTTTCAGCACCACCCAAGCTCAGTCCTTGTTCTATTCAGGATCCGGCTTTCCTCTGTGCATGAAACGCCTTTCCACAAAGCTGTTGGGATTTTCTGTGGCTTCCACTGCCATACTGCCCTCTCTGCACTCAGCATAGCCTGGGTTTCATGTGCTGCAGTGGGTTTGGGTCTGGTAATTGTATGCTGGAGCTGTATGTAATGACAAATATAACTGTCACTTAACATAATGGGAGTATTAAGGGAAATATTTGTTCATGGTTTGGCACCACCAGCACTCCTGTTGGGGTTATTCATTCCATTCCTTCTTTTCACCACTTAGTCCAGAGAGCCTGTAAAGGCACTTCGTCTGCTCAGAATTTCCCTTCACGTTACCCAAGTGGGTAGTAGTTGTGGATGCTATCAGGATTGTCAAAATTTAAATCGGTAACTGCTGCATTGACAAGTTCTCAGGCTTCTGTAACTCAGGCAAGGACTGAACAGCCAAAAGGTATATGACCCAGGGCAGAAGTACTACTGTGGGTTATGACTCTTTTGATTGCTGTGTCATTGGATAGGTTTAAAATTGGGCTATTAAACTTGTGAATCAAATCCTGTAATTAGGCATCGTTCATAACTGGACCAGTTGCTGTGTTTGCAATAGTGAATGGACCAACACAGGGATTTCTTAAAAGCAGTAGTCAAAAGGCAAAATAGTCTCAGTGAAAATAAAGAGGATAGCATGAACACTGTTTTTGTTTATTCTGCTCGCTGTGTGCATACAAGAAAGGAAGAAAGAGAGGGTGAGGGGTAGATTAACACTCTGCAATTACAACACAAAACCCAAAAGCTGTTTGGGGTTTAGCAACTCCTAAAACCTGGTGGTAAGGGCAAGAGAAAAACCTCTCTAAGTGCCAGCTACAAGGTACTTTTATTTTGGAAATGGCCAATGCAAACGATGCTGTGGAAGCAGTTTCAAGTACATGTGGGTAAGGGAGGAGCTTTATTCAGTAACTGAGAGTTGAAGGTGTATAATGTTTTAGGAAAACAGAGCTAGATGGACAACAGAGAGAGTACCGGGAGAAGGAGAAAGGGAAATAAAAAAAGTTTATCAGATAACACTATTTGAGAGTAGATGAGTATGTACATTGCCATGGTCTTTGGCCAAGACTTCTCTGTTGAGAAGGAGGAGGATGTTTCATATGGGAATGCCTGTTAGTGTCTAGTATGGATTTATTGTGCACTGACAGCCCATCAGAGTTAACATGTACAAAGTGTACCATAATAAGCCTAGTATGTAAACGTCTGCATTCTGTTACATTCATGCAGCTGAGAGGGGATTTTAGCATCCAAGCAACACTTTCCTCACCTGGAGAAATGGTCCTAATGGTGCTGTCATGTGTTTGGTTCACATTCTTTATGAACTGACTTGTAAACTTCTGCTTGCAAACTTGAACACTACATCTGCCCTCACCTTGCTTTACTGAGAAAGAAGCATAACACAAATCTGAGGCTGGCTAGATAGAGATTATCAGTGTATTATGCTCCCTGAAAAAGTCACTGATGTTAAGTTGCTTTCTTTGCAAGTCCAAAAAAAAAAAAAAAAGCTTTTAAGCTTGTTTTCTAATAATATGTGCACCTATTAAAGATGGTTCACTTGCATTTTATCAAGCTAAAACAAGTGGTGGGTTATTTTGAACTTGTATTTCTCTATTAATACATTGGTTGTTCATTTCAACCCAGTTTGTCAGTGAAGCAGAGATCTCAATGATAACAAAGAACTTATAAATTCCTACAACCGGACTGTCTCAGTGTCTGGGCTATCCCTTCTGGAAGACTATCAAAATTCCGTGCTGTTCACCTCACTGACCTTTCTGTGGAGGTGCTTCTTCATTTGATTGAATTCGGAGCAAACCCCAGTGAAATAGTATTATTTGGCTTGCTGCTGAAATCTGCATGCCTGATACATAGCCAGCATGTTTTCACTTTGAAATGCTATGCATAGGGTTGCATAGCTCAGGCCAGGTTTGGTACATTAATGCTCTGATCTCTGAGTTTGTAAACTCTGTTCTTCACCATCCTGAGGAGACTTCTTTGCTTTCTTCACTCATTTGCAATGAGTCCCACCTGTCACACACACCTGAAAATTAAAAAAACCACATCTTTTAAAAAATATATTTGAGTTGAAAATGTAGTTTGGATGTTACAGAAGTTCATATTATAAGGAAACTGAGAATGGGTCACACTACATCTTATATCAAACTGGTTTTAAAAACTTGGTGAAATTATTGTGGTTTATGTTTGTGGTAGGCTTAATCTCTACCAGTCCCAAACTTGACATTGGCATGACTGCATTGCCCTAGAAACCCTCTAGAAGGTTTCTTCATCTACAAACATGACAAACTATCATAATCAGAATATTCTGGTGTGATATGCTTGATGTAGATAATACGTCTGGGTTAGGGGTACCCTGATGACAACTTTTTACAAACGTCCAAAAGGACATTTTAGAGGTAAGCAGGTATTTTATTTAGTTTGATTTGCCTATTGATTTTTTTAAAAAATGTGTGTATTTTTTATTTTTGCAAGATTCAGCGTAAGGAATTTTTCATAAATAAATACTAGGATGTTTTCAGCAATTACTATACCCTCTGGGAATGTTTTGGAGAGTATTTCTTCTCCATTAGTCTCTGTTTTGGTAGCGATGTTGGGTTATTATATAGCATAAAATATGTTTCATTCCTACCCCGTCCAGGCTTCTAGTTGAAAATTCTCATTGCAAAATTGTACACCAAGAAGTATTTTTCAGCACCGAGTATTTCTGGTGATGGACTTTGCCCATCTGGAAAAACAGAGCAAAGACTTTGAGGCCCTCAGCAGTCAAGTTAGATCCAAACACTGTGTACCCAATGAGCCAAGAAAGGAGGTGCTCCTAGTCTGCTCCAGCAGTTAATCTTCTCCGATTCCCCCTGCAGCCTCCAAACCTCAGCCTTCCATCGCCTCTCTGGGCAGCCTGGCTGCATACTTCCAACTTCTTGCTCCTCCCAGCTGCCCGTGGGTCACCACTCTCCAGCTTACCCCATGCCATGTATTGAAGAACAGCACTTTGCACTGAAAAGTCACCTCATATCTAATGGAAAGATGCAGAGCGAGTAGCTGGTTTCAGCAAGAAAAGCAGGGGGGAGGTGGGAAGGAGAGGGGGAGGAACCAAACCAGAAAATCCAGCACCTGGCTGCAGCAAAATAATGAATTTTGCAGCAAACATCCGAGATTCTGTGGAATCTTGGAAAAACGCCAGACTCCACGACCACAGAAATGCTGAGTCCATGGGGCCCAGACAGAGATGGCTGGGGCAGTTCACATCTCTCCGTCTTTGTTTCGAGCTCCTTTCAGTCTTACTGAGGCATCAGGTTACACTCTTTTCACATTTTCAAGGTTATCTTCGCTACCAGAAAGGATAGAAAGTCCATTCTGTTTCAGAGTGAGCTGGGATTCAGTGGTGTGGCTCTTCAGCCCAGGAGTGGTTTTAGAGGCCATCATGGCTATGCCCATGGGCATGGCTGGTGATAGCCAGACAGGACCTCCCGATCTGAACAATGACATTAATGGCATGGTTGTCATGCTGTCACATTACCTGTTTGTCACATTAAGGGACCAAGTCTATGAGGAAAATGGGTGAAAATTCAAGTATTTTACCTTCGGTTGAAAACTCATAGCATCATCACATTTGAAGATCATGTATATTGGTGCTACCTCAGTTTCTCTCAAAGGCTGGCACAGCAATGTACTCCCTCCTGTGTCCCCTTGCTATTTTAAAGAAATATATAATGTGCTTCCTTTTTAGAAAGCTCTGCAACTCAATAACCAACAAGCACCATGCAATTGCAATCTGTAACTGAGCCTGTAAAATGGAATTGCT
Source organism: Agapornis roseicollis (assembly GCA_002631895.1). Lineage (NCBI taxonomy): Eukaryota > Metazoa > Chordata > Aves > Psittaciformes > Psittacidae > Agapornis > Agapornis roseicollis. Next base: position 137,035 of record NDXB01019610.1, read on the forward strand.
GTACCCTTCCCACTCCCCTTCCCCTCTATCTGCAATTGGTAGGATATTGGAAACATAAGCCACAAAACCTTCTTACAACATTCGGTGTCAGTAAGAGTGAACAGGCAGAACTAGCTAATGTATTTAAATTCCTCACATTGAAATGGGCTGTTGTTAGCAGTCTATAACTGCTTAATCAGTAACTATTACTAGATTTTTTTTCCTTAAAGACATTTTAGTGAAAATACTCTGGAAATTTGTAAGCTGTTTGTGGACAGTTTGAAGTGTCCCCCTTATTCATTACAAACCATTCAGCTGGGCTTTCAATAATATTATGGAGGAATTTTTGATACTTATAATGTGCTTTTCCTAATGGATGGCAGAAACTGCACTGCTGTAGGCAATGATGCCTGCAGCACTGACAGAAGTATATCTACCCACAGCACACAGCATTGGGCATATTCATCTTTGCAGAACCAGAGCCTAAACACATCATGCATCATAGCTGTAATTTTTAATGAGTGTTTGTAATTATCTGCCAATGATTCCAACAACAAATCTTACCGCCAGCATAACTCTTAGTACATTTTCTGCCCACACACAACTGCACTGGCCTGGCTTTAGGATTAGGACAGAGACCTAGCAGAGATTTTGTTGGAGTCCAACAGATACCACCAATAACCTTATAGCTACAAATCCTCTTTGAGGTGAATCTTTGTCTTTGTTACGGTGTGAGACATTTTTAGACCACCTTGTAAAAGTAAGTGTATAAAAAAATACACAATCCATCTGACTCTTTCCAGCCGCTATATACAGTTCTTCATGAAGTCTCATCTTGAAAGTCTTGATGAAGTTGTAGCTTAGCCCTTAACAGTAAAAAGCAAACTGCCAGTGAAGTTTATTTTCTTTTTTCTAGGTTTTCTGGACCATTGTTCCGCTCGAGGAGCCATGTTTGTTAGTTTTGGCTCTCTGACTTTTCTTCCTTGAGGATAAACTCTCCTTAGGCAGTTGTACAACTATGCACTAAAAGACTGCATAGCAGTTTATTCACAGCCCAAGCTCTAGCAGAATTCAACTGTGTAACTTCCTGGCTTAAGCAGGGGTGCATCTGTAATGTAAATGCCTACTTGATTTTGTGGAAAACCAGGAGGTTTTTTGTTTGTTCTTGTAAAAGATTCCTTCTGGAAGCTTAACTTTAAAGTTGGCATCCAGCCTTCTCTGCTGTGACTTGGATACTGATCTGATTTTGTGCTTTCATTGCCATTTTTATATTTTAAAATTTTTAATTCAACATTAACTTTGCTTACAAGCTACAGAGCAGAATAAAATTGCATTACAAACATTGTAGTATTAGATTTTATCACCATTTATTTCTTCTCGTCTGCCCAGGGATTTCTACATGTTCGGTAGAACTAATTTGCAGTCAGACGCTGAGGTCTTCTAGAAGGCCAACAGGCTCCACAAACTAATTTATCCAAATAACCAATCCCTCATAGGCCAACCATAGAAGGACACCAAAATGGCCTAAGCAGGCAAAGCCCTCTTTTGAAGTCTGGAATGTTTTGACTGACTTGAAACAGGCGGCAGGAATGAAGGGATAATTTTCAGTGACCCATGGGACTTTTTTGGCATTTTCAAATATTAGGTAAAACAAAGAGAAATTGCTTGTTCTAATTTAGAAAGACTTAGCAATCCGGAAGGTAACCAGACTCAGAGTTGAGTACTAAGGTATAGAGCTGAAGTTTACTCAATACATTGAGGGTTTGCATCTGGATATATAGTATTTACACACCCACACATACACACACTGCTTTACTTATAAATGCATGTACCTAAACTGTTTTTTGAATTTCACTTTTATAACAAAGCTTGAGTACAGTGTATATCCATGCAATATTAAGTGAACTCCCTGAAACACTGTTCTGAAGTACATACTGTTTTTCTTGAAACAATCATTTTTAAGTAGTAGAATGGGTTTGTGTTGCTGCTTCAAAAGCTGGGATACTCACTCAGGTGCCAAGACTTACATGCCATACCAGTTTTCTTATGCCCCCTGTCCTGGTGCCATTTCAGTAAACATAGAAATTCATATAATTTTTGAGTTTTCCAGTCTAACATAGCCTTGCAGACACAAAGGGTATGTATTTTGATGCATACAGAAAAACACAATTTTCTATGAACACTTCTAAGGAGAGAGAGAATATGAATAATTAGGAACAAAATTAAAACATTACAGATCAGGTTCTTCATATTCAGCTGCAGCTGCTTGAATGTGTGTCTTAAAGACAGTATGGAGCAATCATCTCATGTATTTCATCAACTTCTTTAGAGACATGCTTTTGTATATTTTGTCTCAAAATTACCATGCAGATTTATGTGATGGGTCCTATCCAGTATTTAGCAACACCAGTAACACAGACCACCTTCCGCTCTTTGCTTCTTCCCCATGACATTGACTCACAGATAAGTTGGAGTGTTCTAGCAGAAAGTGCATTGTCTGTGAGCAGGAATCACTAAGCCAGTGGTGAAGCCTCTCTACCCATGCTTAATAGAAGTATGTTTCCTTAATGCAGTATTTTGACAAGGATTTTGGTCACCAGCTCACCCTTTTCCATTTGACATCCTTGGTGATTCTTGGGAGCTGTAAAGACATAAAACTAACAGTTAAGGGAGAGAGTAAATGCCATCTCGTGCGCACTCACATCGAGGTTACGGGTTTAGGGGTCTGTAGAGATCTGTGGGGATCACATGTGTGTCTCGACGACTTTATGGATAGAAATTTTAAGCTGGCAGTTTAAAGTTGGCACTTAAAGCTCTGTGGTATTTGATTGGGCTACAGCTGCTGATGGTACTGCTCCTGCAGACACAGCAAACTCCTGAGTTTAGTTTGTCATTTTACATGGGATGCTGAAATATAAGTTCCTCCTGATTTCAGATTTCTCTGAAGTATTTGTGCTTAGTATTGTCCTTTGGCAATAGACAAATATGAGAGGATGACTGAGAAATCCAGTTCAGTGCAGTTTTCAATCTTATATATGCTGACCTCAGATTAGTATTTCAGAAACATGATGTTTAAATTAATGTTATTTTGGTGTGAGTGTATATATGTGTGTCTGTGTGCATGGAATGTATTAGATTAAATTAAGTTATGTTCCAGCTTTTACTTGAGGAATATAATTTTGTTAGTAGTTAATAATGTTAATGCCATGATTTTCTCATATTATGTTTACATATATGGCTACAGTAAAATCAAATTATATTTGCTGGGGGTAAGATTAGTCAGTCAAGGACCTATTTACAACAGGAGAAATTAAAATTCAAAGTTTGTAGGAAAGAGATGCTTCTCTATTTCTGTCTGCCTTGCTTTAGCTGCATTGTCTAGACTGTCCTAGAAGTCATAGACTCACTGGTCCTGCAATCTGTGCACATAGCACAGCATCAGAGTCTGGCAGCAAGTGAAGAGGCTTCATAGGCATTTCTCATCAATCATATAGAATTTGTCATTGTGACATTTTTGGCATTCAAAGCCTTATATTCTGCCACCAGCATTCACATAGGGTGAACTTTCTATTGTACCAGCATGGCACTTAGACAACTGTGCAGTGCAGCAGATGGGAGAAAATTTCTTCCCAGCTCCTATGGTGATCAGCTCATACCCTGAAGCACAGGATTTGATTATCCTGATTATAATTTACAGAGCTATAAATATTGTTAATGGTCATAAGTCGATGAAGTTGCTTGAAGATAAAAAATAGCTTATTTTTTTCTCAATCTGTTTTAAAAGGAGCAAGTAGGAGAATAAGCAATTTCAGGCACACCTGCACACCTCTTACACAGTGGAGTAATTTAAAAATATAATCTAAGTATTAGATTGGATCAAAATGAATGGGGATTAAAAGAGAGAGAGGTTTTTGAGTAAGCAACTGCTTTTAGGGTGCTTGTAGATTCAGGTACTGCTCTTGCTGAATGTGTGTTTTGTCCTGTAGATATTTTTAGGTAAGTAAGCATGATCTATTTTTTATTTTATTTTTATTCTTAATAACTGGACATATTTTTCATGTTTGACCACCCTTTTAGGCTTGTAAATAATTTAAAAGATCTAAAAGTATCTCTGTATTCAGAGTCAACGAGTTAAATGCTTGTATGCCTTGCTTTCACCTTCAGTTATTTGTGCATGAAAAAATAATCTAAATTTAGGGATGGCCTGTTTCACTTCTATTTTTCTACCCTTGTTTGAAGCATTTTTTGGGAACAAGGTATATTTAGGGGTAGACTGATAGATAGATCAGATGTGTCATTTGCAGCAACATTTCTGAAAAGGAAAAGGTGTACGATCTATGTTTTATTTTTCCCTGGATTTAGTAAGTCACTGTAAAAGCTAAGTGGCACATCAAGCAAGTTTATATAGTGCAGACACTGCATAAATCCTCTACTCAGCCCCTGGAAGGGCTGTATGCTGCCATTATGCTTTCTATAAACAGAAGACAAGCACACTGCCAAATCCTTGCAGCAGTGGACACCAGCTCTTTCTGTTCTTAACTTGTCTTGTTTATTGTTGCTCAAAGATTCTTGTTTGCCAGTATTGCATCTGCTTTTGGTTGTCAGGAGCAAAGAGTATCTTGCACTTCTTGGTACGTGGACTTGCTGTCTTCTCAATTTCTTCTCCATCTGCACTTTTAAATGAAATAATTAGACAGTATTTTTGTCTGACTTTGGAGATTTAAGGACAATAGCTACTCAGAAGCACACAATTCTGTGGTTCTGGGACTAGACAAGGAGACAGGAGCTTTGTATAAAAGCTTGTAGAACACTCAGATTTGGACTGACAGAGGAGAGCAAGAGGTATGTGAATGCAGGTAAATTGTGTTAGACAACATAGCTTGCTGTTCTGCATCTAACAGGAACCAGGAGCAGACATTTAATGAGAGTAGGAGAAATAAAACAAATCCTGCTTTTGATAAGATAGAAGATATAAGCAAACCATTGTGTTTAATGCTGTCCTTCATGAACTTGCTTTTATTTGGACATATTTGTGCTTTGAACCTTGGTGTTGATGAGTTCCACAAGCTAATTATGTGTTTTTTAAGGAAGTTCTTTTGTTGTTTTACACTTGCTGCCTGCAGTGAAAACATGGGTTTGTTACGTTTTCCTGACATGAGAAATAATGAATTGTCAATCTCTGTTTGCTTCCTGCAGTCTCTTTCCTGATTCTGTAGACTTCTGTTGTTCTCCTGACACTGAGATGTTTCTTCCAAGTTTGTTTTTTCCTGAGGCTGCTGGTGAGCTTTGTGTGAGAGATTCAAGATGTGAGCACTCTGGCTTTAGGGTGTTTTCTGTTTTACTCTGTCTTTCCTTCCTAAAAATGTTTAACACTATATGCACCCTTGTGACTGCCATTGGCCACTAAGCTGTTGTTTTTAGATAATTACTGGCAACAATTCAGAGATTTTCCTCCTTGGGAACAGCAGTTAATTTAGCACTTATCCATACACATCCTCAGTTGGAGTTGTCTTTTACTTTGCATTTATTAACACAGAATTTCTTGTAATTTTCTTGTCACTATAATATCAGTCCTCTGTAAGCAGCTTTACTTTGAGCTCACCCAAGTAGCTTAGCAAATTTATAAGCTTGCTGTTTACCATCTTTTCCAGAGCATTTATGTTTAATAGAGCAGGTCGTTTTGGAATTCCACTGGTAACACTGTGAAAACTGCCCACTTACTCTGTTCCATCCTTTAAATAGTAATTCACAACAGACCTTTTATTTTACCTTGTGACAAATTGTTTAAGAGCTTTTGGCTTGTGAGAGCTTTTCAGAAATCTAAATATACTCCATTAACCAAATCATCCTTATCCAAATAATCATTAACTCTTTAGAGAAATGCTAGTAATCTTGAAGTTATGACTTCTCTTTACAAAGCCATGCTTTCTCTTCCCCATTGCATCATATTCCCGTGTGCTTACCAATTCTTTTGTTTATTATAGCAGCTGATTTGATCATGCTTCCATTGTTTTATAGCTCTTGAGTGAACTCTTTGGTCTGGACGTTTTGTGCCTCTCCATTTTGTTACTCTTCCCCAAAGCTTCCTCTGTTAATACTTTGGTTTAGAGTTATCAAGGTTTCTTAGTAAAGTAGTTTCTTAGTAAAATAGTAAGTATCATGCAAATAATTAATTCATTCTGCAATGGTCCTGTCTTTACTGAGCATTCCTTTATTGCCACAGGCAAATGTTGGCTTTTTGCATTGTTTTCCATGAAGTCTTTACATTAATCTGAGCTAATGGTTCTTCATGGGTTTTTGGTTGGTTGGTTGGTCGGGTTTTTTGGTTGGTTTGAATGTGGTTTTTTTGTTTGTTTGTTTGGTTTTTGTTTTTGTTTTTTGTTCTCTTTTGTTTTGTCCTATCTTGCATTCTCGTCGGTTAGCAGTTGAGTTTACAGAACATAAGCCTTTCAGTTTCAGGCACTTACCTGAATGTATGGTACTCAGCCTGTATAATGTCTTTGGACCCTCAGCATCTGCTCCAGCAAAGCCTGAGTCTTCTGCAGCTCTGCACAGGTCAACTAGTCCTGTGCAGGTGTCTAGGACATCTAAAATAGCACTGAAGGCTTTGTCTGAGCATCAGAATTGTTTGCAGTAGCTTTTTATTTTATTAGTCTTGTATAGTAATATTTAGTAAGTTTGTCTTTTTGTAGCCTTGTTATCTTTGCAGAGTACAGAATGAATTCAGCTCTTACAAGTGTTGTTTGCTATTTTGTGACTTTATGTATCTATGTATATAGACAGATTTTTTGAGGTTATTTCCTTAAAGCATAAATAGCTACAGAAACGGAGCTGCAAAACAGTACACTTTTTGTTACGATTTGAAGCAACAAGTTCTCTTTATGAAGCTCCTTTATCTGTTTCCCAGTTTGTTGGGGTTTTTTCTTTTCTGTTGCTGGTTTGGTTTGATTTTGTTTTCTCAGAATCATTCTGCATGGGGCCAGAGCATCCTGTGGTGATGTATAAAGCTTTTGTATAATGTGCCAGTGAGAACATGTATGATGTTCTGTGAGAACAGAACTTACTACCGTGTGGTAATTTTTCAGTGAGAGGTTTCATAACCTGTGCAGATGTTTAACCTCATGGAGTTTAACCATGCCAAGTGCAAGGTCCTACACCTGGGTGGGAGCAATTCCAGGCACAGCTACAGGTTGGGCAGAGAAGAGATTCAGAGCAGCTCTGCCGAGAAGGACTTAGGGGTGGTGGTCGATGAGAACATGAACATGAGCCGGCTTCAGTGTGTGCTTGCAGCCCAGAAAGCCAAGCGTATCCTGGGCTGCATCAAAAGGAGCGTGACCAGCAGGTCGAAGGAGGTGATCCTGCCCCTCTACTCTGCTCTCATGAGACATCACCTGGAGTATTGTGTGCAGTTCTGGTGTCCTCAACATAAAAAGGACATGGAGCTGTTGGAACAAGTCCAGAGGAGGGCCATGAGGATGATCAGGGGACTGGATACGAGGACAGGCTGAGAAAGTTGGGGCTGTTCAGCCTGGAGAAGAGAAGGCTGCGTGAAGACCTCATAGCAGCCTTCTAGTATCTGAAGGGGGCCTATAGGGATGCTGGGAATGGACTCTTCATTAGGGACTGTAGTGACAGGACAAGGGTCACGGGTTCAAACTTAAACAGAGGAGGTTTAGATTGGATGTAAGGAAGAAATTCTTTCCTGTTAGGGTAGTGAGGCACTGGAGTGGGTTGCCCAAGGAAGCTGTGAGTGCTCCATCCCTGGCAGTGTTCAAGGCCAGGTTGGATGAAGCCTTGGGTAACATGGTTTAGTGTGAGGTGTCCCTGCTTATGTCAGGGGGTTTGGAACTAGATGATCTTAAGGTCCTTTCCAACCCTAACTCTTCTATGATTCTATGACAGTACCACACTGGATGAGATCTGAGTAAAGCTTTTTGTTGTTGTTAGGGTTATTTGAACAGTTAACCCAAACAGACTGTCACCAAAAAAAGCTCCCTTCTCCATATGAGAACTGAGGTGACAAAAGTTTGCTTTTTGCACAGTGTGCAACACTTTTAATGCGTGAGCTGAGTAGCAGAGCTCATTACAGTGAGTAGTAGAAGTGTTGATATATCTGTGGTGAACTAAAAGAGGTAAGTGAGGTAAGATTTGCAGTAATCTTTAGAAGATAAAAATGATGAGTAAGAAGTTGGAAAATCAAAATCAGTTTTAGGTGCAAAAACATTCAGAACTTTTCTCACTGAATGTATTCCCTAAAAAGAAATAGCTTTGAAACTGAACATCTTGTGAATTTGGGTCAATAGTTTTGACCAAAAATCCCCAGAAACTGGGAGTGCTGTCATCAGTTGCGGCTTGGGAAGGTGTGATTCTGTTCCCCTCTTCACTCTGTTCTCTGGTAACAGTGCTTTGGGATGTGGTCATGACTTACAGTGTGTGCTGGAGCAAAGAGGAGAACAAACACCTTACCCTTGCAAGTGAGTGTCCTACCCACTTGATTGCAGGTATTCCAAGGGAGAGCTTTGAGAGCAACTTGTCCCAGCAAAACAAGAGGGAAGATGCTTTCATGGAGGAGTTCTAGCTCTAATCAGGCAGAAGTGTGGTTTGAGTCCTATTTTGACTTATGCTTTATGATTTAAAAGGTAATGGTTTTAAGCTGAAAAAAGGTAGATTTGGATTTGATATTAGGAAAACATTCTTCACTGTTGGGTGGTGAGGCACTGGCACAGGTTGCCTGGAGAAGTTGTGGCTGCCCGATCCCCAGAAGTGTTCAAGGCCATATTGAATGGGACTTTGAGCAGCCTGGTCTTGGGTTTGGAACTAGATGGATCTTTAAAGTGCACTCCAACCCAAGCCATTCTATTATTCTATGATTCTTTGGGTTGTAGGACAGTCAAGGATGAAAGAAACATGTGCTCCAGCTACCTGTTCCCCCTTCTTTTGTCATCTAATCTTTTTGTTAAAAGCTCTTTCTTCAGAATTTTATTCTCCCCTGGCTAGTGAAAAATTCTGGAAAGTTCTGAATGACTCAGAAGGGTTTGGCAGAGTAAGGACATAGCCTTCCAGTGAAACCCTATTCTGAGCTGTTTATTTCACATTCTTTTTGGAACCTCTATCTCACTGGGAAATAAAAGTCAATGTTTGGACACATTCTAGTATTATTTTAAAGTCAGTAGTTTTGAGATTTAAATGAAAATATTTATTATTATTCTTTATATATAGGGAATGGTCGAAGACCCATTCTGAGGGGCACAGAGAGAAAGAGAAAAGCATGTTGCCACTTAAAGAACTTGCAAGTTTAGTTTATAGCAAGATATAATGGAAGAGTAAATGTTAGACTTGTAAGTCCATCTGTTCTAAAAGCAGCTTCTGAGAGCTGAATGATAATTTAATTTTTTAAAAAAATGTTTTTTTACGAAAAATAAATATAATTAATACCCTTCAATAAGTAAGCCAGTGACTATTTTTTTCTTTTCTTTTAGTTGAACAAATATGCTAACTGAAGATTTGCTCTAATGCAAGGCTTTATTCTGTTGTTAAAGATCATTAACCAGTAAGACCTCACATAGTTAAGCCACCCTGGCTTCAGTGTGCACTTGGAGCCAGTGCCTGCTGCAATGTTGCTGTATAAATCCTAGAGCCTCGGACAGAAAACAGTCTGCGTCACCGTTCCTACCCTCTATGGCTACATCCCAAGCAAGTCACTTAGAATGCAAGATATGGGGTTCTGCTCTTACCTTGTCCACTTTATTGCTTGTCTTTCCCATCTCTGTTGACTTCTGTTAGAAAACCCCTATGTCCTGAATAACCAGCATGATTCCGTTAGCAAGTCATATATGAACCCTCAAGTGGCAAAGCTGCTAAAAACTAAGTCTTACATTATCTGGTGGTAGCATAGTTTGGTAGATCTGACAATGGCAAATCATAAGGTCAGCTTGGTCAACAAATTACAATTAAAAGTGTGCAGCAGACACAGAAGGTTCCTCCTCCTTTTGTATTTTCTTATTTTAGCTTGAAGAATGGAAGACTAGACACCCCAACACAGCAGCTCCAAATCCCTTTTCTGCCTCTTCCTAGGCTTCTTACAGAGCAGAGTTAATCCCATGACAGTTGGATTATAATGATACCACAAAAAGATTTTTTGTACCTACCCCTCTTGACCTCCCTGATGAAATGTTTTGGCATATAAGTGGGAAGAGGGTAAGAAGTGTTAGCAAAAGGAAAGCAGTATGTAGTATCTTAATATTTGTAAGTGTTAACTGCTCTTTATTAAAGGTTTAGACAGTCTGTGTGGAGATTGATGTTGGGGCGGGGGTGTGTGATGGCTTCTCTGTGCTTGCAATGCCAAAATGTGTTGACTGCTTGTCACTGTGTAGTGAGAAGGGTCACACTGACACCTTTGAATCCCTGGGTCTACTATGTTTTACAGCTGTTATCTGCATGTTATGACATTTGATGTGTTGTGCAGGACGAGGGTATGGTGAGCAAGTTAAGGGTGAGGAGGAAGGTGGGAACTGCACTGTGTGGTGAAGTGCGTGAGTGGGTAGTAAAATGCTGTGGAAGATGATTCCAAACTGTCAGAGGCAAGTAAGTTTGGAAGAAAGTAGGACAAGTCATTTGCTCCCACCTTTTACCTCTAGATGAAAGTGCTCCTCTACACACCTGCCTTTCCTAGCCTTTGTCATCTATGTTTTCACATTTACTAGCACAGAACAGTCATTTTTCTCAGTTGATGTCAACGTATGACCAAGAAATACACCAGTCAGTGCCTGGAAAGTTATTTACGCCTCTGAGCTCCCAACTCTTACACAACTCACCATAAAATTAAAAATGCATGTTAAGCATTTTCCCAGAATGACTTTGAGAGATATCAGTTATAAACCCACCTTCTGCTGCTGAGTCTTGTATCTACTTGCTTTCTTCACACTGATGCCAAATTTACACTGACGGTTTTTAGGTCATCCTAAATTCTGTACTTAAGCACTGGTACACCTTTGGCTTTCTTCCCATTCACTGTCAGCTTGTGCTAATAATAATCTGTGGATCTCAGCTGTTTTTGTCAAAAGACCAGTGCTTCTTTTATTATTATTTTTTTTTTTTTTTGCTTTCTGCACTCGTTTTGTTCAACTGCTGATGTTTTGTGCCACTCTTGTCTCTCACTGTCAGTGGCTAAGTATGAAAATGTTATTCCCTCCAAAGCGTGCACATGGCGTTCAGCATTAAGGACAGCTGCTAGAAATAGAAGTTGTGTCCTTACTGGTTTTGCTGAGCAGTTGCAGATAGTTCAGTGTCAAACAAACGCAGTGGGAGTTTTTACGTAGTTGTTTCTGCTGTTACCCAGAGCGGATTACAAACGTTTGCTATGTTTTTTATTACAGATGGCATTTACTGTCACAGTGTTCTTGTCTTAGTATTTTTTCTTTTTATGGGGTTTTACTTGGCAAATGTTTCATTCTTAAGTATCTTTAATCCCAGATCCTTGCATGATATTAATTTAGAGGTGTTAATAGTCTGCCTGCAGTACTTGCACCAGGCTGAGTTACTGTGACAGTTAAATTTATAAGTCAAAAAGAACTGTCAGAAACAAGTGGTGCTGACAAACCCAATGTATTTTGTACTTTAACATTTGTTTTCTGCAAGTCATTTGTAGGTATAAAAGTAACATATGAGTGAATTAAGTGCTAGGACCTCTTACACAGGACCTGTGATAGTCTGCCAAGAAAAATAAACATGTCTGTGATGAAGTGGGTGATGGTGGTGTTAACAGAGCAGTAGAGGCTCTTGGAGGGACACTGAGCAAGTACTGCTGGGATCACAAACAGGCTGACCATGGGGAGTGCAGGGGCTGGGCTTCTGAACCAGATATTATCTTAATTCAGCACAGCCTGTAATTTTAATGATTGTAAACAAGTTTAAAACATTGTTACTTTTAAGAGTCCTGAATCTGTTGAAACTGAAGGACTAGATCAACTGGCTGTAACATCCAATGTGTTTAATCCCAAATCTTTGTTATCCCAGTATGCCCAAACTGTCACTAGAGGTTTCATGATTGCTCTGCTGGCACTTTTAAAAGATCTAAGACTTGAGTGAGGAGCAAATTAAAATTCTCTCTTTCTTTTTTTTTTTTTTTTTTATTTTTCCTT
>NDXB01019610.1:149267-165393 GCA_002631895.1 Agapornis roseicollis
TTTTTTTTTTTTTTTTTAATTGTCCTTGTCTATTTGGAAACAATGTTTAGGTGGCAAGGAGAGTTTTGTCAGTAAGACACCGACCTGACATTGGAATGTATGAATTCTCTCAATGGCTGTCCTGCAAGCTGCTTGCATGACTGCAATGATGCCATGTAGTCTGTCTCTGTGTATTCTTTATATCAAAATCTGAACAGTAATGCTTTCCTTCTCATCATATTTATCTAATTAATTTGAGCTAGTTGTAGTAAACTTGTGTTAGGTATAGAAGTTGCACTAAATACTGTCTTACAGTCCTGAGTATTGAATTTATGTTTCCTTTTGAAAGTTAAGTGAGAGAGTGCCAGACATGAAGGATGAAGCTTTTGCTTTCAGTAACAAAAATGATGAAGCTCAAAATATTCCTATGGACATCTCTGTGCAAATGTTTATAGTAACTGTATTCCAGTGGACAAACCCAAAACACAAAGGGACTGACCCCTACACTTTTGTAGTGATAAAGCTCTGAATTCCGGATCTGAACACTGTATAATCTTTCCCTTTGAGGGGAGTGAGAATTATGTGTGCACAGCCAAAGCTGTGAATTTGATCCAGAATTTTCTCTTATGCTCTGTAAATGCAGCAATTTCTCCAAAATCACATTCTTCTGTATGTTTTCTCCCGCTGTGAGTACACACCCATTTTATCATGAGAATGTTACATACAGTCTACAAAAAATACATGCTTTTGAAGTATTTCAGTTCTAGAGCAATAATTTTCTACAGCAGATTTCAACATTTTTAAATACTAAGCACATATTTAAATGGTCCTGTTCAATGCACATTTCTTTGTTCTCATCTGGTCAGAATATAGTGTGGTAATATTTTGTGATAACCCAAACTGCAGAATACTTTTAGTGATTTTTAGTCCATTGAGTAGTTCAGTTAATTAATGTGATGTGGGACTGAGAGGCAAATGAAGGAAATGCCAGGATAAATAAAGCAAATTTTGAACTTGTTCTTTAACTCTTTCTAACATAGGACAAATTTAGGAGACTTAATTGTAGACATCTGCTCTTGCTACTGTGCACAGATTGATAGTGTATGAACAGAGGGTTACGTGATACAATTTTAATAGTAGCAAGAATCTTTTATCTTTGAACTTGATGGTTTTTTAAACAATGCAAATTTTAGAACAAATATTTTAAAGTGGTAAATATAAAGGTAGTTACCACATGTATTTCTTCTATTTATTTTATATTTAGCGGTGGTTCCTCTATTAATCTTTGTTTCAGACATTAAATGCCTTCCTCATGACAGCTGTCCATTCACTTGTACCATGACTACTGGCATGTTAAGTTCAAAGTGGAATGTCATGGAGAATGTGGATAATATATTTAGTTCCTGTCACCAGACAGCACAAGGCACCAGTGCGTCTCGTTCTCAGAGGGGGAAGCCAGCGACTTTCAATGCAATGTTCCCCATCAGTTAATATAATTTGGGGTTTTCTTAGAGGAAGCAACAAGTCTATCAGTGTCGTGTTTGCTGTAATCTTGTGTTATGAGTACCTGAAAGAAATGTTTTTTTTTTTTCTAAAAAAAATGATTTAAAAGCAGTGCCAGAAAGCATATGTAGAAGAATGTATGTTTTTCAATGCTTTTGATATGTACATGCTAAAAAATAAGCTGTAGCTGGAGTGGATGCAAGAGAACTCTGTGTCTGAGTGATCAGAAGCAAGCCATTTTAAAACAAATTTTAGAAGCTTATGGAAGAGAAAACTTTCCCGAGAGCATAGTGAAAGGCTTAATCCATATTTCTACAAAATTGCAGCTGTCAGGGTTTCTTTTATTACCCTAGCAAAATGCTGTGTCAGGTGTTATGAAGAAGTTTGGCCACACATTCAGAAAATTAATAGCTTCCTTACATCAGATGTGTTAAATAGAAACATGTCTGGTTGTGTAGCCAGTTGTCACATTTTGATGTTCCTATTGAAAGTTATTTCTTTTACTGTATAATTTATGTTCAGTAATTAAGCCGTGAGGAAGGAGACATTTTGTTGGAACAGTGATCTTCATGCACATAAAAAACATACATAGGATGAGACCAATATTTGCTATGCCAGTCTTGCTGTATATCATGTCAGGTGCTCCTGAGAGCAGTTGCCATTCAGTCACACAGAATTCCAGTGTGGAACAATAAAGAATTGCAAATTTGCAACAAAGAAAAAAAATGGTATTGAGAAATTTATTTATATCCCTGATAGATTGTATTCATTTTGTCAGAAGAACAAAGTGGTGGTCAGTAGAAATATCTTTCACTCTGAATTTCAGTAAATATCAGTAAATGTCCATGTCCTAACAGGCTTTGAAGCTTTCCAGAGCTTTCGTCTAACCATAGATTACAATTTACGTTAGCAGCTTAAACCTCTGGTTTTATGAGGTTGGTTTCTTCATTCTCTGTTATGACTAGCATGCTGAAAATGTGCTGCACTACTCTCATGGGGAAATATTTTTTCTCTTGTGTGTTATTTTCTATGCTGAACTTGGTGTTTGCTGTCTCTCATTCTGTCACTGCACACCTCCAAGGTGAATCAGGCTTCATCTTCTCCTTATCTTCCCACTAGGAAGATGAAAAGAGCAACGATTTCCTCTTAGCCTTCTCCAGACTGATCAAACTCAGTTCTACCAGCCTCTCTTCATACAGCATGTGCCTCTAATTGTCTTGATAGCCTTCCTGTGGAGCTTATTCCAGTATAACAATGTTTCTTTTATTCTGGGACATCCAAAACACTAGGCACAGTACTCAAGATGCATTCTCCCAAATGCCAAACAGAGGGGAAAAAATAACTGTCTCTGATCCACTGCTTGCACTTTTACTAATACAGCCTGATATGCCTTGGTCTTCTTTACTTTTGCTGGTTTGTGTTCAAATGCTCCACCCAGTACCCCCATCTTTTTATGCAAATCTGCTATTGTCCAAGTCAGCCCCTAACCTGTGTTGTCACATGGAGTTATTCTGTCCAGGCATGGGACTTGGCTCTTCCTTTTGTTGAACTCCAGAAGGTTCCTGTAGGCCCAGACAGTCTCCAGACTGTCAGGGTCCCTCTGATGAATAGCAGCCCTGTCCTATGACTTTGGGGGGTTGCAAACCTGCGAACTTTGCAGTCTATAAACTTGCTGAGGGTGCAATACCATCCATCTCCCTGCTTAGTAAAGGTAACGAACAGTATTGGCTGTATTTTCAATCCCTGAGAGATGACATTGGCAACTAGCTGCCAGCTGGCCTTTATATGGCTGATCACAAACTTTAAGCACAAAGGTTCAGCCAATTTTCCACCTGCTTTATCTTCTACTTATTTGTCTGAAAGGATACAGTGGGAGACTTGTGGACTCTTGTCCACAGAGCCAGTCATTTCATCATGAAGGCAGCCATATCAGTTAAGCACAAATTGCCCTTGCTAAACCAGTGCTGATTGTTCCTAATTATCTTCTTGTCCATTGTGTGCCTGGAAATGGCTTCTGAGATTTGTTCTATAATCTTCCTGGAGACTGAGGTTAGGCTGACTGGCCTGTATTTTCCAACAATCCCCTTGTTCTTCTTGAAGATGGTGTGACATTTGCCCTTTTCCAGTCTTCAGGAATCTGATCATTATGACTTCTCAAAAATGGTCAGTGGTGCTGCTTTTCTAACTCTTCAGCAAACTTAGGCCATGTTTGTATTACTCCTCGTGAGTAGCCTGTCCCTGCCTTCATCTTCTATGTGCTTCATTTTTATGGTTAAGTTTAATCAGGAGTGTCTTTTCATCCATGCTGCCCTTCTGCCCTTCCTGCCCAGCTTCCAACATGTTGGAAAGGACAGTGCTTTGTGGATGTTGCAACTGAGGGTCAACCAGCTTTCTTGGACCCTTCTACCCCTGTAGGATCATGCTGAACAGGTCCCATCTACTGTTCTGAATTATAAGATTTGGATAGATGACAGAGTGGGGCTCAGTCATAGTCTGTAGGATGAAGGTGCTCATGGTAACTTCATGTTGACTTCTTTGTGTGGGATAGGTCAGAAAAGAAGGGAGAAGATTGTAGATCTGGTCTCCAAGCTGGCAGTAACTGTGAGGGAATGTGGAGAGGAAGAAATGGAGGTACATGATTTTCATTGAGGATGATAACAGCTGATGATGATGCTAAGTAACAGTGTTAGCAAAATGAATTTTAGAGCTGAGATTTGGACAATCCGAACACAGAGAAGAGGGTTGCTACAAAGAGCACGTGGGATTTGTCATATTTTTGAAAAGTCCTTTAGCACTGGAGTCCACAGGCTTATAGATCAAATCTAGAAAAGGTAATGATGAAAGATCTGCCAAAATGCCCTCTCCTCTTGTCTCTTTTCTTCAGAATAATTTATTTTGTAATACACCACAAAGACAAGAATGTATTGGGTTGTTATTAAATTCTATATAACTAAGAGATAATTGCATATTATAAAGCAGTAGCCTATGTTATCGCTGTTATTTTCCTTACACAACGATGGCATGCTAGACCCTAACATCAGTTAATATTTCTAATCTCTCAATTCTTCATTGACATTACAATGCCTCTTAAAAGCAATCAAAAAACAACAGAAGAGTGTATAGATACTCTTATGCTTATTGTATCAGTGTTTTTGGAATAATATGTATATGATTTTTCCTCACTTTAGTGCAATGCTGAATCCAAATGCATGTTTTCCTGTTTTCCATAGAGCAACATAGGATGGAAATCTCTGGGTCCTCCAACGAAACAGAACCACACATTAGTTTTAGTTTAGTGCTTAAATCAGGAGACACTCTAAGCTTTAGGAAGTAATTGATTTGTTTCTCTGTTTATTTGAGTGCAAACTGGCTAGGAAAACATCGCATTAGAGTCTAGATGACGATAACAGAAGAAACTGTGGAGTTTGTGTTTTAGTTACTGCTGTTGAATTATTATGTCAGGAAGAAAAGCAAAGAAGCATTTACAAGCACTATTTATGTTTTGACTGTAATAGTATTCATTGTGAATAATCTTCATATTCAGTTTTTACACACTCCCTAATTTCCTGTTTTACCGCATGCATAAGTCTTGATTCTGGCAGGTCTTCTGAATGTGCAGCTATTTAAGCAGCTCTTTGGTCAGTAGCCTGAAGCTACTGTATCACAAGCTGAGGAAGAAAAAGGCTGTATACAAGGAATATTTGTAATAAGCAATCAAACTTTCTCAGTGTTAGGATAAATCTGGATTTATTGGAATCTGAAAGATCTTATTAGAAAATGCAGTAGTTGGGAACTGTTTGAGGTGCCAAAACAAATGGGAACTACTCCAGAGAGCAGGCTGCACTACAGGTATAGAAGTACAACTGGCAAGAGCAGATGTGTGGAACTACAAATTGGAGGGGTCAGGTGTCTGTGAGAAGTTGGAACTAGAGCAGTAAGGTGTAGCTCACCTGAACAGCCATAATAGCCGTGATGTGGCTTTGCCATATTTTTGATCTTGTCCATAACTGTATGGTACCTGCCTCTGTCAAGAGACTCTATCAAGGCTGCACTGCATTCAGATCAGAGGGACATGCCCTACACGGCTAACAAGTTGAAGACATACTCCTTTCTCTCAAGATGAGAACATATTTTCAAGGCCATTTTTATCTGTAAGCTTCCAAGGAGATAGCTTTAAATAAGTGGGCATTTATATAGAAATTTAAAGATGGGTGAGTGCCCATTTACATAGAAAAGAAATCAAATAGTAAAACATGAGTGTGGATTGTGTATGTAAACCATGGCTGGTTAGGTTGAAAGAGGAAATTGATTTACGTGTGCCTTTTTTTTATTTTTCTTACAGAAGAATGCAAAGTAATTATTATATTTTGAATGACTATTGTTTCTGTGTAATGCTGATGGCATAAACACAGCCCTTGGCTTCTGAGAGCCTGATAGAATTTTATCAATTCCCATGGGAAGTTCTCGCTTTTGAATGACCAGCAGTTTTATGTCAGTTTATCTAATTGATAATGTTTATATCTGTAGAGTGTACAAAACAGAAAACCACTTTTGTGGCAACTTTTAAAAGCTGAAGCTAGGCTACAAAATTTGATAACCACAAAAACTATTTAATGCAGCTAAATGCCATGGCCCAAATATTTTCCCATTATGTAATGTACAAAACAAATTCAATGCCCACAACATTACAGCACTGCTTTTCCCTACTTCCTCGGAGGCTTACAGTTCTCTGCCTTTTATTTTGAAGATTTTTATAAGTACCCCATTTGTTGCCCTTGTCTGCAGAGAAGGAAAATAATTACTAAATGAGTAAATTTACTGGCAAGTTGACAAAAAGCAGTTAGTCCTCAGTAACTGTCAGTGGACTTGTACATTGTGAGATGAGTTATAATGAGCAACATTGAGTTCACGATTGAAACTCAAAAAAAATTGAGTGTCGAAGAGATTGAGTTATATAGATACAGACATTAAAATGTTAGCAGTTCCTCTGCCTTTTCCACCTTATACAGTTTATGCTACTGAATGCTGAAGGCAACACAGTTAATTCTGAAATTGCTAGAGACTTCAAGAACAATTACCAGCAACTAGTTTAAATTCTGTAGTCCCTTCCGACTTGCAGTCAGGTTTCCGGCAAGTAAACCGCTGCCCTGCTGACCTTAAGCCTGGGGATATCCTTAACACAGAATGCTGTTTGTACTAAGATATGAAATCTTAGTTTTATAATGTAGCTTGTGTTATCTTGGGACTAAATGGAGACCATCATAGATATTTCCCTTAAGGTCCCAAATTTGTTGAACCTAGATGTTAAGTATCAAAATAGCTTTTCCTTTTTTTTCTAAAATGTGCAGATAATAATAACAACAGCAATAACAATCATAATAAAGATAATAGGCCTGATGTTTATATGTATATAATGATGTGGTATAGATACATATATAAGTATGTTATATGTGTTAACTGAACTAGGAAGATGTATAGAAAGCTTTTCAGGAGTACTGTAAGTATAACTATCACCAGTTGTGAATGGATTTCAAGTTTACATACATGAAAAATTATCCATTAAAGTACATTTTGTTCTAAATGCTAATTGGATTTTTTAAGTATTTATATTTAATTCCTTCTGTAGTTTCTTTTAATCTCTGCAGAAGCAAAATACTACAATCAGAAAAAATCTAGAAGTCTTGATTTAATAGATCACTTCTACCAGAAGGGGACCTGTAAGGAATTTTATGTGTAACTTTTCTGGGTATCTGATTGAAAGAAAATTATTGAGAAAACTCTGCTAGTGCCAAGGCTCATTTTTAAGGTAACTGACATTGCTGAACCCTGGCCAAGGTGATGATTAGGTGGGTCATTTGTCATGCTGTTTGATTTTCCATTGTTGGTTGATTTTTGATTGTGAGCTTTCCAGTTCACAAGGAAGATCTTCAATATGAACCCAGTGTATGTAAGTGGAACATTTTGGTGCTACTATAATTAGTCC
This sequence comes from Agapornis roseicollis, assembly GCA_002631895.1. Lineage (NCBI taxonomy): Eukaryota > Metazoa > Chordata > Aves > Psittaciformes > Psittacidae > Agapornis > Agapornis roseicollis. The sequence continues at coordinate 156,733 of NDXB01019610.1, forward strand.
TACCAACAAAGAGTGCTTTTACAGACCTTCTGTTTCTATATTTATGAACTATTATTAGATTGTCATAATACACACAAAAATATAAATAGTGCACTATAGTGTCTCGGAGCCTAATAACAGACTATGTATTCCTAGGTGAATGATGAAATGCATAATTATTTTTAATAATGATTGGACATAATGCAAAGATCATGAGAGAAACTGTTACCATGTTGAAGTCAGCAAGAGAAGTACCAGTGTTTTCAGGGGGACTAGTCTCCCGTGCTTTTTGCAAGTATAATTTTTTCTTACTTGAGATAATTCCATGGACCAAATTCTTCCCTTTGTATAATGCCAGTTTCTACCAGTTGATAATTAGTCTGTAGTGGATTAGTCTATTAGTCTTTGGTGCATTTCAAAGACTATTATTTTGAATTATATCAGATTAAAAGTAGACCTTCAGTGAAATTTATGAAGATCAGTTTTCAGTAGCTGTCTCCTGTGTGGATTTTCTATTATCTAAAATCTGGCTGAGGTTATGGGGCAGTCTCTCCCTTTATTGGGAAAAGCTAATCAGGATCTCTCTTCTAGTTAGGCTTCTCTGTCTCTTAGCACTGCAGGAGCTGCCCACTGTCTGCTGGGTTCAAATACTACCAAGCAAAGAATGAGAGACACATGGCCTGCACAACAGTAAATGCTTAGTATTTTTTGGTTTTATGTGAAAATGGATTTTTATTTGCTGTGGGGGGAAAAAAACCCAAACCAAAATTTAAAAAAAAAAAAGTAATTTTTAAGTATATCTTCACCTTTTGCTTATTGTCGTGGTTTAAACACAGCCACGCAGCTTGTTCACTCCCTCAACCCCCCTTTCTTGCCCTCCCCTGCTTCCAGAGGGATGGGGAGGAGAATCAAAAGAACAGTTTAGTAACTAAGGTATAACACAAATCACTGCTGCTACCACCAATAATAGTAATGATAAAGGAAGTAACAAGGGAAAAGAATACAGCATCTCACCAATCACGGACAGATAACTCACAACACCCCACCAATCACCGACTGAAATACCTCCTCCAACACTCCCCAGAGAACTAGCTCTTCTGGATAACTCTCAGTTGCATCCTGGGCATGACGTGCTATGGTATGGAATACCTCTTTGATCAGTTTGGGTCAGGTGTCCTGTCCCTGCTTCCTCCTGGCCTCCCCTCCTCCCTGGCAGAGCATGAGGCTCACAAAGTCCTTGGTCAGAATAAACATTACTTAGCAACAGCTAAAAACATTGGTGTTGTCAGGTTTGTTCCCAGGTTGAGTCAAAACACAGTGCTGCACCAGCTACTAAGGAGGAGAAAACTTGACTGCTATTACTGAACCCAGGACACTTATGTAAATATAAAATGTAAATATTAGGTATGTCATTGTGCAAGGTAAACTCTTCAACATCATCCTGTGTTAAAAAATGCTTCCTAGTAAATTAAATTAGATACCAAGCAGCATCCACAGTCCCCTGAGCACAATCGGTACTCCAAATGCACATGAACTCTGGCAAGGGTTCTTTCTACAACTACCTGAAAGGAGGTTGAAGAGAGGAGGTGGGTCTCTTCTCCCAAGTAGCAAGTGATAGGACAAGGGGCTTCAAGCTGCACCAGAGGAGGTTTAGACTGGAGATTAGGAAGAATTCCTTCCCCAAAGGGTGCTCAAGCATTGGAACAGGCTCCCCAGGGCAGTGGTGGAGTCACCATCACTAAAAGTGTTCACAAACTGTGTAGAGAAGGCCCTCAGTGTCATGGCTTAGTGGTGGCCTTGGCAGTGCTGGGGGAATAGTTGGACTTGATGATCTTAAAGGTCTTTTCCAACCTAATTGATTCTATGATTCTGCAGGAACTTTTAAAAGTCAGCTCCCTTGTTAAAATAAAGTTTCAAATCTTTTGCACGGTCTGGTTATAACATTGATAACTTGGATGACACATCTTGGGAAAGCAATTGGAAGTTATTTCAGATCCTGAAAGAAGTGAAATGGGGAGTGTGGAGAAGGAAAATGTAACTTCTACTTTTGACTCCTGTGTCCTACATGTTTTAGTACAAACTCATATAGTTCACTTATGGGTACCACATCATCTGCTGGAAGTGAAGTACCTATGTAATAGCTAGTATTAATAGTAGATGAAATTTCATGTTACTGGCTGAAAAGTGACTAAGACCAGGATCACTCTTAATTAAAAAAAATAAAAAATGAAGAAAAAATTAAAAAAAATAAAAATATTAGGTTCTGGCCAACATAGAAATTGTACAGAACCATAAAACTTTTTATATGCCTTTAATATTTACTTCCCTTTTTGTTATACTAAAGAATGCTAACAGACCAACACACTTTTAAAATTCATCTGCATGTATCTATAGCTCTCAGATAATTAAAACTGATCACACCTTATTCAGATATTTGTGGACCATATTCTCACTTGCCAAGTGCTGTGTTTCACCACATACATTCCTGAAAAAGAGTATACAACATGATTGATCTTGTTTGATAATAGTTTATATTCCTTTATAAACACTCCCTATGTATGAAAATGACAATGCAAAGTCAGAGGGACTTCAGTGAATGAACGAGAGGGGACAGGCTGACTGTCTGAGGACTAGGAAAAGTTTCTATGTCTAGTTAAGACAGACAGAAATTTAGAGGGATCAGTGACCTAATTAAAGAACATGAATTTTTCTAGTATTGACGCCTAAAATTTCAGATGTTCTTTTTATACAGGAAACTTGCCTGCCTGGCTGCTACACAAATACGAAAACAACTCTGTGTGAGACAAGATTTTTCAGCATTTGGTCTGCAGCACCATGAGACAGTAGCTAAATCTTTGCTATGCAAGACCTCCTTGTCAATCTTGAGCCTAAACATAGTAGCCAGTGTAGTACAATGTTTATTAGGGGAAACAAATCATTAATGTCTTGTGATAAGCTCCTAACAGAGACCATATTCCTCCTGCAAGTTACTGTAAAATGACTGCAGTGTTTTCTTCTTAACTGTATTCCTTTCAGGATGAGACTCCTCATGTCTGCTAAAGTCATTTGTAGCCTTGTCCTCTATATAAATGAACGTCAAGGTTGAATAAGATAACTAATGAGTTGGACAACTTAATACTTGAACACCAGAAGAGAGGTAGCTCCAAGTTTCCTTCCTTTAATCCTTGGTGGGTCGGTCTTACTCTCATAATTTTTTCTCCTGACAAACTTCTTACTCTGTGTTTCTGGAAAAAAAAACCCAACTTTATCTAGGGATTATCCAAATCACATCTACTTCGTTACCGTATTCACCTTGGGACGAAAGCCCTTACTGCAGGACAGGGGTAAAATATGAAAACAGCAGTCTCCAACTGTTCTAAATCTTTACATTTTTATAACTAAATATTTTAGTGTCAAGAATGTAGCTAATAAATTGAAAGCTTTCAAAATCACAACCAGGAGGTGCACTGTACCCTACAGCACATGTTTTAAAAAGGAAATGACTGAATAAATTAAAACATGGGAAGACAATCTGAGTTACATAATAGCTATATGTATTAAATCATTCAGGAGAAGTTGCAGCTGAACTAACACTCTGTAAAAATGAACTCTCTGTGGTGGACTCTTCACTCACTGAACTTACTTAAAATGTAACAGAGAGGAGTGAATGGTTGTACAAAATGGAAAATTGCTGCCATGGAAGAGAGATGTTCAGATTTATTCCTTCCAGAGGAGAAGATGATGATTCAGTTACATACAAGGGAGAAGCTATTAACTGTATCTTTCAGTTTAAATCTGATGCTTGTTTGAAATGATGTTTAACCCCAAACCAATTCTGGCCCTCTTATCTAAATGCTCATCTATAAAGGGAAGAAGACATAATCTATTCATAGAGAAGACATCATGGATGAAATTAGAAATTAGAAATTGTTTACAGTCTGCATAAACACCAGGTCTAAATGGTTTCCCCATAAATGCTCATATGAGCACCCCACTGACCATTTTTTTTCTCAAGATGTTTAATCATGTTTTCACTTCAAGTACATGACATAACTACAGCCTGGCTAAAATTAAAGTCTTAATAGCCTAATATACAGTCCCTTACAGGGGGCCCCTTACAGACCAACCAGCCTTATGAATTCAGATCTTTCTGTTTTATCTAAATTAGGAGCCAATGAGCTGGAACACATAATTTAATTTTATGATGCACTGAAAGTATTTCAGTAAGTATTCATACCAGACGGCTATAAAACACAATCTCAGCAGGGTATTTTACAGGTTGTCTCTATAATAGATTTTAAAGAACAGAAATTATCTTTTCAGTAAATATAGGAACATTTCTGATCTGTCAGAAGGGTGCCTTTATTGGTTTTTAAATAACTAAGTTTAAAGACTACTTTGCTATGTATCAGACCAAAATCCTGCAGTTAGTGCATGGAGAATGAGCTCTTTTCCTTTCTTCTGTTCCTTTTTTGAAAAAGGTTACTTGCCAGAGCTGCCTTCTAGTGATCTTCCTTTTGTAGCTGCTGTGAAAACATCAGGTTTTACTTTGTCAGAGAAATAAGCATATACTTATAGCCAACCCCCTATACTCATATGCTAAAAGCATTAGTGTTTCATTTTTGCACCTAGAACTTGCCAGTTCAAGGGATTGTCCACTCATACGTCCTGGAAAAAGAGTGACCTCCTTTTTGAAGAAGCACACGACTGGTAACTTTATAATGTATAAAACTTTTGCTACAAAAATTATCTTAGCTAAATTTATTTATTTAGGAGAAATGCACAGAAAGCAGTAATATTATTTGAAAGGATGCCACTGTATTTCCGGGCATTTTTTCTAATCAATGCTTTAAATAAAATCAGAATGATTGTGCTGAAATTTCAGGGAAGAATTTTACTATGTGAGAATGCTTTAGTTTTTTTCTCAGCTACATTGCTTGGGCAATTTCAGTGAAAGAAGACAGCACAAATTCAGTGTGCTTCCTGTTGTATTTGAAGAAGCAACTTATTTGAATCCCTTCTATTCAGGATGGTGAGGACTTAAAAGTTGGTCAACTGTGAATACATAAGTTAATTTCATTCAGGAGGTCTGCAAATTTTAAACCATTGGTGGACATACCTCTTCACTGTAGGAGCCCCATCCTAAAATCCCTGTGGATAAGAAGCTGCAAGGGGTCCATGGCATGCTTAGGAAAATCAAGGATAGAAGAGCTTGATTTCCCAATAAAAAGTGACAGAAGAGTCCCTCTTCTCCATAGGGCTGGCCTGTCTTGCTTCTGAGTCCCAGAGCATCTAAGGGATGTCATCTTTAGCAATCCAAACCTTCCTGGCTATATGGATTCCCTGGCAGCCTGACTAAAACCTTGCTGCTGGCCTTTCTATTTAGTATCACTGTAAGGAAATTCCTTTGAGCATCCACTTCTTCCTAGCACCACATTTTGGCCAGCCTTATCTGATTGCTTTAAGTATCTGAATCAGTTTAAATATTAACCTCAGGAGTAAATGGTCTCATTATAATCAGTGCAGCTACCAACAAGTTAAACTTATGGTTCATGATTTAGGACCCTCCATTAGTAGATGAATAGAGTGGATTCTAGTGGTTCCATATGTCCACTCATTTTTCATTTGTTAAAGGTACTGCACTAGCCACAACTCAGACCAAGCTGTTTTACAGCACATTGTTGTAATCTATTTGAGAAAGGAGTATACAGTATGTAGTGAGGTTAGACACAAGCTTTGTTGATTTGAAAAGATACAGTCAGTATAGCAGTGAAGTGAAAACATGTTCATTTCATTTGGAACTCCTGTGTAGTCTATTCAGGGATCACAGCTTATTTCTTCTGCTAAATTTCTGGGATTTTATTCTATGAAAATCAGTGCTTGAAGCTGGGCCTTACTATTTATAGAGTTCTAGAACAATGTTTTTCAGAGACACTTATCAGGAATGGGACTACTTTGCTTTGTAGGAATCCAAGGAGGGTGAAGTCCATAACGATACATTCGTCTAAGTGGTAATACTAAGAGTTATACAAGACAACTCCTACTCTTGTTATGAATAGTTGCTTTACCATTTATCTATAAAGAACCTCTCTTTCACATATATGCATTTGAGGCCCTTTTGAGACTAATTTTCATTGATCTATTATTACGAATAAAATCAGCCTTTTTAAACTTTTAAGGGACTTTTTCTTTCCTGCTGGCATCTTTACTCATTTCATATCACCATAATATTTTACATATATTGACTGTAAATTGAACAATGTAGTAGAAGCATAAAGGAGAGAGAAGCAGGACCAAGCACCTTAATTGCCACTGTACCAGTGAATATTTATTTAACATAATGGTGGAGTTTGCTTCATTCCAGTCTTACAGAGGGTCATTCACTGCCCTGTTTGTGAGAGGCTTCTAGGAATCGGTAGTGATTTATCATACTTCTTCTCACTTTTCTTCTTTCTAGATCCACCCACAAAAGATCCACAAAGCTCAGTTCTTATGTTTCCTTAATTTGAATGTCTCTGTTGCTCCTTGAGGTTCAACATTTTACTGTGGTGTTACCTAAAAAGCTGAGGCTGCATTGGAGTAGAGGTGTGTGGGAGGATTACTTTGCATGTCTTGCATTTGACATTATGGTTGATCTGTTACAATAGGATGAACAGTTTTGGATTGGGTTTTTTTTTCACATAGTTTGCTTAGACTCATTTCGTGATCTGCTCCAAAGCCATTTCTACAGAACTGCTATTTATCCAATAGGTTTTTTCTCCTATCTGTCCAGCTGCCTGTTGGATGCAGTTGTTTTACATATTAAATATCATTTTAGTTCATTATAATTAAAAGAAACTAAAAATACAGGCTTGTCTTTTCTTGTCTATCTGACAGCGAAGAGAATTCTAGAAACTTTCAGTGAGTATTTTTAATTCCAACTTTTAATTTTATTTCACTGATTTTTATATTTTATTCTCACTGAAGTTAATCTTCAGTACATATTAAATTAGAGCTATACCACAGCTAGAGTGAAATCAACTCAGTCTGTATTTCAGATGGTTAAAACTCATGGGTTTTCTAATTGTCAGGGTCTTTTAGCTATAATATTATCAGTCCTTTCTTTCTTGAATTTTTAGTGCAAGTCTTGGAAGGACATTTACCTTTACTGGTAACTTCTGAAAAGTAACTTCTTATTTTTTTTGTCAAGTGCTCAGACATAAACCATTGGCTTTGATCATGTTCCTTAGTGCTGCTTTCCTAGACCATGTCCTTGCAGAAGTTCATTTGCATGTAACTAATGTGGCTTAAGTTGAGGAAACTGCTTGCAGGGAATATATGTACACATGTGTTTACATCTTTTGAGTACTGAGTCTTTACTTTGAGGTCTTCAGGGAAGCAACTTAGTCTGCCTTCCTTCCTGGAGAGTGTCTCATGAATTATATTAACAACAAATAATATGAGAATAAGTATATTTTCTTATTCCAGCATACTCTATACACAAAGAAAGCTAGGTTCTTCCAATTTTTCAAATGCCTGCAGATTTCTTTAGCAAATACTTTTGTTGCCTGATGACCTTTCCTTCATTAGTATGAATTTCCCTTCAAGGCAGGCATTTTTCAATCAACAGTAATTTGCATATAATTTATCAAGAGAAAACAAAAGCAAAATAATTTTATTTAAAGATTTCCCTTTGTTTTAAGTGTCATTAGCAGTTCTGACTAATCAGATTTTTACAATCTCATCAGGCGCTTTTAGAAAATCTCTATGAACTCATCTAGAGGATGCATTTATTCCTAAGTGTCCTGTATTGCATTACAGCACAGTAACGAGTCACTGACTGCTACAGATGTTTATGTGAAATGCAATTAACACTCTGCCAATTTAGTTTTTATAGGGACACAATCAATTTTTATTCATTTTAAAGCTAGAATGCTTTCTTTTATTGTGTGCTGCCTCTCTGCTGATTATATAGCTAAACAAATTATTCTTCTGTTTGTAGTAAATGGTGATGTTTAAGCAGACAGTACCAGGGCATATTGCATGGATCACATATAAGACAGGAATTAAATATTTGGATTATGTAGAACTTGGAAGAACTGAAAGCTGATTTAAAAATATAGCTAAGTTTGGTTTATTTAAAAAAATATCACATAAAAATGTGTTTGATGGTATTTACAGATGTTTGTTTAATCACAAGCTTGGTCCTGTGATGTGCTTAGTGTCCAGAGCTACTGTGGCTTTCGTTATTAGGGGAATGGAAAACTTGATCTGTTTGGGATCTACTTTAATAATGTCATTTTCTTGGGTGTTTGACTTAGTTAAAGTAATCGCGGTGAATAATCCTAAATTTTCATATTCTAATCTTTGCTGCATAAAGAAACCCTAAGTATTATGTTCAGAAACCATAGGAGTGCAATTGTAAGGGCTATTATTGTAAGGGCTGACAAAGACTTGAGAAGAACCGAGAGTTCTGGATGGTCCCTGTTGAGTAATGTTTTTTGATATTAAGGATGATATTAATTTGAGTAAAAAGTAAGAAGGCAAAAAGAAGATTGGAGGTGACATGGACATGAACTATTAGGAAAAATATTGCTTAGAAGGAACCACCTTCTGCATTTAGCAAAATTATTGGTAAAATTGGCTTGTTCTTATACAGAAACCCTTCTTTTTTTTTTTTTTTTTTTTTTTAGGTATTGTTGC
>NDXB01019610.1:165499-184717 GCA_002631895.1 Agapornis roseicollis
TTTTTTTTTTTTTTTTTCCTTAGGAAATGGTGCCACCTTAAATAATTACCTATTCTTCGGACTTGAATGACATGCAGAATCCCTAAATAGGGCTTCTGATCATTATTCTTTCTTCCTTTAGAAGCATGCCTATATAATTTCCTATATCTTTCTTATGCATTTGTTTGTTCGATTTTCTGTCTGTTTTGATTGTTGTGCTATGTTTATCTGCTTTAATCAAAGCTTACCGGAGTTGCTCCCTGCCTGTCCTTAGTGTATCATCAGGCTGGCAAGGGAAACACTTGTACGTGACTGCATATAGGCCATCTGCTGGCATCTTCTGTTTGGGAAGGCTGTGCTTGACCCCCATCCTGTTCTCCTGGAGTATTTTTTCTCCTGGAGTGTATTTCATACTCCAGCAACAAGTCTCAGCATTATCTGTTTGCCTGCCAATACTTATGTGGTGGGTACTTCTGGTCACTTTTGTTTCTCATGGGCAGTTCTAGTCATTGTTCCTGTGGCATTCCCACTTCTTTGCATCCTCCAAGCCCTCTCCTGGTCCTGCTTTGCTCCTTACATCCCTCCATCCCTTACATTCTGTCTCACCAGTCCTAGCTTTCTTCTTCCTCCCTTTGCTCCCCTTCATGCCTATTCTACATGCTTTTCTCAGCCCCAGAGCTTCTTTTCTCTTTCATCTTCTTTTTCCATGCATTTGAACCAACCTGGTTGGTTTTTGGGGTTATTTTGTTTTGTTTTGTTTTGTTTTTGTGGCTACAGTACAACAAATGAAGAGAAAAAAAATGCCAATGAAAAAAAGGAAGCTAAAAAATACATTCACTCAGAACTCCCCAAAGCATGCTAAGTGTGGACAGATTGGTCCATAGGATTCACATGCTAAAATATCTCATGGTCTCTTACCATAAGCTGTAGTTTTCCAAAGTCAATTATTTTTCACTAGATTAATTTGCTGCTCTGAAAGAAATTTCATGTTGCTGATGTATATTTCATCTTTAAAATTAATATCTTTGAAATGTAGGTGGAATTGGTTTCTATTTTATTCTCAGAAACGTCTGAAAAATTTTGATCAACATTTTGTATCAATCAGCTTGATATCAGGGCAGTCTTGTCTGTACACTTGTCTGTCAAGTGTCATGAGTTCTTATAGTTTTGTTATCCTCACCGATGTTATTTTACTTAGGATGCAATTACAGTATGCTGCTGAATTTTTTTGACCTCAAGCATTGAGACAGAAGCTTAACGTAAAGCCCATAAGTAGCTTCCTTAAACTGTGACTATAAATAATGCACACACTTTTGTGTAATTAAATAATTAATAATTCCCCCAAATCTAGTTATGAACTACTAAAGTTAGTTTTAAGTTCAGATTTCTATGAGATGCATCTAGTAACTTTATAGAGCACCACAACACAAATCTAAAGAAAATATCTGCAGATTATAACAAACCCTTCCGTTTTAAATTGATCATGTAAGGATTATCATGTATTCAGAGAAAATGTACAAAGTTTTTTCCTTTCTCAGATGTTTTTTAGCTGATCTGGCTTTCTGTGGCAAGTAACAAAGTATTAGCACCTTTGGTGCTAATACTAATAACTCACAACCTAATGCAGAGGCCTCCCAGCAGACAGTATGAGGGCTTCTTGTTTCACTTCTTAAAATTTATTAGTATTCAAGTTCAGTGAAGCCTAGATGAATAATTGCAGAAAATAAACACCCCTAGGAAGTATGAGTGGGGTGAGCTGTAGAAGCTGCTCTTACACTGAATTCAGGTACGATCCACATTTGGTTCTCTTTAATGTTTCTCTTGAGATTTTTCAAAGGAAATGGTACAATGACAATGACCATTTTTAGTAACATGCCATAATTGCCACAGTGTTAGGACACAGAACATTGTGAAGCTGGGGAAAAAGGGCTGGAAATGACCAGCAAGAACACTTTAATGAACACTTGAATGCACCTCAAATGAAAACCAGATGTTCTTTGTGAACTTCAGCAGTAAGCCTTCTGTTCTGATTGAGGAAACTATACCTTCATCAAGGACAGAGAACAAGGACAGAGAACAAGGACAGAGAGCTCTTTCCGGGATATTTTTTGTATGTTTAATAGATAATACTGCAGGAGTATGTTTCTTTACCTTTGTAAATCTTTATAGCATTTTTGACATCACTGATACAAATAACAACCCATGGCGCCATAACTTTATGATTTGAACAGTACAGTTCTTTCTTTAAGAATCTCTGTAACACAATTTGCTTAGCAAATGGAAAATATTTCTACAAAGTAACTACTGAAAACTACAAAAAAGAACTATTTCCTTACCATTTCACTGCACCAGGAGGAATACTGCAAATAAAGTGATGCCGTAAATAGATTTTCAGCACAGTTTTAATTTAATAGGTCATAAATACCATTTTTTAGCTATCCGTTCTCCAAGTTCTGGTGAGACTGCCTAGGTCTGGTGAATCTACCGCTGACAGGAAACTAAAAATTCCTGGGAGAATTAGTCACAGAATTTATGTGCATGTGTACTATATATATATAGTATCTATATTGATACATACCTAGACTTCCAGAGGTATATAGTATTGTATATAAACTCTAGACCCTAAAAACATGTTGGCTTGTAGAACACCTACAGGGGCTAATTCAGGTATTAAGTGCTCCAGTTTCCCCTGTAGACCTGGCAGTTCTACTGCAAGTACAATTTCATGGACACTGCTGGCTTGTAACAATGGTACTTTCTCTATGCAGACTTTAAGGAAAGGGTTTAATCAGAGATGTTCAGAACTAATTCTGGAAACCTATAATATTTTATAGGTTTAGCACTGATTTCTCCAGGTCATCAGGTTATCCTGCTGCACATGGTTTATAGCCAGCTGAATCCTTAGTATTTAGGTATCCTTAAGTATCAGTTGGCGGGTGGTGAGTACATTGTTCCTTCATCTTGCTTCATCTTTCTTGCCTCTTTTTTGCTTTTCCTCTTGCGTACAGGGGCAACTGATACTGGTATGAATTGGTCCTCTGGTTTAGCTGCAGTGATTATCACTGTGGTTTGAGCAGTGGCTGTACTTGTCACTGGGGGTGGTGTAGCTGCTGTGCTTGGAGCTGGAGTAGCTGCGCTGTCTGTTGCAGTCAAAGTTTGAGTAGCTGCTGTACTTGTCGCTGGGATATCTGCGCTGTCTGTTGCAGTCAAAGTTTGGGTAGCGACTGTACTTGTTGCTGGGGGTGATGTAGCTGCTGTGCTTGGAGCTGGAGTAGCTGCGCTGTTGCTTTGCTGTCAGATCCAGGGACATTTTTTTCTTTTTGAAGGTGCTGGATAGTGTTGAACAAGGCCCTGTAAGCATAGGCCAAGCCCCAGCATGTTGCCATGATTTGTCTGTCTCTGGTATGGCCAGAATGACAACACACCTCATTTAAGTGCTTCATTAATTTTTCTGGATTTTGCACTTGTTCAGTGATGAAGTTCCAAAGTACTGGAGGGGCCCACTGGCCTAGATACTTGCCCATCCTATCCCACGCACCCTGCCACTCATGGCTGTCCAGCATCGAGGAACATCTCTTGGTCCTCCTATATCATTGTCTAACCCCACACAAGGCCCAAACCTGACTCTGATTAACTCTCAGGACCACATGAAATGATTGTGGGCAAAACACATTCTGTATGCATGCCAACATGGTGATCCCCATCACAATCAGCAAACAGGTCTCAAGGGTACTTGAAGGCCATTCAGAACCTTCAAAACTCTCAAACCATGCTGTAAATGGTTGGGGGGGAGGGAGGAAAGGGGAGGGGTGGAAGGGTAAGAGAATGTCTCCCTCACAAGCTGACCACCCGAGAAGGAGAAAAAAGGTGTGTAATTGCTAAGCACTTTTATTATATACCTCCCAAAGTATAAAGGTGGTGACCACACTGGGAACATAAGCCAGATCAGTTTCATGATCAACGATTCTATTGTGTTACAAGTCATTATCATAAAGTACAATGAGACAAGAACCTTAGCCCAAGCACCCCACCTGATAAAAACTAACACAGCAAATACCTGCTGTAAGTACGACATACTGAAACTGTAAGATCAGGAGCAACAACTTTGAGAGCCAATAAATTAGCATTGTGACGAGTGACTATTAATTTAAAACAATGAATGCTTATCACAAATATGATTAGACACACTCTGGTCAGATCTTTCATTATCTCAACCCTCCGTGCCCCACATTAGGCACCAAAAAGAAGTGTTGTGGTTTAAGCCCAGGCTGTAAGTCAGCCACACAGCTCTCTCACTCACTCCGTCTTTCTTCCCCACCTCACCCCGCTCCTGGAGGGATGGGGAGGAGAAATGAAAGAATGTAACTCCCACAGGTTGAGATAAGAACTGTTTAGTAACTAAAGTATAACACAAACCACTACTGCTACCACCAATAATAATAATGATAAGGGAAATAACAAGGGAAGAGAATACAATACCACCAGCCGATACCCAGCCCGACTGAGCAGTGAACCAGCCCTTCCGGGTAACTCTTAGTTACATCCTGGGCATGATGTGCTGTGGTATGGAATACCTCTTTGGCTAGTTTAGGTCAGGTGTCCTGTCTCTGCTTCCTCCCAGCTTCCCCTCCTCCCTGGCAGAGCATGAGACTCAGAAAGTCCTTGGTCACAGTAAAAATTTGAGCAGTAACTAAAAACACCGGTGTTGTCAGCGCTGTTTCCAGGCTGAAAGTCAAAAAACACAGCACTGCACCAGCTACTAAGAAGGAGAAAAAAGGACTGCTACTGCTGAACCCAGGACAACTGTGAATTCTGTCTCTGCCCTGGAAAGAACCCAGGCAATTTGCCATCTGTCCCCGTTCCTGCTGGGAGAAATGGAACTGGAGGCAGACAGGTCATGGTGAAGCTGCTCTGTGCAACTTGTTAGACTGTTAATAGAAGTACAGGTGGGTTCCTGTTTTGTTTTGTGGTTTTGTTTGTTTGTTTTTCCTGGAGGTAAGGAATGCACAGGAATAGCCACCTTCTTGTAGCTGTCCCTCTCCACTGTCTGTATATAGCATTATTTCATGAATTACTAATGTAACATGAATCATTACAACTGGCCAAGTCAGGGCCTACTGAATGGAATTGTAATGTATCATGCCAAAATCTACTTGGAGACAATTTAATTTATGGCTTATTGACTAAAATTTGTGATCATATTTTACCGAGCTTTTAATATATGCTGCATAAGGGTGTATCAAGGCATTTGTTCTATAATAAGTGATGGAGGAGATATGACAGAGTAGCATACACTAGCTAAATGCTAAGCAATACACTAGAGCTACAAGTTCTTTATGCATTAATTCTTCTGTAATTAATAATTAAATATTTAGTTGATAAATTAAGATTATAGGAAAATTCATTTTGGAAGCAACCCAAGAGGTCCCTAGTCTAACCTCCTGCTCAAAACAGGATCACCAGGTTCTCAAAGCATTGCCTCATCTAGTCTTGAAAACCTTACAAGTTTTTCACCTCAGGGTGAAAAAGGTTTTCCTATTATGCACTAGAAAACTCTTGTGTTTCAACTTATGCCCATTGTCCCTCTTTCCCCCACCATGCATCACTGTAAAGAGCCTGGCTCTTGTCTTCTTGCTGACCTCCTTGCAGGTACTGGAAGGCTGCTGTTAGGTTTGTTCCCCTTAAGCCTACTAAACTTGGTAGAGTTTGCCTGATTTAATCCACTGGCTGAGCCACATATTCCTTTGAGGAAAAAAGGCTGGTTTTAACCTTTAAACAACTCCCAACAGCTCACTGTTGGCACAAGTTTAGGTCCTTCAGACTTTTTGCCCTCGCCTTTGTTTATTAATACCATGCCTATCTGCTCTGTACAGTTGTTCGTCTGACATCAGTGAGCAGCTGTAAGTGTTGTGCCCAGAGTTTCAGGGTGGGGAGAAGTAAAATGTTGGGGGGAATGTTTAGGGTGTGGATGCTCAGTATTCTTTGTTGACTGCAGACAAGTTTTCGTTTCAAGTGCCTCTTCGCATAATAGGAGTAATGTGCTATTTACATTAGCCTCTCAAGGTTCCTCCAAAGGTCAGTGTATCTCTTCTCTCTTGTGTTGTTTCCACTTAATCTATTCAGAAGGACATACTCTCTTTGCATCCTTCTTGCTTTCTGCCCTTTTGTGAGGATTTTAAACTCTAAAATGAAAGTCAGATCCACAAAGCTACTGGAAACACCAGTTCATCTTCAGAGAACTTCTGTTTAGCTCATCTACACCAGATTATACGATTATCTTATTACTCAGTATTTCATAAAACTCTTAGGGCATCCAGTTCTTTTCCTCTATTATCCGCTTTGCTCTGCATTTCTTTAACACATTTAATTTTCAACACAGGGTGTTTGGAAATGTTCATACTATGAAAAGTTGTTAGTATGTTTTTATAAACAGTTTTTCTTTTACAAATGAATGAACCTCAGCTTCTGAGAATGTGTTTCAAAGTTGCCATTAGCTGTCTTCATTACTTTGCATTCAGAATTGTTTTGTTCCTGTGGCTGGATTGAGACTGGATGGGAGGGAGTAGGTGGGGACATTCCCATATGTCCTCAAAGGGAATTCAAGGGTGTGTCTTATATTTGCTTCAAAGAAAAAGGCCAAAATTGACCAAAAATAAACATTGTCTATATCAATCCTATTTTTCACATTTTCCATTTGAAAGAAGAAATCCTGACTTTGCATAGAGATGAAAGTGAAAATCTGTTACTGGCAAGTAGTTTAAGAGTACAGAACTGACTTGTACAGCTGTATTAACAAGTTTGCATACATCAGTTACAGCATACCAGAAATTACTGTATATAAGATCTTGGAAAGACCAGATTCATAGATATTTTAGGAGTCTTGCTCATCTGTCACAACTTTATGCTTGGCTCCAGAGTTTTGGTCCTTCCAGGATTGATTCAGACTTGTAGCTGGGTTGTGTGAGCTGAAGTTTTTGTAAAGCCTTAGTGAAGTATATCCAACAGGTTCTGAGCACAAACTTTTGGCAGGAAATATGAGGAATTCCTTGAGATTCTCTGATAGGGTTTTTTGTACATTTTTTTTCCCTCAATATGTAGTATTTATAATGTAAAGTCTCAGTTTACTGTGGCTAGATGTAGAGGTGGAAAGCTTTTCTTTTTGATTTCTGCTTTCATGTAAATGATTGACAGGTTAGCATTTTGTACTCATATTTGGAAGACTTGTAGAAGATTTAGTGCCACATGAGGCTGGAGATATGTATGAGATGGATGGACAGAAAAGCATGAGAAAGGAGGGGAACAGTCACCAATATTCTTAATATCAGAAACTGTGATAATTTAGATTTGGTGATAGCTACTGATGAATAGTATCCATGTATGGATAGATGGGCAGTTTGCTCTTTGAGCACACTTTTTGACTTCTGTTTGGTAGTATCCCCTACAGTGCCTTAGGAAGGCTCTAGTTAGCAACATGTACCCAGGCCAAGTTCTACAGATTTTGACCGATTCTATCAGAGCATCCCTCCTATGCTGCAAGCAGGAAAAGAATCTTAGTGTTTTTATTTCTTTCTATTTTAAGTAGACTTTTTCTTCAGTGTAACTAAAGTTTTGTTGTTCATTATGCCAACTAGGATGTCTCATGGAGAACTGAGGTCATGGAAATCATCGGGGGAAGGACTTCACAGCAGCAGGAAGGAGTCCAGAAATGGCAGTAAAACTGTGGTTTTTTGTTTGGTTATTGAGGCTTATTAAATTTATGTTTAAGTGAGCAAACTTCTGAGATATGAATTGGTACCCTGTAATGAAAAATTTCTGGTCCATCCTGTATTTTGATCTTTAGCAATTGCAAGTAGAAATTCAGGTGCTGTTGCTTGTTGTTTTGGTAAAAGCCAGGCTTGGACGCTGGTTCATGTAATTTGTGAAAATGCTAGAATATATACTTATTTGGAAGTAATTTTCAGGTTTAATTTGTATATTGTGCTTAGGTCTTGCAAAGTTTACCCCAATGTCATCATAAAATAGATTGGCTCCTGCTTTAAGTGATAGTAGTACAAAATAGTTTTTTTTACAGAAGTAGATTTCAAAAGAAATACCAGAGAAACCAAATAATGGGCAAATGCACAATAACAGGTACAAATTCAGTTTTAGAAATTAGTTTGAGAATGCATTTAATGGGAAAAATATTACATGTATTTCTTCTCCTTCCTTCTAGTTCCTGTGCACTGAGATTCAGTAACTCATGCAAAAAGCAGAGCTTTATGAAAGCATTAACTGGTATACTCAGTGCCAGATACTGACTTTTTACTAGAAGACGTTGACATGTTAAAAACATGTTGTCTACATTTCACTAGTTAGAAAAAACCTGGATTTTCAAGCTCAAGTTACAATATTTCCATACTGTACTGTGATGATTTTAGTGTTTTAGAATGCATGGAGACACTACTGAGCCACATGGCAATGTTAAATTTTGCATAGTGTGGCAATTGCATGAAAACTCTTGATTGCCAAAGTTCGGAATTTCAGGTGGTTGATGGGAATTTTCATGAAGAAGAGAAACCATGAAAGAGGGAATTCTACTTGCTAGATATACTTTTTATTCCCACCAAAATATCTCCATGTTATTTTCTCATTTGAGTCTTTTTTCCTCTCTTATGACTTACTGGAATTTTCTCTTACAGTCTGGGAAAACATTGTGAGAGGGAGTAGAAATCACAGATTATAATTTAACTCTATGGTACAGTCTCTATTGCAGCACTGGGTATAGCTGTCTGATGAGGTTTTGGTATAATAATACTAGTTCCTGGGGGACAGCAGAAATACAGAGTTTGTAACTTAATAGGAAAAATAAATAGAAGGTCACACTCTTAAACAAACAAAATTCTTCTGCCCCTAACCTCTTAAGGTTTGGACACCATTCAATGTAATTCAGAATTAAGGTTTTACTCCTACAAGCCATAGTGGAAATGCAACGTGAAAAAGGTAGAAATAAGAGTCTTATATATTTGTCCTGTATTTTATATGAAGCAGGGAAGGTTTTTGTTTTATAATGCCTCATGTATATTTAGTTTCATTTAGTGGAGGTCTCCTTAGAGAAGCAGAGACGTGGATGGAGAACTTCATTAGTTCTTGAAGGACAGAAAAGATTATTGAATAATCAGCAGAGATCTTACTTCCTAGCTGTTTGAATTAAATAAGCTGTAATAAAATGTACACAAATCCTCCCAGAGATTTAAGTAGATGGCTGTGCCTGAGGAAGTTGAATTATAGAAAAGAATATCTTAATTTCAGTCCACTGTCCCTGAAGCTCATTTCATAGGCGCTGAGAGTATTTAACTCTCATAGAAATCAGGCTATTGAATTCTGGACACTCAAGTCAGAAAATACAGCTCCTTGTATTTTTCCAAGACTTGTAGGAAGAGGTTCTCTTATAAATACATATATAAAAAATACCTTTGTAATAATTTTTCTTAGGATCCTTATGGTAATCCCCACTAGAATAAAAAAACCATCCAATTATTCCTTTTGTTAAAACCAAAGCGTTAATCAGTCAGGCTATTAAACTGTAAGATAGTGTATGATAGTATTAAACTGTATGATAGTGGAGAAGGGAAGAGGCACTACATCTCTGTAATGATTCATGAAGGATTCATTTATGTTAGTGTAAAATTAAACACCTACTTTTCATACAAGGTTGAGGAACTATTTGTGTTTACAGTGCTGAAGGAGGTGCTAAAACAAATGACAGAACAGCAGCAAGAAAGCCAAATGGCACTGTATTTGTTCAGCTTAAAAAAGGTTTGGTTAAAAAAATGAGTAGCAATACTGGAAAGCGTTGAAACATATTTTTGTATGAGGTAACCGGTGAGTGTGGAGGTGTAAATCCCTTGGAGAACATATATGAGACACAATGCGGCTTCCGTGTTCTTCATGTGGGTCACTGAGACGGTGAAAAAAAGCAGACAGGTATGGTTTATTTGGGTTGTCAAAAAACCTTTTGATTCTCGCGAGAAGTAATTCAGGAAAGACATTACTGCAAAATTTCTTTGTGAATTGAAAAGTAGATGGTATAATAAAGAGCTAGAAATAAGGGGTTGATATTCATCATGCAAAAACTTCAGCAGCTACACTACAACTATTTTTATAAATACACCTAAAAATAGGATGAGTCAAGTGATGGCAGATTTAAGACAATTTAGGTGAAGAAGACTGAAAAAGACTGAAGAACTCCTGTAGGACCTGATCTAACTGGCAAATATGTTGCAATCTATTTGGAAAGACTGTGTGAGCTGCTCTAGCCAGAGCTCCTAGATAGATTCAAGTATCCTTTTGTGTAGCTCATTGCCACTTCTGCTCAGAGCATGACACCAATCAAAAATTAGAGTGGTTTCATTCGTACTAGAAAAACTTTTCTTTGTGCAAGTAGTAAGTCTGTGCTATCCATAGAAGACATATTACTTTTTGAGTTCAGAAAGATTTAAAAGAATATTAATACAGATAACAAGAGCAATGATAAAAAGAGTATTTTTTTTTTTTAATGCTACATAATCCTTACGCTTCAGAAAACAAAACCGTGGGCAGCTGTATCCCTTTGTTGTTGTTCTAGAAGAGCTATTGACATCTCTCTGATGAAAATGTCTGGTACCATCAGATGGGTGAGACCCTCTGGAAGGGACAAATCACAAGGCAGTACAGCAGTCATTGTGTTCAAAGTTCACCAGTAAAGAGAAGAGTTTCTAAATGAGAAAATGCTTGTGTGTATACAGGGCATTAAAAAGCAGTTCAGACTGCAAACCCACTCCATTTACCTTTTGGCTTGTGCACATTTAATGTGTGCAAGATAACACTTTTGTCTTATCTGAAAAGATGCAACCTTCACTGTTCATATTAATTCATGACTGATCACCTGCAAATGAGCTAACTACTTAGACTTGTATGGTTTTAGTATCTGAGCCTAGCTAAGTGCTTCTGGAGACTTAAAGCTCAAAACTCAGCCCACTCAAAAAGCTTGTTAATAGGTCCCACATGACACAGCTATCAATTTTTTAGTATCAGATATACATGCTGTATCCATTATAACTTTCACTTAGGGGCAGGCTTGTCCAAACTGTATGGGAGCTTGTAAGGCTTTGCTCTTATTTTTTGGTCTGAAAGAAGAAAAAAAATTAATAATATTAGATGAGAGTGAAATAATGTAGTGCAAAACACAATCCTCACTGTGTGTCTGGCAGAGGGGGGCCTGATACATTGCAAAGGGTTGCAAGATTCTCTCTCTGTTTTTAACATTTCCCAGGTTGTTTAAATGTGCATTGTAAGCAATGATAAAATGACAAGTTATCATTGATCTGTCCTTTCCTCCATCTCAGAGGGATTCATTAAATAATGCATGCACCCATGTGAATTACCCTTCTTCACTATACTATCCCCAGACCATTAGCCAAATATAGCAACAGCAGCATCTTTCAACCCCTAGAAACCCTTTGGCTTTCATTTAATTAAATTATCCCATTATGAAAACTCTTATAATGAGATTAAATTTAATTATTTATTAGACACTTATTTGCACTAGGGAACCTATCAATTATGCATGGTTGTGCTAAACATTTTTCAATCCATCACCTTTTCTTTTCATGGAAGGTGCAATTTATTAAGTGCAACTGAAGTACTGTAACAGAAGAGCTTTAGCAGAAATGTGCATGCCATCCTAGTTCAATTAATTTTAAATGTAATAGGAAAACAGAACTACGAAAATTTATTCTCTCTCCTTTTGAAATACAGCACACTGACAGAATTGCACATTTTGCAATTATTTGATGTGTCTCCTTTTTACATCCTACCTAAGAAAGCTCATGGCCAGCCACTTTAATTCGTAGGTTTTGGGGGTATTTTGTGTGTTGTTTCCTAATTGCATAAAATTCAGATGTAATGCCTAATTAGAACAGTTCAAAGAAATATTTGTAGCACACTGTGGCTTTAACTATCTACATACAAGAATATAATATATAGAATAGTCTAATATTCTCTTAATATAAATTAGTGGATAATAAAGATTAATTTTAGGTAAATTGTTAATGCATATAGCCATAAAATGCCAGTCATACATCTTCTTGATAAGAATTTTGTTTTGAAGGCAAAAACATATAAACTACAAATAATTGTTTCCAGCAGAATGACATTTTCTGATGAATGTTAAGAAGATATAAACGTCAATACAGCTCTGAGCTATTCTTTTATAAGACCTTGTCAATATGTAATTAATTATTCAACTGGAGATCTGTGCGGCTCAGGGCAGCATTTCAAAGATCTTTCTTTTATAAACTGCAAAGTCATCATAATATTGCTTTTACTTTTTTCCTTTCCTTTTTTTTTCAAATTTAGAAATACTATGTGAATAAAAGCTCATAGATAGCTGCAAGGTGGCATATGCAGTGCAGAGATAAAGTGAGGAGCAGTAGGCTTTTTAGAAGCAGTAGGCTTTAGCAGATGCTTTTAATACATTACAAAATTCTCCCTTGCTTTAAATGTGATCATGTTTCATGTTCAGATGTGAATGGGGGTCAAACAGGAAGATTTATGCCCCTTTATTCCTCACTTATGCATGTAAGAGGATGTTTGCTTCATTAACTTTGAAATTCACTGGCCAAATAGACTGCATATTTTAGAGGATTTAAGTAAATGTGCCTCAAAGTTCACACAAATTACTATAGATTATTTCAATCCTCAACTTGAAGGAATGAGACATGAAGCATCTGTTAATACAAACAAAGGAGTACAGCTTGTTCTTGGCAAATCAGTCATATATTGTACTTATGGCTTTATCAGTGTCACTGGATGTTTTATTTGGTACTTTCTTTTTGAAAGTTGGACTGTTAATTAAATCTCATTGTACCCTAGTGGGCTTGGTAGGACAGTTTTATTCCTGTAAGGGAGATTATGTGCATTGGGACAGCTCTCCAGACGATATTCAGAACTGAAGTTTACTTTTTGGTATTCTGCTTCTGCCAGCCAAGAGTCTAGCTCTCATTTTCCAGAATACCCACCGATCTTCCACTTGGGTAGATATATGTAATCCCCATATGTAAGATTGGTACATGGTCACCCACAAGTATATTTCTTCTGTTGGAAGTACCATGATCAGATATGAAGTGAGTGGTGGTATTCTAACTAGTAATTTTGGTCTCTGACACTTCCTTTGCAGAATCAAACCTCTGAGTAAAGCTAAAGAATAATATCTAGACCAAAACCTTTGCAACATTACACTGTAATGAGATTGCCATCTGCAAACTCTTGAATGGTGAAAGGGTGAGTTACATTCGACATCTTCTCAGCCTAAACCCAGCAATTTAATATATTTTTTCAGTAAGCTACATCAAAAGCTTCATTTTAATTTTGGCAAAGATGCGATGATGCTGTGTTTTTCATTCTGGAACCTCAGTGCTGCAGTTAGCTGTGGAACAGCCCATCTTAGTTTAGTAAATTGGCAAGGGTTATTCTAATTTTTTTCCATTGTATAACCAGTTGTCAGCTTTGACCTCTACTTTGAAGTCTCTTTTAAAGATCATATAGGCTATATACTACAATATGTTAGCAAATAATTTTAAATGCATACTTGAGACATGAAAACGAGATTAAAATAAAAATGAACATGAAAAAGCATGCTTGAGACATGACATCTGTCAGCCACCTGCTTGCATGATAGCTATCCAGTCAGGCCAGTTGCACTGGTAGGTGTACAAAATTTTTACACCTACATTACATGAAGGTTTCAGTGTTTGCAAATTGGCTGTGGTAGCAAGTCTCTATATACTCCTCTTTTCTTTTTGCTTGTAATAATATCTTTTTTTCATGGTGGTATAAGAAAGGTGAGCCTTCTAAGAGCGTCCGATGCTGAAATATTAAAGAAACTCTACTGCCAGCTTATATTGTAGGGCAGGTTTTTACTACAGCTTTTCAAAACTTGGGATAGAAATTTTGACAGTTTCACCAGCGCAAATACATGATCTATGGGGAAAACCAGAATGGCAGTGGTGATTTCATCACTGGTGTCAAAACTTGTAGGCAGGCTTTTCATTTCCAGCTTGCTAACAGCTTGTTAACTTTCATTAACATGCTTTTGCTTTCTAATTTAATAAAAACAATAATTAATAGGATACTGCATAGGTATTTAACTGTGTTAAAAAGCTACTAGCTTTTGAGCTTTATTTTTAATACTGATGGTAAAAACACATGATATGATCCAGTCTAACTTGTTATAATCTCTGGTCTCACATCTTTATTAATAAAGAACAGCATGAACTTTGTACAGTTCTGAATTAATAGGATTTAAGTATGTTTTCAAAGAAAAATACTGAGTTTAGTAATAATATTATAGAGAGGCATGGATTTTCCACCTTTTTGCATGTTTATGGCTTTCACCTTCCAAAACTGTTTAACTAGAATTAGGTTTCAATGGAAGAACAAAAATAGGAGTGAAAATAATGTTGTATCAGGGAAATAATGTCAAAAAGGAAAAAAATTGTTAAAAATGGAGGGAAGTGTGGCTTTCAGAAAATTGCAGGATGCAGTAAAATTTTTAGGATGCTTTAAATGAAAAATACTTTTTTTATTTTTACAGTTTTTAACCTATTTTCAGACAAGTGAGACTTCATTTAATTTCAGTGAAAAGGCCTCTGATTTGAGATTGGCTTGTTTCAGGAAAAGATTCCTTCTCAACAGAACCAAGGCTGGAAATCATCAAGCTATCAAGCCATTAAGCCAGAGAGAAAGACTTGCTTCCCCTATCCCTAATGAAAGCTTTTTTTCCCCCATCACGTAAGGCCCTCCGGTTGCCAACACGCCTTTTCCCTCAAAAGAAGCTGACATTCTATGGCTTTCCAGCACACTGTTGTAACAAAGCCCTTTCAAGACCTACTTGATGTAAAATCAGGTTCACCATGACCTCATACATGGTGTCCATTCTTGTGGCTTTTACTTCTAGTGGTCTCATGCCTCACTACATTCCTATGCTGCCTTTGATTTTATTTTCTGGTATTCATCAAAGCAGACCAAATAAATGTGTGGAAAAGGAAGATCCTTTTCACTGATATCACTCTTACTCATGACCTGCTGCTGCGTGGTGAAGGAGACAAAGTCAAGCTGGCTTATGTATGAAGTGGGGCAGTCCAGCTGTATGCAGGTCTGAGATGAAAAAAATTTCAGGTGATCCATAATATGGAAGAAATAACTTCTTGATCACAGCTGTAGCTGAGCTTTGATAGCAGTCAATGAACGACCAAACTGGTGAAGGATTTTGTGTCTGTAGTATTGTTTTCTTTCCTTCAGCAGCTCTATAGGGTGAACTTGATTTCTTGAGGTACAGCTTTGCTTGTATAGATAGGAACTGAAAGGATTTCCTGTGACAACTGACAGATCTCACCCTCTGGGGAACTGTCTTTCTATGTAAAACGAAGTTGCTTTGTCAGCAAAATAAAAAAGTTCATTAAAATAACTGAACAGTACTGTAAATGGAGTTTGGGCAGTTTCTTGTTATAACCTGGTTTCCTAAAGAAAAAAAGCTTTTGCAACCACATTCTTTGTACATGTCTGTCTAGCTGTATGTATCCTAATAATAACTTTTCAATTTGCTGGGAAATCTCAATCCAGTCTGACAGAGAGTTAGCAGCCTCAAAAATATCACAGTCCTTCAAGTTTTATGAAAACAGGCAAGTGGATTGTGGGGAATGTGTGTAGATGTCCTTGGCTGATGAAAGGCTACAGACAAATCTATCTTTCAATAGGCAAATCTGTAAGATAGGACTGCCAGGTACTGATGATGCCAAGGTTGGAGGGGTGTGGGTCTTCAGTACAGGCTAGCTGCCTTTTGGCCCTATGGGGGCTGTTGATGGGCACAGCTTGTTTTGTGTCCCTTTCCCCAGGCTAGGGTTTTGGTAAGAGGTGCATGCTTGGTCTGTGCCACCCCTAAGCCATACACTCATTCTCAGCGCTCCCAAGCCCAGAGACTGCATATTTAAGCAACTTGCACCCCAAAAGCCAGACCCTTTCCTCTTAGGAGCTACAGCAATCTTATCAGCAAACCTCCCCTTCTTCCCTGTCTCCTGATTCCTTTCACTTAAGCTACACCATGATCTTCTTTTCATGTTTTCCAGCATGGAGCCTTCCAACTCATTGTATCTGCTTTGCCACTAGATTTCAGATTGTTTCAAGGTGCTGCTTTGAGCCAGTTGTGCTCCTACTGGCTACCCATGTTCACTGCCCCCACTTGCATGGCTGCTTAATCTTTTGAGGTTATCTGTGTAGGGAAAAAAAGACTTCCCTTCCCCCACTCTTGGCTTCCAGGAGATGTAAAAAAAGCTGGTTAGCAGCAGCAACTGTGAAAAGTGAAGCCTGTGAGCTATAAAACAGAGGGAATCTCTGGCAAGACAGTGTAAGTAACTCTAAGCCTGTAATTCTCTCTACTCACAGCCTTGCTTGAAAATACCCTGGCTGACCTTCTTGGCACACTGTGGGGAAAGTTCAAATCTAGTCAAATGACAAAAATCTTTCATTTATAGCTTGCTGTCATTAGCTTCTGGGGAGGAATGTCAAAGCACAGTTTCTGGGACTGTTTGATGGGTTACCAGGTTGATTATGTCTTATTCTGGTTTTAGTGGTTCTTTTGATCCTATGTTTTTTGGTAATTGTGCTTTTAATTATGTCAGAGGTTCCCAGGATATTAATTTTCTGTGTATCTAAATAGGCATTTCAGCAAAGAAATTAATGGAAGCATCTTTAGAGATGAGGATTAGGAGCAGCAAGAGGAGTTTAGTAACTCTGATTAGGCTGGAGACTTTTTCTTTTGGGTATAAAATGCCACTGGAGCATCCTGAAGTATCTATGTGCAAAGACTGCATGTCCCTTGTGTATTTATAGATTGTAGAGTGGGAGATGCAGACAGTGCATACTTGGAATTAGTTATGTCAGATGGTGGAAAGCAGGAGGGAAATCTTCAAATTAGAGTGTGAGAACGTAACCATGTGACTCTTATTAAAATTAATAGCAACTGCATAGTGTGGTCTCTATGTACCACTTTGAAAATTTCCCTGGGTGTTTCTCTATGAATATTTATGCAATCAGAAATAATATGAATAATATGCAGACAATGAAGCAAAAGCCAGTATAAATACAAAATGATCACGTAATTTACATGGTTTTAATTATTGACATAAACTCTACATTTGTCCGGTAATAAAAAATGCATAGGAATAAAAAAAGTAGTTAAACACCAAAGAAAACAGTTTCGGCAATTATTTAGAAAGGAAATATTTCTCGGATTTAGTTTCTAAAGAAGTCACTAAACCTGTTTTCACTTTTGACAAAGATTCTTAAAATCTATAGTCCAGAATATGTTTAGGTGTTCTTTTTTAAAAAGACAGACGATTGCATCACTCGAGAGGTTTATGTCAATCAGATCACCAGGTATCAACCAACCTTCTAGTAGCGTACCAAGAGTCTTAATTTGATCTCACCATTGGGTTTAACTATCTCTTTTTATTCTGAAGACTGTACCTGTACTGAAGGATATGGGAAAGGTGTAGAAGGTAAAAGGGCATGCATTTGCTTAAGAACCCACCTATGTACAGTGCCTTCTGATCAGTTACTACTGGCTTACTAAAAAGACACAAGGTGTTTAATTAACTCATGAAGAGTGTAAATTTTACCATCCACTAATCTTCTAGTTAACAGCGTAAATCCAATGCAAGGTTCATGGCTCCTGATCTCCAGTGCAGGCAAAGAATGAAAGATGAAGCAGTTAGGTCTGAAAAAAATTATTGTATGGTGCTTGCACCCCATCCAAAACTCAAGACACTTCAGAACCAATTTCAGCTCTTAATGTTATTGTACTATCGTTGCTTTTCCAAGACAGATGCAACAGATAAAAGAATAACAATATCTGAAAGATAAGAATAATTCTGAATCAATAGAACCTTTAAAAAACCTGTCAGGTAAATATTCTGCAGCTTTCTCTGTGCTTCACTGTCTGCCAAGTGGTTTCTACATTTTGAAGTCTTGTCAAGCCAAGCAGCAATCTTCCACCAAATAATTCCATCACCAATTAGTCTGTCATAGGCTTTGTCAGTTTATCTTAATTTCTCTGTCCTATGGATTGAATACTGGATAGCAAAAAAATATCAAGAGAAAAGGAATGTTATACTTTCTGTCTGTATAACACTGCCTTAATCCAAGCATCCTTCTCCCCTGAAGTTGTGAAGCAGTGAAATTCAGACCCAGGACCCCAGTCTGAAAAAGGAAGGAGTCACATCTCTGGTAGAACTGAGCTGCTCCCAATGAGATATAATGTAGGAAGAGTGAAAGGGTAGAAATATATAATAAAATTATCTGTATCAGACATTGTGATCCTTTATGTGTCACAAAAAAAATACAAGCACCCTCTCTATACTATGGAATATCTAAGAGGTAGATTCCCATGGGAAATACATGTGGTTCTTCCAGAAGGGGAGAGTTGAACTGTCTTGTGTAAAGAAAGAGAAATTGTGTAAACCAAAGGATAAATTAAGAGAGGGCTGGAAAATCATTCTAAGTGAATGTAGGCATCCTCAGCTGTTGACAGCAGCTCAAGAACAGCTGGATAGCAGAACCTGCTATGAAAAAATGCCAGCCAGCTTGTGTTGCCACAGGATTGTCCCTGCTGCCAATCTGCTTCAGAATATCTGTGATTCCTACTTCAGCGGTTCAGATCAAGAGAGCTGATAGAGTGAACACAGACATATAGTAAATACATGCATTCCCTTCTCTCATCTTCAAAGTCGAGAAAAGGGAAATAAACTTCTGACACACAGTAAGGCAGTCACCCTTGTATGGGAGAATGGACTCCTCAGAAAGTATTTCTAACGTGGTTAGCGGTGAGACTGGTATGTTGGGCAACACAGTGGCTTCTCTCACAAATGTTTCTGAAAAGTAATTTCCAGAGCTAACAAGGAATTATGTAAATGGAGAAATAATCAGGTAAGCTGATCAAGACTGAAGAAATTAAGCACTCTCTCAGGGTGCAGTTATGAAAATATGATTGGGTTGCATTTAGGAGATCTCAACTAATGAAGTCAGAGTTGTGACTGCAGGCAGGTGAGGAAGCCAAATGATTTGTAAAGGGTAAATCAGTATTTATGTTTTCTGGACTTGCAGAAAGTTGAAGTTTCATTTGTTTCAGCTCAAATGTTTGGGAAAAAAAAAAAAAAAAAAAAAAAA
>NDXB01019610.1:209966-240914 GCA_002631895.1 Agapornis roseicollis
AAAAAAAAAAAAAAAAAGAAAAAAATGAAATAGGCCATAACATCGTAAAGAGGAGTGTTTCTGGATTTATGCTGCTTCTTTTGTGACAGAAGAGCTACAATCATCAGGTATAAATTGATGAGTGCGTGTGAAGGGGTAGGAACATTAGTTTGACCAAGATATTCTCACCTTCAATTGCAATGAATGAGGCTATTTTAACCCGTGACTGTACTTGTCAGGTGAATAACCAGGTTAAATCTTTATTACCAGCTACAGATGCAATCAAAGCTTGACTCTACCCAACTGGTTTTGAATTTTGTGCTTGATTTTGCACTGTAGTGATGATGACATTTCTTTGTAAATTTAAGGTTTTTACTGCTGGATAGGCAGGTTCAGGAATGTTAAAAGCTTTTTCAGCTTAACAGAAGAGGAGGATGAGAGTCGTGGTGTAACGGTGCATGCAGTGAAAGCTAGGTGTTAGTCACAGCCCCAATACTCAGAAGTTTTGAAGCCTCCTCACATTAGTGGAGGGGACAGCAGGAAACAGTCTGGGCTTGAACTAGAATGTGCTGCTTTGAGCAGGGACTTTCTTTGAAAACAAAACATAAATTTAGGCTGGAAATTACCTTGTAGTAATTACCATCTGGTAATTTCCAGACAGTGAGATTCAGGAAGTGTCCTCTGCTTTGAGAAGCAGGAGCAAGTAAGCTTATCGGGCTTCATGCTCAGGAGCTAATGATTTGATAGTCTGATAAAAAGAGAATGTCCTGAATAGAAATTAGTGTAATTGTAACTAACCTGTTTTAGAAGTAGCTTGTAACATTTGTTAGCTTTTTATATTTGTGAGATTCTTCAGTACAAAGGACATATGGAAAATATCATCAGCTTAGAGATTCAAGGTAGAATTTTTGTCCTGTTGTTAATGACAATTGTCTTTGAACTTCCAGGGTGAGCTCTGTGCTTCTAGTGGGCAGAGAAAGAGCAACAGTGTATGAATAGTAATGGGTACGTAATCAAGATATCTACTTGGTGTTTAGCTGCTAACATTATTTTAAGACATCACCTTGAGACAAACCCAAATAGGGCTAGAGATTGTATTTATGTATGTCTATAAAAAAACTAACAGCCTTGCTTACTTTGTTCACACTTTGTGCCCCATGGACACTGCAAGCTGTCAGCCATGAATGATTTCATTTTGCCCACTTAGTCATATAATACAAATAATATAATATTACAGTATTATTCACTCTTAAAACTGCAAAATTAAAAATTATGTTGTAAGTCAGCCAGGTTTACAATACTTTTATTCTGATTTAGTGTCTATGGCATAGCTGTTAACAACGACTGTTCAGTAGATCAAGTCTTATATCTATTTTAGATAATCAAAGTAATTTTAAAAAGATATTTTAAAAACTCTTTCACATGCTTGCATTTGCAGTCTTTAAGAGGTTTTCATATGACTTTTGTGTTAACAATGGCCAAATGTTAGGTCTCTAAATCCCTATTTAAAATAACCAGCATCTCATTCGTAGAATCATAGAATAGTTAGGGTTGGAAAGGACCTTAAGATCATCTAGTTACAACCCCCCTGACATAAGCAGAGACACCTCACACTAAACATGCCACCCAAGGCTTCATCCAACCTGGCCTTGAACACTGCCAGGTATGGAGCACTCACAGCTTCCTTGGGCAACCCATTCCAGTGCCTCACCACCCTTACAGGAAAGAATTTCTTCCTTA
Organism: Agapornis roseicollis; assembly: GCA_002631895.1. Taxonomy (NCBI): domain Eukaryota; kingdom Metazoa; phylum Chordata; class Aves; order Psittaciformes; family Psittacidae; genus Agapornis; species Agapornis roseicollis. The sequence continues at coordinate 211,686 of NDXB01019610.1, forward strand.
TATCCAATCTAAACCTCTCCTGTTTAAGTTTGAACCCGTTACCCCTTGTCCTGTCACTACAGTCCCTAATGAAGAGTCCCTCCCCAGCATCCCTATAGGCCCCCTTCAGATACTGGAAGGCTGCTATGAGGTCTCCACGCAGCCTTCTCTTCCCCAGGCTGAACAGCCCCAACTCTCTAAGCCTGTCTTCATATGGGAGATGCTCCAGTCCCCTGATCATCCTCGTGGCCCTCCTGTGGACTTGTTTCAACAGCTCCATGTCCCTTTTATGTTGAGGACACCAGAACTGCACACAATACTCCAAGTGAGGTTTCATGAGAGCAGAGCAGATTCCCCATAGCACTCTTTACTGGTATATACACCAGTGACTGCATGACAAGCTGTGAACTCAGGAATTTGCTACTTGGCCAATGAACCACATGAACTTGTAGGTTCTGGTCTGAAGTTCTTTCTCTCGGTGGAGTTCAGAAACTGCTATTTAAGTCATTTTTAGCCATCTTTTGTTAATATGGCTGACAAAACAATGCACATTGCACTTGCAATCTCTGGGTGTCTTAAGAAGAAATATCTTGACAATTGATGTAATGTTAGATCAGCAATTTTGTGCCTTTATTTTCCTCAGTGCTAGCATGTGTGTTATCTGATAATTAAATTTTTTCTATTATTCTATTGTGGGTTATTTTCTTGCACAGTTTCTTTTCAAATCTTGTTTTTAGAATCTCATAAATGACTAGATATAAAAAAGAGGGAGGAAAAATGTCTCTTAAGCTCCTAGGTATATAAACCAAATCTATATCAGTAATTCTAAATGTTGAATTTTTGCACCATATTAGGAATATGTTAGATTTCTTCTTGAACTTCTTACTGGTACTCTGTTTTATTACATGAGTGATTTTTATGGCACTAAAACTTAGCAGCATATTACTGAATCAGTCAGTCTCTATAATGTAAGTCTGATAATTCTGCACCACAGTAAAAGTCTGTTTTGATAAACGAACAGCAGAAATGGGAACCCTCCTGTTTCACTTTCTGCAGTCTCTCCCACGACTGAGCATGCTGTTGGTAGTTACAGGCAAGCTTGCAATGTGTTCTGTGTAGATGTGCCAATATTCCCACTCGTTGCCCAGTGTCATCCTGTGAAAGCTTAGGACATGTTGCAGAAATGTTAATTGTCATGGAAAATGTAGAGAGCTGAAATCCTGAGTATGCTGAAGGAGCACGTGGTAGGGTCAGATCCGTGACTGTCCAAAGCCTTGCTTCCTTGGACAGCTCCATATGCCTCTCATCATAGACATGGATTGCTGATGTGCTACTGTGATAGACTGGCAGACTTTTAACCTCAAGCAATCCCTTCACAGCTATCTTTCCTGTGATTCTGGGGTGAAATATGCTCCACTGCGGGTCAGTTTCTGACTTGGGAAAATTAAAGACATTCCTTTGTGGTGAGAATACACATAAATATTTCCAGTGGGTGAAACCATGGCTGTTCTCAGTTTATTTCTTTGTATAGCAAGCTTTCATCCTTGTGAAATATGTTTAGGCTCAGATACAAGAAAATATGCTGTCATTTTCTGCATTTTAATTCAAATGTGTGGGTAATGGATGGCTTTTCAATTACTGTCCATCTTTAGTACGTTCCCAAGTAGCTGTGGTGCCAAGGTCTGTTAAAATCTTTAACTGTAACAAATGATGCTATAGGTCTTTATATTGTGTGAGGTGGATCAGCATTGTCCTTGGACTGCTAGTTTGCTATGATCCAAATAATGATATTTGCTTTTTTTTAAGGATTATAGATAAATTGTTTCTCTGGAGAAGTGGGAAAATGTTTGGAGAAAGCATATACTGATATCTTCCACCCTGTACCCCAAGTTAGTTTGGTCTGTTTCATCTTCCTCTTTTTCCCTCCCCCACAGCTGTCAGCTATAGAAAAAAGCATGTTTTCTTGGTCTTTCCAAAAGTATAATTGTATTATAGGAATTAGGTTCAGAAGACTTGCATATTTTTGGAAAAGCTGGAGTAATCTACGAGGGAAATATTAGTCTGACTGTAAAATGCGGTTGTAATAAACATCTAAGAAAAAGCAGAAGATAACATAGATACTATAATTCGTTGTATCTAGATTAACAATCTAGAACTTGATGTAAAAAGCTGGTCATTTTTCGAATTACTTGAGATAGACACTGCAACAACTATTTTGTTGTATCTCTGTGTTAGACATTCAGTATTTAGCCATAAAATGGATGTTGTATATGTCATATGCTGTGATTTTAAGAAATACATTTGTATTAGCGTTGAAGTTCAGATCATGAGTGCACTTTTGAAGCGAACTTCCTGGCCACCCTTTCTTACCACACATAAATTCGCCTTGAATAAATTCACCTTGGAGTGGTTTCTCCACAATGGAGTCTCTTGGACTTAACTTCTTTCAGAAAAGGTGCTCTGCAGAAGTACAGCTAACGTTCCCCAGCTGCTGATGGGTGCTTACTTCTTGGGCAAGTCTAAACCTAGCATGTGTAACCCCCCAGAAAATGCCTGAAGTGTGGATAGTGGGCCCTCTGAACCAACCATTTAATTCCATGAAGCTTCTTACTGTGCTGCACTGCTTGCTAATACAGATGCAACAGAGTTCTGTTTGGAGCTAGCATGGATCTCTGTAAGTGTGTGCAGAAAGAACATCCTGCATCAGAATCAAAAGGAAATAGTGGGTGATTAGGAAAATCTTGAGAGATTGCATATAAATCCTGTGGATGACATTGTGTGAAGGAAATACTTAGGCATGCAGATATAAGAATTTGGATTGACAAGGAAAGGAAAGATCCTTTGCCAAAGGGGAAAGTGCCTCTCCCTTGCCCTTTCCAAATCCCTTGCTCTTTCCAAACCTGGTACCAGAAGGGTTTCTGCTAGTGATGGTTGCAATTCCTGAACACACAAGTATAGTCAAACATACATGCATTTATGTACACCTATGTCAAGATGACACTAAGGCTTTACATGTCAAATGAGGTACAGTTTACCTTAGTTACTTTCAGCTCATGTTCTGCAGTGTTGCTGAATTGCCTTGCTGAAAGGTCAGGTATGCACTAGTCCTGGTGCATGGGCAGTGGTAGCTGCATGTGTCAACAGAAGCAAAAGAGGTGGGATGTTGCTAGTAAGATCAGCTCCATTGTTTTCTGAAACATCATCCTCCATTGCTTTTGGTGTGCTGTGACTCCAAAAGCTAGGGTGTAAAAATGGATTTGAGAAATTGCTGTGCTGATCTGATAACTCCCTGGGAGTAGGTATTGTGCCTGTTTGCATCCATGCCAGGTCAGTCCCATCCTCATGCCATGGATTGGAATGCTGATGTTACTGACATTGTGCTGGAGTAAGAAAAGGAAATCTGTTTATTTACTTCAGGCTTTATTAAAAGTCATTAATTAATAATAAATTATGAGGCAGTATGAGCCAAGAGAGAAACTCTCATTCTTTTTTACTCTCCGACAGCCATGTTGGGTTGCAGAGGAAATAAAATGTGAAAACATTCTCTGATGGATCTGGTTCAGACTGTGTCCCCTTTGTTTATTCAGGGTTGCTGAGTATAAAGTTGGTTTCCATTTTGAGAGGAGAAATTCACCGCAAGGAAGGTGTTTTACTTCATCACAAATTCTCATTTTTCCTCTGAAAAATTATTTGGATGGAAAAAAATATTGAACAGCACTCAGAGAAATCCGTTCGAAAATTACTTCCTTTTTTGTCTTACTCAAATTGCTGTCTTTCAAGCCTTTAAATGTCTGCATGACTTAATCTAAATGTGGACCTTTATTGTTGGGTCTGCAGGATTAAGAGGAATCAGGACAGGTGCAGCAAGTTGCATGGGGACTTCTGGTTTGTTACAGTGGCTCTTATTCCCTGGGGACAGAAATAACCCTTGTGATCATTTCATGTGTATGTGTAAATCATAGCTGCCAGTACTTTGCATTGTTTGTATACAAAAATACATAAATGCAAAATGTTGGTAGCCATGATTTAAAACATTTTTGGAAGACTTTTGTTTTATTGAATTTGTGGCTGTAGTGAGTGTGTGCATGTGTGTGCCAGAATATTAGGTGCATATAGAATATATTTTGTTTATATTTCTGTAGTTAAAACAGAACCAATGAACAGCAGTGAGATTGCTACTACTACTACTACCACAGACGGGTCTTTAGACAATTTCTCAGGATCAGGTAAGGAAAAAACAAAGATTTAAAGGTCAGCATTTTTTCATTTGCTATTTTCTTATCCCATGTGGTCTAAACCTGTGCACAACTGTTAAAAAGCCTTGTGCACTTTGCAGTTTGTGCCTCTTTCTGTTCATCTGATGCAGACAGTGTAAGTCAATAGGCGTTTTCCCCAAGTAGGGAGAATTACAGCATCAGGCTTATTAATGTCCATTGGTGTCTTCAGTGGGAGGCTCACTGGGGAGAATTCTGGCCCAGAGTAATTACTGTTTTGTTTTCTGTGAGTAAACATACCTGCCTCTGTGATTAGTGTTGCAATTGAGGGGTAGGTCTTCCTCATTTATTAGAATTTATTAATACCAAGGTATGCATTCTTTTGTCAGGCTTTTTTTTTCTTTCTGGAAGCCAAACACAGTTTTTAGCATACAGGAGACAAACACTGTGAGAAAAATCCTAGTATGTCTGCACAGTTTTGCATACCTATGGGTTATCGGTGGTATTTCCAGCACATCATTTTTATGGTGCAAAATAAATAGAAAAGGGTCTATGCCATGTCATGGGATTATATTTACAGAGTAGCAAAACTCAACATCTCGCACCCAGTCAGGCTTCAAGTAGGTGACCCTTTTCTGGTCTTGTCACATCCTTCATTTCTGCACATGCTGTTGAGTATGAAAATATCAAACTTGAAAGCCAAAAAGTTTCTGGAATATTTTAGATCTCTGAAAGAAAAAAAAGATGCTGTGTTTAATAGTAGCTTCATATGTCTGTGGTGGTCTGACTAAAAGTCAGACTGCAGTATTTGATATATCTGCAGTCTCACGGGCCACAGGAAAGCAAAATTTATCAGGTGTGGAAGGCATGGAAAGAGATTCCCGGCTTCCCTCCATGCTTCGCAAGTGCTCCTGGAGTGTAAAGATGATGGATTTTCCCTGTAGTTGGCCAGGAAAAGGGTAGCTGGTGAAGGGTAATTATCCGTGCCTTGTTTATTTCCAAGTACTTAGCAATAGGGCCTGTTGTTTCTCTGGCTGTCTGATTTTACAGTAGTCTCATAACCTGCCGCTGACCCCTTCCTGGCAGAGGCTTCAAAACCCACCTTGGGACGTAGAGAAGAAGTGGCACCCAAACGGTAACCAGAGAGGGAAGAGCTCCTGAACATAACCCCTAGAGCAGAGCATGCCAGCACATCTGCCACGCTCTCAGCAGCACCCAAAAATACCGAAATTGGTATGGATTGGCTTAAAGCTCTGTGTTAACAGTGGCTGGGCTGCAGGGGAGAAGCTCACTATTTAGCGTCCTAGGCTTCGTTGTTTCACTAGAACATTTGCACATAGGACATCTTTATGCAATGCAGACTGTTTTGACAGTCTGAAAGCATTTTAGAAAGCAGATAAGATGGGGCAAAATAGAAGGAAGTGTAATATGGTAATACATCATCTGTATTAGGGATTATTAAAAAAAAAGGAAGCATGTGCTCTGAAGCTGGCCATATGTTTTCAATCGAGGCATGCATAAAGCTCCTTCATAAAATGTAGGTCTTAAAAATTCTAAAAGTTAGTAAAATGTTGCACTTGAGATATCAACAATCCTTTGAAAATATGAAGGGAAATGTTTCCATTCGGAAATAGGTTGTTTGCATTGAAAATGTTGTCTGTGTGTGAGCAAAGAATAAACTATTGCTCAGGAGTTGTACAAAGGGGCAATTTAGTATTTGAGATTTGTAATCAAGATTTTAATGTTAAGCATTCTTTCATAGTTCCTGATAAAATATTATTTTCTATCTAAGGTATCAATGATATTTGAATTTAATTAAAATCTTGTTAATACTCTGAAATTCTATTAGGAAAAATAATATTTATCTTTGGTGTGTGTATTTACACTTCTGTGTGCTTTCTTTTCTCCTTGGTGCAGCAATTGGAAGCAGTGGTTTCAGCCCAAGACAAACACACCAGTTCTCCCCACCACAGATTTACCCTTCCAAGTATGATATCTTTTAAAAATAATAATAGTAGTAATAATAATAATAACTAAAATAGGCAGATTTTAACCTCATTTAAAACAATAATTGGGTCCATCTGTTAAGTCATAATTTAAACTGCATCAGCTTCTGGGGAAAAAAAAATATTTTTTTTAATGCTAAGAATATATTTGAAAAATATTTGGAAAGTTCTTATTTTACTTATTCTTTTATTATTGATTTCTTATTGTTGTTTTGTCTTTGAGAGGTTCTGTTGTTTAGCACAGGCTATAATTATGTGTTAATAAAGTAGTGGCATTATAATAAGGCTAAAAATAAGTACACAAATGTCTGTCTAATGCAGTGTTTGTCTTATTTTCTGTCATATGTAATCAATAGCAGACCATACCCACATATTCTTCCTACCCCTTCTTCACAAACGATGGCTGCATATGGGCAGACACAGTTTACGACAGGGATGCAGCAAGCTACAGCTTATGCCACTTACCCCCAGCCAGGCCAACCCTATGGAATCCCTTCATATGGTAAGACATCACATCCGTGTTATTTTATTCCTAAATTAAATGTTAAAGTATGTGATCCTTGCATTACTGTTTAGTGGGACAGCTGTGCTCTCTAGTGTTTCTTGTGGAAGACTGGTAATTTCCCCATTAGAGAGAGTAATGCTTGTTTTGTGTATTAAAGAGCTAAGAAGCTACTCAGGAGGATGAGTCTGTTTTGGGATCAAGGGGAGAGATTCATTAGGATTTTAATGATGATGTTAAAAAAAACAAATGGAAAAAGAGGCTTAGGGACTTCCTTTACACAGGCACAGCTCCTGGTGACTTGCTGAGGAGCTCTGCTCTACAGCAATGCAGTAAGTTACATCGGTACATAAAGCTCTGAATATCAGCTAATCCAGATTACTGAAACCAGTGAAATGAACCAGTGAAGCTGTGCTGATTTTCAGCAGGTGAAAAACTGATTCAAAAAGACCCTCTCAATAGATAAAATAAATCTGACATCCAGTGTTCTGAAACTCCCTGTAGGTGAAAATTGAGGTAAATCGCCACTAAAGCCCTGTCTGCCTGATGAAGGAGATAGCACTAAGTAGAAAGATTTCCAGAAAAATTTAATTTACAAACAAGTGGCTGTGGGTGAGACCATTTTGCTGCCAGACTGTCTGCTGGCAGACCACAGAGCAGTTCGGCAGCAAGGATGCATTATTAGAAAATAGGTCTTATATTCCTCTGGTGGAACATATTAAAAATATACAATCCACATGCTTTCAGCTGAACATTTTGTAAAGCTACATTCAGGTAATGTAAGTTTTATACCAAAAGAACAGAACTTACAGTACAAGCTGTACCCCTAAAAATCATTAAAACTTTCCAAGTGCAAAACCGGTGAATCTTTCATCGTGAAATCTGCAGTTGAAACCAATGGGTCTCAAGTATATCCTACAGCAGGCTATTGTGAACAGTAGGTACAAGAAATAGATTATTATTCCCCCTTACTTTAAAAAAAGTGTTTCATTAGTATTTCATCAATAATTACAATCCAAGGGAACATTCTTTCTGTGGCTACAGCCTTGATTTTTTACTGCCAAAAGTATGGTTGTAAACATGAATTGCATGTTTCAGTTTCACTTCAAATCCATGTATTTTAGACTTAGAAAATACTTTAAGGATATTCAAACTACATTTTCAAGGCTACAAAAACGGAGATTCTTGCCCACACCCTCCCCCGCAAGCTCATGCTGCTGATGAGAGCTTCTCTGCTCTTTCCCACTGGATCAGGTGGTGTGATAACAGACAGCTCCTTTCCCCACCACGGTTTCCTTGACCTGTTGCTCCTGTGGGCACCTCGTGCTCATACTTGGCTGGCTGTGGTGGCTTGGGCAGCCCAAACAGTGACTTTTTGTTTTTTGCTTGGTTTCTCTGGATGAAATCCTGACCTCACTGAAGTCAACTATAAAATTCCCACTAACTTCAGCAAGGCCTTGATTTCAAGATTTCAATACTTGAGTTCAGCTGTCTCGCTGTCGTCTGAGCTATAATTGAGAGTTGCTTTACTTGGCAACTGCTCACCGGGGGTTAACATGCGTGCCTCCTCTTTTGTTTTGTTTTGTTTTCTTGCACAGTCCATCCCTGTGCCTAGGACTTCAGGTAATTTTTGCCTTTCACATTGCAGAGCTGATTTTGACCACTGAAACCCCTACCTCCTAAGCTAAGGGGATTTTAACATGTTTTGTTCTTTTCAGCCAGTGCCTCATGACTGGGGCTAGGGTGCTCCTTGCTGATGTACTTTATAGGAGTCATATTTAAAAGTAAATAGCTATTAAAAAGTTTTGGGATCTAACACCATACATATTTTTGTATAGTTAAGGCATATTATACAATCCATGCTCCTAAAATAAATTACATGGGGAACACTGGAATGTTCATTTGCCACAGTTAAGCCTGTTCAGAGCCAAAATTCTCATCTCTGGTCTGAATCTTAGACCCCATGTTCCATCTGCCTCTCCTTTCTGTCATCTAGGCAGAAAGCTTCCAGCAGGTATAAAGAGAAGAGGCTTATGACATATGTGAAAGGAAAAACTGAGTTGGAGTGGGGAACTTCTTTCTTTTTGTTTCTTTACTGTGGAGCTCACTGGAAGAGAAAATATTCATGAATTCCCGTATCAACCTTCCTCAAGTTTTCTCTCTAGGGCAGAGCTTGGAAAGATGCTGTCTAGAACGCTCCTCTAGCCTTTTCATTTTTCCACTCCCCCAGCTCTACCGTGGTGCAGCCGTGCAGGCAGGAAGGGGGGTGGAGGGGAATGCCACTGACAGCTGCCTCCCAGGGGCTCCTGGCTCTGGTTCATCTGCAAAGCCCCTGAGGAGGCCGGAGAATTTCCTGAAGCTCCTTCTTCCTGCCTGCTCCGGTACCAGCATCTAGCAAAAGCTTCGATTACCAACTTTTTTCTTCCCAGATTTTGGCAGTCCCCTTATGTTTTCTCACTGTCCCTTTCCACATCCTTGCATAAATTACACTTGGGAGAAGAAGAAGGGAGCAACAAGATACAATGAGTGAAGACCTTCTGGATGAGAGCAGGTGGGAAGAGTGAGTCCCAGGAGATAAAAGGCACTTCGTAGCATGGAGATTTGCAAAAGGTCATGTTGGTGCCAAGTTGTCTTCTCTCAAGTGGCATCCTCCTGCTGCTGCCTTTGATTGTCTCCTCCTGCTTTGTCTGAGATGGAGGAGTTGAATCAGGCTGTTTAAACTGGACTAGAAATTTAATGCTTGATTTAGTTAAACTTTCTCTAAGCCATATTTAATCAGCATTTCAGAAGTCCTTAAACAGAGAACAAATAGAGTTCATTGATACCAAAACATCCATAGCAGGAGTTTCCCCTTGGAAACGAGGTGTCAGGTTCATCACTGGGATTGTTCAGTTGTAACATGAAACAGAAGAAGCAAGCAAACAGGGTCAGTCTGGTAGTTAGCAGGTCTGGCAGAAGGAATTAAGGGTAATTAATGACAGCAGTTGAAAAATAATGATTTAAATGGCAGAAGAAATGTACTGCTTATTGTATATAGGGAGATATTGAAGCTCTGCAAACACAGCGTCTTCTCAGACCTCTCCTACCTTCAAGCATTGAATATTGTTTAAAAAAGAAAAAAAATCCAACCAGGAAATGGACTTAGGTTAACAGTAATTTTCAAAGGAATGTTACTAATTCACACTTAGTTAATTCAGTTCAAATAACGGTGGTTTCTGAACAATGAGGTATCACTGAATGCCACAGTGAAACCTAAGAGTATTGTATTACTTTTCCATTGCTTTGGCTATAATTATTTTTAAATGGTAGTTCATGTTGGGACAACCTTATAATTAAAACTAAGAGACAGAGGCTGAATTGTGTGTGGTTCCTCAGTGTTTCACTTGCTGATATTTACTTGCCTGTTGCCATACAAATTGGGGGAAGAATCTCTAAAGTTGGGCGGCAAGTCATTCATTTAATCGGACTTTGGATTCTTCTATTACAAAATTTGGAAATGAGAGGGTAATGTGATGTGTAATGGATTTCCCTGTCAGTGCAGATTAATGACCCTCTGCTATGTTTCTCCCAGTTTGGGAGATCGCTTCAGGAATAGTTCCTCTCTATTAGGTGTTTATTTGAAAAAAGGCTGAATGCCTCCTATAGTGTTTGATTAGCTTTGAAAATCATCATTACACTTCATACTGCTAGTTCTCTTTATCCACTTCCAGTTCCTTAGAAAGCTTTTGCACTCACAGCCATGTAATTTTCATGTAGGAATATTACACAATGCAAATCTCACTTATGTCAGTAATGGGTAGATGGCAGGAGGGCTTGCCTATGCTATGCTTCATTAAAATCTTATAAAGTTGCTGATCTACCTCTGTGAAATGTCATGAATATATGGAAAAGTTAGCCTCTGGCAGGAAAGGAAAAAAGGAATAATGCAACTTCCTGTTCGTGTATAAATTTCTTTTGCAGTTATTGGAAACACAGTTTTGAATTTAACCTCTCCCTGGTGAACTTCAGTTTTATGTGTGCTTTTAGACTGCCCTTACCCTGTTCATTTGTATATGTTCTCAATATTTGCTCTCTCATGCATGCAATAATACTTATATGTTAAAAATGCTGTTAATTAAGTGATTTTATTTTCCATCCCTGTTTGAATATGAACAAATAGATTTGCTGTCACTAACTGATTTAGGTGCATTGTGGGCAGGCATCAAGACAGAAGGTGGATTGGCACAGTCACAGTCACCTGGACAGACAGGATTTCTAAGCTACGGTGCCAGCTTTAGCACACCTCAACCTGGACAGGCTCCCTACAGCTACCAGATGCAAGGTCTGTATAAAAAGATATTACCATTAATTAGATGTAGTTAATATGATGTTTGGGGTTTGTTCCCTTATTTCTTTACATTCCTAGGATAAAAGTCAATGTTTGCTTGAATACTTACCTCCGATATTATTGCAGTTGGAGTTGCGATGATGATTGCCTTTACTGAGAGAAGCGACGGGCCAGCTCTCAGTAATTTCAAAGATCACTCACTTCATTAATTTTTAAATAGTGAAGTGTTGTAGTGTTATTACAGGAAAAATGTATCTCTGAATAGTAATAGTTCAACAAATGAATGTGACAAAGCAAGTCCTGCAAAACGTGTCAGGATTATGAATTTAGGAAGTGCCAAATATAATTTGACACCTGAGTGTGTTTGGGGAGGGAGAGGAAGATAAAAATACTTACTGCAGCTGTGGAGGTAGCTAAGTAATGATTGAAGTCTGTTTCTTTGAAGTCTATTTAAAAGCTGAAAGCCTCTGGATGTGCGAGCTATTATTATCAATTATATTTTGTAGCCTTACTTGCCTGTTTAGTTTACTTAATATCTTTCCACCTTGTTCTACCAATTCCTTTTTCCCCTTCTGTATCGGGAAGTCACTGGGTGTGCCTGGTTCTGGGTTTCCACCACTTTAAGGGATATTTAAGAAAAAACCTTTGTTTACTACAAATAGCTAATTTCGGGTGTCTGCTGCAGGAATTTTCACCTCTGGATTTGGCAGTTGAAATCAGGTCTATTTCAGATTTTAGGACTGTTGAAATACATGATCGCTCACAGAATCAGACCACAGTTTATTTAAAGCTTGGTGCTTCTCTTTATTATTATCATGTTCCATTTAAACTGTGCACCATCATGTAAATGCTCCATGATATGTCTTGAGGCAGAAGTGCTTTCAGAGACCAAATGAATGAGTTTTTGCTTTTGTTACATGGCTTTAGAGGTATATTGATCCAGTTCTTTGCTCAGATAGAATGGAGACGTTTTTTGCTTGGGTTTGTTTGCGGTTTCTTTTAATCCCTTTTTGAACTATGTGTTAAGTAGTTCTGTAGGGCAGAAGCTACCATATGACATCTGAAGTAGTGCTTACTTGTAGTGTGTTCTGACAAGTGAGAGGAAGATAGTATGAGTAGTATGTAAACTTTCATCTGCAAGCTGAATAGTGGTGATCTACTCATCAGAGTAAATATAACCATAATCAGTTTTTTCTTTCTGCAGATAGCCACACTAAAAAATCTAAACACACATATCCCCCTGTAAAACACTACCTGTCTGTAGGACAGCTCAGAATGCTTGCCAGGAGCAGCAGCTATGAGGAGCTCCTGAATCAACATTCAAGCTTTTAAGGAACTGGTAATTCATGGTCGCTAGGAAATAGAATTATTGAAAAAATCATGTCTATGTTGCCTATAATTTCTACTGCAGTAGGTCCTTCATGCCACGGTCATGTATCAGGATCTTGTTGTGCCAATTTGTACAGCCAAATGAAAATATATTTCCCACAGAAGTTGGAGGCTAAAATAAAACACATGGGCTAAGATAGCCTAATGTAATAATAAAGCTAATACTGGCTAGGCATAATAAACAATAGTCACCCAATACTGGTTATCTAGCAGCTCCAAAGGTGGGGTTTTTTGTAAGATATGGAGCAGAGGGATGTCAATAAAAATTGATTTTAGGGAGGACAATAAAGTAGTTTTGCATATGTCTATGGGAAACTCATTTGATGGAGGGAGGAAAGGGCAAGCAGCATGGGATAATGTGAAAGAGTGCTTGTTAGAAAATTTAAGTGAATTCTGGTATTAGTAGAGCAAAACTAGGGTTTGGTCAGTGGACTACATAGAGGTCTGTCATAAAGCTTGTTGCTTTGTTTTCTGCAATATGCAGAATGTGTATACGACTGTAATTGTCAAGGTCATGAAAGGGTGGCAGTTGTCAAGAAATGGAACAGTAAGATCTTGGAAAGCATTTCAGCTGCACACTGAAAGGTAGAGATCTAAAAATATTCTGCAAAAGAAATGTAGTAGAGATGACCCAGTTGTGAAGCTCTAATGAGAGAAGGGTCAGAGGCATTGATCTTATTGTCTACAGGGTTGAGAGAGGAGGGTGTCTGAGTCTGAGTTCCGGTCCAGCTGTGCTGTGCTTAGGCTGAGAGCTCCCCTCCCATGGAAGGCAGCAGAAGAGCTGTGCTTGGGCAGAAGAGACACAGTCTGGGAGTCTCTGTGGTGGCTATGTCATTTCTGTTGTGCTCAGAAACAACATGTCATGTGGATGAGGGAAGGATTGGTCTCCTACGGAAATCTTAGAGGCCATAAGTATGGAAATAAGGAGAATATTTAAAATTAAAAACTTGGCAGAGTTGTTAGAAGCTAAGTAGAAAATAATCACATTGCTGAACTTCTTGCAATTGAATGTTGACAGTATATATCTATACTGTACATGAGAATATATATCTTTTTAATGTTTTCATTGGTCTAAATTTTGAATTTGAAACAACTTTAACTTAATTCTTCCATTGGATTGAACAGATGTTAAAAGTAAACAGGAACATTTGTTTCCCTTTCCTCTTCAATTTTGGAAGGAGAACCTATTCATAGTTTCAACTATTATTTAAGGACAAAATTGATTCTCTTGACAGAAGACGGGGGTAGCGCTGCTGCTGTTCGCTGTTCAATTGTTTGTGCAGAAACCTCCAGAGGGAAATGAGTTTATTCTTCCTTTCCCCTCTAGCACTAGATGAGCAGGCAGCAGCCTCAGCCTTGTCACAGCCTGCAATAGCTGTTCTTCATCTCCCGCGTGTGGCTGCTGAGCTGCTAAATGGGGATAATGGATCCCACAACCTCCTTCACAACCAAGCATTACATGACAGTGTGCTTGGGGCCCTCCTGGTGCTCCTGCCTGCAGTAAAGGGGATTTCCTAGCAGCCCTGCAGTTGCCATGGCTGTGCTTCCTGAGTGGGGTTACCTTGTGCTCCAAAGCCTAAGAGTTCTTCAGGTTCCTCTCCCTGGGGTGAATGTCTCCCTGCAGTGTAAACGTGCTGCCTCACAGTGCGTGTGCAGCCAATTAAACCCAGTGCTTTTTCTGACCCTGCTAAAATTACAGTGTGATTAGTCACGAAACAATAGCAGAGGGAGAGACTGCCAACTTCTGAAAATGATGAGGAAAATTGCTGCCTGTGACTCCTTGCTGAGGTTATTCTGGTAATAGGATTTTTGTTTGTTACAAATTCATAATTCCTATTAACAGGGGGTGCGGAAGGGAGAGGGTGGGAAGAGGACGTAGGTGGATCTGCCACCCCATCTTCACACTCCCTCCCCCCTTACTTTAGTATGTTCCTTAAGCTGTTTTTCATATAAGTTGCCTCATAGATGTTGAAAGACCACTTACATGACTAACGGCTGTGGGAATGGGCTGTTGTTCCTATATTGGCAAAATTGTAAGGATTGCTGAGGGAGGATAAATGGAGAAGGGCTTGGGGAAATGCCAATAGATGGTCTCCATTTGCAACTCTCTTCTTGGGTACCCTCTGATTGTGATAGAAGTGTAGCCTTTACCCTGCACCCACCACTGGAAAGGTACTAGACCTGTGCTGAGCACCAGCATTGTTTTAATTACCACTACTGTGATGTTTGAGAATATACTAACCAATTGCTTTGGGAATTCTACCGTAAAAAAGTAAACGTTAAGGTATTCGGTTATTATTATACAGTATAAAAATATTGTGCTGGATGGCTAAGCAGTTACTAGGACAACAAGGGGGAGTTTGCCAAGGATTTTTAAACACTGTAAGTAAACGGAAGAAACCTTGAGCTTAAATAGCCCATCTGGCCATTTTAGGCTCTCCCAGGAGAGCTGCACTAAACTTCTGCCACATACATTGTACCCTGATGATAGACATAGCCCATGGCAAGGAGTCTGAGCTAGAAAAGCAAATGGACCCTTGTGGCAAATACCTAGGGGAGGACTGCATCCTGCGCCTCGCAGCAGCAAGGGGGCAAGCCCTACGCCCTGGTCCCAGCAGGGTCTGGCCATCTTCCGACACTGACTGGGATTCCCAGCTTTAATGTGAGTCTGTACTCTTTGCAAAATAGACCTTTGACCTGCAATTTACAGCTTTTATCGCATTTTAAAGCTACGTAGCTGGCCAACTTGGGGCAATAAATCTTGTGCGTTTTGTAGAGGTTCTTATTTTTGTGTTTGCTCAGCTAAGGCAGGACAGCAGCCCTATGCTGTGGCTGAGTATTTAAAAAACAAATGGCAAAATTGGAGTATTTTGAAAACAGCTTTAGGCCAGTAGCTCTGGGTGGCCCACAGAGCTGTTTCTGAGAAACGTGCTTCATGTTTGTTACGGTCTAGGAGACCCCTACCCCTCCTCCATAGGAGCCAATGCTGACCATGAGATGAAAGAGAGAGATCTGCATGTTAGTATGTGTGTGTCTTTGTCTGAGAGGGAGAGACGCTGGCTGGCATGTAATTACTTTTCTCATTTGCTCTTGCAAATTATTTGCCAAACTTTCTGTGGAAAGATAATCTATTCCTCAAAAAAATTTGGAGGTTTTTGTTAGTTTTTTATTTCTTCTTACAAGAGGCCTTTTATTATCTTTTTAGAATGGCTCAAACCGTGCACCTATAAAACCTGTGTTTGAATGCATTAGTGCGTCACTCAGAAATAACTATAGAAATAGACACAGCGACTTACATTCCTCCAGCCAAAGCACTATTAGAAATAAAATCGTATTTCAAAGTTTTGCAATTTAAAATATTTTTCAGCTGTATTTTGGCTCTGAGGTTTGTTACAATAAAAAATAACATCTGTTTTCCAATTTTAAATTAAACTTAAAACATGTTTTTCTCATTAGTACTGTTTATCCGTACTATCTGCTAAACTTGGATGTCAACTCTTCTGCTGAAGTAATCTTATTTTAGTTCACAGGATTAGTGGCATCTATCAACAATCACAGAGCTTTTGTGCTAATAGCAAATACAAGGGAAATGTTTACAGTCATTATCACACCTTAAGTTTAAGCTTCATCTTTTGCTCCCACTGCTGTTGGACGTCATGTCTCCTACTTTTAGGCTTAACTTCTATGTGGTTTTAGTATCTTTTGCAATCAAAGCATTTAAATATTTTCCCTTCTGACTTCTTATGGCTAGAATAACTATTGGTTTGGGGTTTTTTGTTTAAAAATGTAAATAGCTCACAAATGCCCTTAAGGGGTTGTACTAAGCATGCAGCCCTGCCTGCATTCCTCACTATTTGGAGCTGCAAGAAAAGTCACTTTTTCCAATGAGTAGCCACTGCATAGGATTTGGTTGTTAATTGGGTCATGTTGGGGATATCAGAGGATGAGTGCATCTGCACCTAGCTCCCTGTTGATTTCCATCCTTTCTTGCCTTCCCTGCTCACCTGCAAGCTTTTGCTCCCAAGGTCTGAGTGTATATTTGCACGAAGGCAGGTTTTGGTGGTGAGGGAGACTGTAAACAACCTGTGCGCTGGTGCTCTCCTGCTGGACGAGTTCAATAGGTTGCCTCATTACAGACTTTCTGGTGGCTTATGTAGCTTCACCCTGTGCATCCATATGTCTCAGCTGGTGGCTGTGTCACTCCCGGGTTATAACCAGCAAGGGAAAAACAGCTGAAAGGGGGTTGCTGCCCTTTTAGTGGATCAGCTTCTCAGGTTAGGTATTAAACAAGAGTCCCATCTGTCTATTTTTGGTGGCTCATGAAGGGGCGGGGGAGGGAGGTGAAGGTGGTAATTCCGTCTCTGGGCTAAATTCGATCTATCTTGGGTCTCCCTTCTCAGAGAGGTACTTTTTTCTCTTGTGTCATGCCTGGTAGACTCTATCAAAAAAGAAAAAGGTTTGCAGCCCAAGGCTGTCTATGATCGATTAGTGAATCCTAATGGCTTGGCAGTCTTGCTGAGCTTTGGATCAGGGAGCTGTGGCTTTTGCTGTTCCTGTGAGGAGCAGGCTTGGGGAGAGGAGAGGACCCAATTCTTGAAGGTGGTAAGAGAAATGGATCCAGTGGGCTTCAGTGGGGGGAGATGGCATTCTGAAGACAAGGCTCACAGTTACTGGTCAACAGAAGCAGAAAGTAAAGAAATCCTTATTACTTCCAGTGATGGGTATTATTTTTGAGGGTTGGGATAGCCTAATAATCAGATTCCTGAGATGGCTCCAAATTCCTGTCTAAATTTCAAGTTTCTCTTTTCATTGCAATAATGAAGCACAGGGTATAGCAGCAATGAATTATCACTTTCCATATATTAACATGTTACAGAGATGTTGACAACCAAATCAGTCAACATATGGGAAAAATTACAAATATGCTATATCCTTATGATATAATCACATGATGGAAGTTATTTTCCAATACTGTGTTTTAGTAATTCACATATTTTTTCATTTCATTTCAGGCAGCAGTTTTACAACATCATCAGGAATATATGCAGGAAATAATTCACTCACAAATTCTACTGGATTTAATAGTTCACAGCAGGTAAATTTGTAAATATGAGTTGAGGAAACTTAAAATTCTCAAACACTGAAAAAAAAAATGAAGCCCTTAAATACCTTTTTGAAAGGAATTAACATCCTTCCAAGCTAAACTAATGTTTGTAAATGTTTTTCTTCAATTTGTCATCTTCCAGTAGAAGAACTAATTGTCTGGGGTCGATGTTCTTACTTATGTACCTTCCACAATGTATCTAATAAACTGTTTGCATGAGAAGATTACATGTAATTTAGATCTCATTTTTGTGCCTCACAGTTTTAGGACCTACAGCATCTAGTCCATGAAGCATACATGCTGAAAGTCTGACATGTGTTTGTAGTTATATTTTGGAATTTGTACTAAAAAGTAGCAAGCCTTTGATGGACTATTCAGTTTTTTGTTTGTTTTTGGTTATTTTTTTTTTTCATTCTTGCAGGAATATCCCTCTTATCCTAGTTTCGGCCAGGGCCAATATGCACAGTATTATAATAGCTCACCCTATCCTTCACATTACATGACAAACAGCAACACCAGCCCAACGACACCCTCCACAAATGCAACATACCAGCTTCAAGAACCACCATCTGGCATCACCAGTCAAGCGGTTACAGATCCTGCAGCAGGTAATTACATAGATTTTATGGTCCCTATGAGGCACGTTTTTGTAAGTTAAAAGGGGATTGAATTGGGATTTTTTTTTTGTTGTAGTCATTGATTTTTTTTTAAATTATTATTTCTTAATCCTGAGCCTGTGGCACATCTTGCACAGTTTCTAACAAAAAATAGACTAAAGAAAAACAAGGATCAGTACCAGTTTTAAAGCTTATGTGAAATACAAATTGTTTGTATTTTTTTGTAAAATGCTTGGTTAAAAATTGCAAGATATGGGAAAGTCTTTACACTAAACTGAAACCTGGTGCTTTTAAACTCTGTCATTATTAAGAAAAACTCCTTTGATTTTTCCTAAGTAAGACTGAAATCAGGCAGCCTTCAGAGCAGAGCCCAACTGTCCACTTGAAAGAGAACTTTTGTGCTTTTCACTTTCAGGGGACATAATAATGCTTGTAATAGGGAGTTGAAATGGCACAAGTGTTTCCATTTTGAGGAAAGATTTTCAGTGGCTTGTCCTTTTTCCCAGTCATTTTACCTTTCTTGCTGGAATTTGGCAGTCCTTTACAAGTTGAGATATTTTTTGAGCATTTATGCCAAACTGCTTCAGCTGGTTTTGGAAATGAGGGATGAAAAATACTTTTCCCATTATTAAAAAACCCCATTTTTTAACAGTTCAAAGATGTCAGTAGTTAGTAGATGGCAGAAGTTTGAAATCTGTCAGAGAGAAAATCCAATGTTGCAGATATGTTTTTCAGTAATGCAGTAAAAAGTAGCTATGTTTTGGCAATGTTATCAGGAGGTGTTGTTTTGAAGTTTTGTTGGAGCAGGTTATTTTCAGTTTTTTTAATGTGCTTGATGGGACCAGTGCAATGTGAGTTTAAATTTGCTAGGACTCCTGAACATGCTTTTCTGCATGTTTATACCTAAAGAAAATGTATGCAGTGTTGTCTCTTTTGATACATTTGCTGAAAGTAAGTAGGGAAAAAAAATACAGTTGGTGTGTGTTTATATGCAGAAGATCACATGCTTGTGCAATGTATTTGAGAAATGAATATTTCTAAATATATAAATGAATATTGGTGTGCAGCTGTTAGAATATATGGATGCACATTGGAGTCTACATAATTACTCTGCTTTTCACTTTGTTGTTAATTCTTCTTTTGTTTGTTTTCTTGTGGGTTTGTTTGCTTTTCTTTTTCAGTTGGAAACACTAAGTTCCTCTTACCCCCAAAACCAAGCTTAATCAAGTTTTAGCTTTTATGAAGATAGTGAAGTTGAATTGTTGCATCACCCGGGTTTTGATCTTTTGCAAAATCTCCATGTATATTTTTTAAAAGTAGTTGATACTTGCTGAAAGCAACAGTAAACACACATACAAAGAGAAGGTGTATTTTTCCCAAGCTCAAACTGAGTGGCTTAAAGGCTGCTTTCCTGTTTAGTTTTCTGCACTCTATACGCCTGGACAAAACTTTTCTATCAGTTCCTTTTAAAGAACTCTTTCTTTTTTTCCTTCAAATCTTCCACACTCTTATTAACAAAGTTTTGCCTAAATGTAGGTAGGCACCTAAGAATTTGTCTTGCACTAAGCCCTCTTCTAGTTTATGCTTTCATGTATTGAAAGCTGTACATCCATGGTTCTCTTCCTTAGCCATTCCATTCCTCTGACATGTCCTCCTCTGGCACTGCTGGGACAGTTGTCTCTTTCCCTGAGATATTTATGTTACTGATTTGACAGTTCTGAAAAAGTTAATTCAAATGGTTTGCAAATAAGAATTCAGTGTGGCTATGGGGTTATCTTGGGCTGGCTGCTTGTACTGCAGGCAGGGACACTTTTGGGAAAGTACCTCCTGTGGGCCACCCTTTATTAGAAGCCATCTTTCTGTTCCCCTTCACCAGCAATGTCGTAGCTGGCAGAAGGTATAGGGCTAGACTTAGATTTCTCCATTTACCTTTATGCATTTGTCTTTATGCATTGAAGTTAGGATCAAGCCCATTTAGACTCCTCCTGTATTGAGTAGAGAAGGATGAGTACCTCTATTTAGCATTCAGTTTAACTAGAGCCTTAATCCTGCTTGTGATTTCCCCTTGGACAGTGTAAATATTTTTACTTTCTTCTTGCTGAAGGGTATTGCAGAGCCTCAGATGAGCTCATACACAGTATGCTTGGAAGACAAAGCAAGTTTGGGGTCAAAGCAAAGAGGGATCAGCATGGAAGAAGGGAATTCTGGTGGAGTGAGGACAAATGAAAGATGTATTGGAGAGAAGGAAATTCATAGTTGTGTCAAAAACATGGAGCAAAGGTGCAAATTAACCAAATTTTAATTACAAGTAGTCAAATTTCTGTAGGGTGTTTTGCCACATCTGGGCAAATTAGGCTGCTGACTCTCTACCACAAGAGGAACTTTGCATATGAGGGATGGTCAGAAGCAGTGCAGAGCCTTGTATTATGCTACTGTACCCCTTTAGCAGAATGGGCTCCAGCTGTTGAATTGCAGCTGTTCTTACTTGGATGTTCATATCCCTGCATATCTTCTATATTTAAAAACCTCTTGTAATCCATGTGGTTCTGAACTATGCCAGAACAAGCACAGAAGAACCTTCAGACTTGACAGAGGCACCGGAATAATCTGAAAGATATAGGTGGTTCCTATGAATTTGGGCCAGTAAGTGAAGCAGAAGAGTCTGGTAAGAAACATGTGAAAAGAAAGAAAGTAATTAGGTGCTCTTATAACATTTTTAGTAGAGTTTTGCAGACGTAAAAAGCTCAAATAATTCCACTTTGAAAATTTTTAATTCTTGTCTAAATATAAAATAACCCTCTTATGGTTTCCCACAGTTCCTAGTTACATAGGCAAGTTTTTGTCATGCAGTCCAGGGCATTCGGGGGCTCTTTCAGAAGAAGCTATGCTTAGTATTTCTTCTTTCTTTTCCCTTCGTGGATCTGAAAAATTTCTTGTAACTTAGTCTGACAGAATCTTTTGATTAGGCAGAGGTTGATAGTCCCCATTTCCATAAAACAGACATACAAATTAATGTTATTTTCTCATTAATAAATGGCTGTACTTTTCCTAGTGACATAATGAGAAAATTTTAATTTTTTAATGTGCTTTGCTTCAGATTTCATTGGAATTTTTGTTTCAATTCAAAAGTCAGAATTTTTGAAGTTTGGTTTTGTTTTTTTCTCCACTTGTAGGATTCTAACATTTACTTTACAGAAGACAATGTTTTTCATCAGAGTAACAGTAGAATATTAGGTTCCTTCTGGTATGAGCTTTCAGTCCATACATGAGTAAATATTCCAGGTATGAACAGCAAGTTGCTGATTTTTGTGAGCTGTATTATATAAGAGAAGAAATAATAATTAAAATTATAAAATTATAAAAAAGTAGACTAGTGAGCAAAAATTCATTCTTACTTCCAATATTCCAATTCACTGAAGCAGGTTCAGAGTGAGCAAAAGGAAACACTTCTTTATGTTGCCTCTAGGCAAGCCATGCAGCTCCTTGCTGCAGGATGTTGTGGATGCAAAAAGTTTATGTCAGTTCAAGCACTGCCTAGGCAATTGGATTTACACAGACACCAACATCAGCTCAAGAAATTCTTGACATTAAAAAATCACTGGAGACAGTGGATGACTTAACACCGTGCATAGGTGTCCTTTTTACGGTCTCTCAACTAATCACCTGCTGCTGGCCAGTACTGAAATTTATCCTGGACAGAAGGAGTTTTGCGCCAGTCCATTATGTCTACCCTGATGTTCTAAAATAGAGGAATGTTCATAATGTATTTCTTAGAGTTAATGTAGAAAAGGACGACTTTTTCTAAAACTTTATTAATTTTCTCTTGCAGTATGTCAATTCCATCATCACAGCTGGAAAAAAGTCTTGATTTGCGCAGACCTTTTTGTTTAGAAATTCAGTCAGCAGAGTTGAATTTATCCTTCTATTTCATAAGATGCTGTATTTATAATTTATAAGCAGTGTTTCTCACAAGAGAGACTTGCATTTTTCTTGAGATTTGATCTCAGTTTTCTTGGTTTCTGCAATAAGTATGTTTAAAATATTACTGGAAGGGATTTTTTTATATTACTCATATACTTCACAATGCAGATTAAAAACCCCATAAGGACTGTGCTAGCCAACAAAAATTGTTCTCAGCCGTGGGTCACCATTTTGCTCTGAAAGACTAAACTTCTTCTTCCTTGAACACTGTATCACATGTAGCATTGCAAAAGGCAAAGCCACTTTTACAGTTACTCCTCATCATACTTCATGACAATAAATTAGACATAACATTGAAAGCTGGAGAAAAAAATAATCAACCACTGCAGGGCTTATTAATATAGTTGTTGCCATACATACTTAAGGTATACTGTTATATGTAAGATATACTGTTAATATGATATTTTGTCATTATTTTGAGTATACAGTCCTGAATCAAAAAGTCACCTAAGCCTTGAAATAAATGGGTATTTTTGCCAATATTTGTAACAGACTGATGAGGGTTTCTGCTTATAATAATATGCTTGTGTTCCTGTATGGACAAACTCTAGATTCGTTTTTCCCGTGAAGATTTTGACATTTTGTCAAAACAGCACTAAAGACATCCATCTATGATCCTGTCAGCAGGCATTGTTGTGATTCTTGAAATATTATTTAGCACTTTTACTTACTACTAATGGTGTAGCCCTACTATTTTTATGGGAATGTAAAGAAAAAATAAATCTTAAAATACCTAAGATATTCTGCTGTATTGTTTAATCGTAGGTCAGTTTTATGTATGCACTAAAGGGATAAGTTTGCATAGTGCTCATGGAATTTTGTGTTTAGCTTTATTTATGCAAAAGTAAACTTTATGCAAAAGTAAGAAAACCATAGCATGAGACTGACATATTCAAACTACTTGTATCTTATATTTTTATTTTGCTATACAGGAGTTGAAATAACACTGGCTTGAGGATCTGAGGTCTTTATTCAAACTTAAGTATAAGATTTGAGGGGAAACCATTGCTCTTGGCACAATCTAAATGGAAAATATTTCTTCATACCTACTTGAACAGATATTTGACTATACTGGTCATTCTCAGCCCATCTCATCCATGTGATTTACATTGTGACATGAGATATGATTACTTTGCTAATGTGTGTTTACTCTTTTTTGCATACTCCTTCAGAATAATACGGAAAAAGTCTGTTGAAATTTGCAATGCCTTTGTCATCAGCAAGAGCTCTACCCTCCACTCATCAGTTGGATTTACCTAAAAACAGACTTGATCTGAGGATTTCTGGGGTAGCTACTTTTCCCCAGATTTGTCATTAGATACTGCTGCTGTATAGTACTTTGAAATCTGTAGTAAGAAAATTCAGTAATTACTTAGGGGGTAAATCCATAACAAACCAAAAGGAATTACAGAATATAGTGTTGCAAACTGTATATCTGTAGCTTTGTTGTCTATTCATAAGCAATCAAAGTATTTTTTTATGAGATGATGAAAAATTGCCCACGGTGACGAAAGCATCGAAACTGCCCACAATAACGTAACAGGGAAGCACACACTTACAAAATATTATGTCAAGTTGCAATAATACAGTGCCTTGAAGCACAGGGGAAAGTCTGCTACAGTATGGTTCATGTATTTTAGGTAAACCAGAATGTAAACATATTTTATTTCTCACAGTTATGTGCAGTTTTTGTCTGTCTTGGTGTTGCTATACACTACAGGGATACTACCAGGGGTCAGGAGCAGGAGGTACCAGTCACACCTGGTGAAAGAGGCATAAAATTATAGAATCTGGATTAAAAATGTTTTTCTGATGATTGGGTCTGTTATGCTTGGTCAAGGTTTGTGGAAGTTGACAAGAGTGTGTGAAGCAGGAACAAGCAGTGCCGTTTATTGTTTGCCTGGGGCAGAGTGCAGAAAGGTTTTGTAGCAGAGAGATCAAAAATTCTGTGGTTTTTAATGAATGTTGAAAAATAACTGTTGCTGCATAAATGTAATTTTGTGAAGGCATATGCAACACACAGAAACGGCTGTAGTGGTCCTGACTGATGGATCAACTGGCCCCGTATCCTGTCTCCACAGTGGCTATCAGCAGACACCTCAGGAGCAGGCTGAGTTTGGATAAGACTTGCCCTAAGCACTTTTCCAGTTTCCAGATATTTTCATCTCAGGTGATTTCCAAAGCTGATGTTGTTTGTATGTTTGTATGTTGCATTAGCATTTTAATTTGGAGCAGGAGTCTTGATGCAAAGCTTTGGCTCAGCAAAGTGGCCCAGCAGCACCTGGCTGGAGTCCTTCCAGTCAAAACTGTCCTCTAAGATGACTCCTAATTGTTCCAGCCCACATTAGGTATGATCAAGAGAATAGATCAGGTTGAACCTGCACTGAAATGATCTCCCAAAAACAGGCAGTGAAGTCTGGGGTCATTGCTACCACTAGTTTGGTCTCACAGAACCAACTTGCCAGTGTGGCAGGGCTGTAGCACTCCTGATGCTTCTCTTCCAGCTATATCTTCAGGATCCTTCTGAACCTTTGTAATCCTTTGAAAGCCTGGCATTTTCTGGCAAAATGTGCCACAGTTGTTCTAGGTTTTATCTGAACTCTTCCTTCTTATGTTTAACCTGGCTACTGCCGGATTTCCTTTGGTGATCTTGCTGTAATACAAGCAGTGGAGAGCTCATCCTCACCCCCTTTTCCATTTACAGTTTTGTGGAGGGCTGAGTTTTCTCCTGTGTTTCCCTGTGTTTGTGGTGCTCAAGAACAGGATAAAAATAAATTCAGTGTTTTAGAAACAATAATTTCCCTTGCCTAATACTACAATATATCTGCTGAGGTTGAACAAATTGACCTCCTATCAATGAATGTAGAATAATGGGTATAGCAATAACATGTTTTGTGGATATATAGTTTGACTTCAGCAAGGCTTTTGCTGCTCTGACAGTTAAACGTTTTCAGTTAACAACTGATAAACAAACTAGTCTAACGCAGCCTAGCAGAAACTACAGCAGAATGACATAAAACTGTTTAGGAAACCATGTCCAGAGAGAAGTTAGTGAGAGCTTACTGTTAAAATAGAAGGATGGCTACAGCAACATTCCTCAGTGTCTGCCTTAGACCTAGCACCAGACTGCATTTTCATTAATCATTTAGATGACGGAACAGAATGTGTTTGCCTATTAAATATGTAGATGACACCATGCTGAGACAGGCTGTGAGTTCTTTGGAGACAGGATGAGAACTCAAAAAATGGAGATGTGATCTGAATAGGAGCAGGTGTGAGGTATAGATTTAGGCAGGAATGATGAACTGCACAAATGTGGGATGGGGAATGTTGGCAGCTCCTTCCAGGCTTTACCTTTCCCTGCGAACTGCTCTGAGTACTACAGATATTAGTGGCACACTGAGTACCCTCAGCCGCTGTTGTTTATCTTGCTTCAGAATTTGTCAGGGCTTGGGCTTGGACTTGTCGAGGCTCAGCTGGATACTGGATTCTTTAGTTAGGTTTCCTTATGAGGACCTGAGAGCGACCATTGGGCAGGGAGCTGATAACCCAGCTGTGCACGCAGAGCCTTAATCCAAAGAGTACATGCTATGGTTTCCCTTTACATACATGGAGTGAGTTTCTTGCACACGATGTCATGTTTTTCCCCATTGGTTGTTGCCATCTGTCATACTGTGCATAACTAACTGCTCTCCTGAGTAGGCTCAGAAGCTCCAGGTATTAGCAATGTTGTGTATCCATGTGCAATATTTGGCCAGGTCTTTGAGAAATTACCACTTAGGTGTTGTTTCCTTCTCAGAAGATGGCCTAGAGAACTAACATTTACTGAAAGTATTGTGAAAATGGAGATTGTCTTCTTCCAAGTGGTAGCCAGGGAAGAGTAGGCTGTGGGATGTGAGAAGTAAAGCTTTTCTCAACTTTGCTTTGTATTACTGTGTACAGTTCAGAGAGACTATAGAGAGCATTAATCATAACCTAGAAAGCAAGATCAACAAGGAGGGTTAACCTAGCAACAAAGAGTATCTAAGAACAGTCTTAGAATACAGTGAAGGGAATATTTTTGTCTTTCACTTTCACAGATTTAACTTATATTGCTGTAATGAATGCTGAAGTTGTATGTTCTGTTTCTAGTGGCATGGCTGTTAAAACAGCAGAGTAGATTTCCTGAAAAGCACTACAGACAAATCTGGAAATGATGCGGGTGCAGTGGTCCCAAAAACACTGGGCTAAGGTGTTGCCCAGCCAACCTTGGGGTCTCAAAGTAGAGTTGGGAGTCTTTCTGTCAGATGAGGGACTGGTCTGTCCAGACAGATGGTTTGCACACTTGAAGGAGAGATAGAAATGAGCCTCCGCTCATAGTTGTGGCCCTGTGTTTGAAATTTTGAAGGCAGGATGCTTAAATGAAGGTGCTTCCAAAAATGGAAAGCTGGATGTCTCCCTTCCCTCACCATGCTCTCTTCTGTGTGCTCACTCTTTTACATTTACCTGGTTTTATTCATCATGAAGTTTTCTTTATACTTGTTCCATGCTCTCTGTTCCCTATTTCACTCAGCATTATTACTACTGTCTCAAATTTCATACTTAAACTTTTTAGGCATATCATTTCAGTAGGAAGAATTAAAAAAAATGGTATCTAAAAACAAACTCATAAAATCTTGTCAGGCATCAAGAGCAACCCTAATTTAAGCTAGTCGATAGGAAATGCAATTTTTCATTACATCTGCATTTTAGAGCACATATTTGGAACATCATTGGGCAATATGCCAGTTGAAGAAATTCTGGTCTGTTTATTTAACAAGTTATAATTTATTTCGATGATTTTGTGTGTTGTTTTCTTTCTTTTCATGTTCCTTTTTTGTTTTTTTTTTTTTTAAGGACTTTAATAATTAAATAATGTATAGCAGATAAACTCATTTAAGTTTAAAACATTAGGAAAATAGTACTAGTTATGATTTCTTATCTATGTTTAAGTACAGTAGGTGAAAGAGCAATCTGCATTTGAAGTTTAGTTTAGATACGTATTCTGATGAATATATTTTCATAGGAAAAATACATATTATTGGAATGTACGTGATCTTCAACATTTAAACTTCTCTCTTTAGTTATGTAGATTGATGTGGCTGAGTGGTTTTTGTTGTTTGGCACATACACAGAATTGCTCTCTTATGTATAGGTTGAGTCTCTTTTGAAGATTCTTTATTTTACCTTGAGTTATATCTTATTATTCTGCTTTGCTTAATGTAGCCTGAGATACTTAGGTGAAAGTATAATGGGAAATATATAATATATACTGATTTCCATGAAGTGTAGATTTAACTGCTGAACATGAGAATTTGAAGGCCCTTTCCTTTCATTCAGCACAAGCAACCTTATTATTTTGAGTAATTGTACATATATAGTGTTACACAGGTGTCCAGAATCTCCTTCTTAATCTAACCTTCAACCTCTACAGGATGTTATTTTTAGGAGAAAAAATCACTTGTGTGAGAAGCCTACCTGTCTGTTGAAACTGGAATGCCACAGTCTAGGCTGATTTAAAATAAAATTAATATTGATGTAAACATGCACATCTACTGGACTCTAAACAGCAGTTAATTTTGGTGGAAGCAAGGACAGACAGCATGGGAATAATACAGGGATGTTATCAGTGAAGCTAGGGACCAGGTTAGGAAAGCTAAGGCCCAGTTAGAATTCTATGATTCTAATGTTAGCTGAGAAGTGAAATTGATAAATACATTGTATCCTGAATATTTCAGCTGCCTTTACAACAATAAGGGTTGGTTGGTTTTTCTTAGGGAAAAAAATCAACAGTAACCATCAAAATAAAAGTCTTTTCTCTGTGAACTTCAGATTGTGAAAGGAAGTCTTGAAAAGAGATTTTAAAATGTGTTGCATTTCTGAGGAGTATGGCACTTCTAGTTAAATGAGCTAGGAAGAATAGTCTCTGCTCAGTGTCTGTGCTTTGTTAATGTTCAAGCACTTAACTGTTACTAGGCCTATGAATGTTAAGAATAGCAAAGCATCTTCCAACTGTCATGTTTTTGGGAAAACTGTGCTGTTCCTGCATACATAAATCATTGTTCTTTTTTACTTGTTTGACTGTAAATATCTTTGTAAATAAATTTTGGTGAAGCCTGATAATTATCCTGCAATGTTGTTTATGAAGAATTGTATCTTGTCTGGAAGTTACACGTTGGAAGAATTCGGTGTTGAGTAGGTCTTTGAAGAATACTATAAATTTATTCTTCATAGTTAATGCATATTTAAAAATTATTAGTTGAACTTACTCTGGGAAAATAAGGACTCTATTTTATTCCATATTTAGAACTTAATTAATCTGTCTCAAATGTAGAGATCTAAGGATACTGCCTGAAACCTGGCAATTGAGGAAAGTTTACAGTTTCTGTGTGTTTGGGGTTTTTTTCGCACCTGGATGTTTTTTTCTTACCAGCCACCACAGTGGTTATCTTAAATCATGTTCAAAAATTTAGAATTAGACCAATGTTCTTTAGAAAATTTAGAAAACCTTAAAATTGTTCATTTAGAGTTTAAGCTTCTCTATCAAGTGATACACTCTATGACCTGAAGGAATGAAGATTTTTTTTTTTTTACTTACGTCTTTTTATTTGTTTACTGAAGTACTTTATATCTCTGGTTTTACATATATCTTGATTGAATTAATTTCTGTATCAGTATTTCCAGTTATCACTGTAGATTTAATTATTTTAGTTAGGACTCTTTAGTGAACATCCTGGGTTTAGTGTCACATAAAAAGCAAGTAAGTTGAACATTTGTAAGTTTAAACTGGAAGTTTAAAATGTCGTTTCTTTACCACAGCAGAATACAGTACAATCCACAGTCCATCAACTCCCATTAAGGATTCAGATTCAGATAGATTGCGTCGTAGTTCAGATGGGAAATCACGTGGCCGTGGCAGAAGAAACAATAATCCTTCACCACCACCTGACTCTGATCTAGAGGTACATTATATTAGATGCCTTTGACCTGTTACAGACTGTATTTTTATGTTTTTCTCTTTTTTTTTTTTTTTTTTTTTTTTTTTTTTTTTTTCTTTTTTTTTTTTTTTTTTTTTTTTTTTTTTTTTTTTTT
>NDXB01019611.1:0-30289 GCA_002631895.1 Agapornis roseicollis
AGTCAAAACACAGCTACTAAAGAGAAGAAAAACTGACTGCAACTGCTGAACCCAGGACACCCCAGAAGTTATTTCATGCAGGAAGATGTTTTGTTTAACATAAATGCTGCCATAGACTTCTCAGTTTAGACTTAATTAGATATCTAGATGCAATAATGACATTTCACAGCCTTTAGGACAGAAGGCTGCCCTGACCTTTTTCCATTCCCATTATTTGCCAGATGTGGGCCAAGATCTGTTTTCAGTGATGGTGGTCTGAGCCCAAAACAGTGTTGCTGAAGTGGAATGCAGTGATACACTGGTGTAAAGAAAGGTACTTAACGTCACTTCCTATTCATTTACGAATCCCTTATTTTAAATTTCTTTGTTTTATTCTTTATGTACCCTTACAGCATGACTGCAGCCCTCAGAGCCCTGCTCATGTGCCGCAGCAGGAGTTTTACCTGAGCAGAAGCCCTGCATGGCAGAGCCTCACAAGATGCCAAAGTTCACTTGCATTCAGCAGCAACACTGGCTGAACTCCCCTCTGCCTGTGCATGTGGTCAGTCAAAGGGCAGGGCTTAGACAAAAGGTTTATTAAAGTTTAAATGACCAGGTTACTGTGAAGATATCTTTCATTAGTTCTGACATCTCTGCTGCCAGCAGGAATGACAGTGTTCATCACTCACCTGCTTTCCCTAGGGCTGAGGGAAATGGAAACCTGGGAGGGTTTATCTGGGGCTTCCAGTCAAGAAGAGCCATAGGGTTTGATGGTGTTATGGCATGTGCTAACAAACAAGCAGGGCAAGGCTGCTGCAAAGAAGCTTAAACGACACCAAGACATCTTCATTACTGATGTCCCCAGGGTAACTTTCTTAGGGGAACTTTGCAGCCTGTGGTGAGAGCTTCCAAGCAAGAATCCATTTTGGACCTGCCAGAAGAGAGCAAGCTCTCCAAAAGGTAAGCAGGTCCCTAATTCTCACTGAAACCTGTGGCTCTGAGATCAAGACATGAATTCTCAGTGCTAGGAGAACTTGTAAAAGACTGAGTGCAACTGTGATGGTATAAACCAGCAACCTTTTATTCACGTCCTTTTTATGCTTCCCAAATTCTTTGTTATCCTAGTATTGCTTCATTCTCATCCAGTTTTTCACCAGGAGGTTTCCTGAGGTGCTTAAACGCATCCATCAAGCTTTCTGAGGTAGAAATATAAAACTGAGAGTCATCAGGTTGCCGTTTAGGCCATGTCTCCCCTGAACTAAATCGAGCATTTAGAAAAGAGAAATTAATCTGCCCTTCTGTTAAGGTTCAGGGGCTGAAGAGGAGTTGTCCTGCCGTACACCCAGACTTTCTTCAAGGGTTTTCAAGTCAGTAAATACTGCATCACTCCTAGTTCCAAAGTTTTGGTAGGTCGAAGCAAGGACATCTAAGTACTAATAAAAAGGAGTTTCCTTGTCTTTAGCAAGAGATACCCCTTGCTCTCAGGCACACAAAGCAGCTGGTAAAAAAATGCCGCTTCAGTAGATGGCCATCCAAATGCAGACGTCAGAGTGGGATTTGTAAGGAAGAGATCTTCATTATGGGCTGCTTTTCTCTTGTTTCCCACTAAGTACCAGGAGTGAAACTGCAGCTTTAAATTGATCGATATTTTGCCATCACCTTGAGGAAAGTAAAGATTTCACCTGCAGAGTTTGAGACTTCTCTTGTCTGCTAATGTGTGCAGAGAGGGCAAGGGCAGGCTTCCTGGGGAGCCAAAGTGAAGAAAGGCTTTCCATTAAAAAAAAATAGCTTCATTTTAAAAAGCTAATTTAATCTGCTGTTTGATACTCTCTCAAGAAAAGGGCACAGCAGTGACTACTGCCTGCTTGGTGTTGCTAGTTTAGAATGAAGTAACTTTTTTACAGAAGTAAGTGACTTCAGGCAAGGATTTTTATAGTGATAACAGACCATGTACCAGTTATCTGGGATGTCTTACTAGCAGATCAGACAAAGTTGGGTAGTCTGGGATCTTGACCTTAGTTATTTGGCATTGTAAGAGTTAAAAGCTTTAATACTTTTCAAATCCTGTTTCAATAAATGACTAATATTTTGTACTGCATCACAGTTACTGTGCAGCATTGTAGATGACCTTTTATTTTTCTTCATTAAGACACTGATCATATTTGACTGTAAATTATTGAGATCAATAGATGTTTAATGTGTTAACTTCTCAGTCTAATTTTATGTGACACCTTGCTGAGTCAGCAAAAGGAATGAAAGACAGATTGGGATACGCAGTGATATCTGAGAAGTATTGATATACAACAACTACGGATTTGTGGCAGTTTGCAGGGATTACTAAACTATTTTCACATTGGTAAGTCCTCTAACTACCTGCCCATAAAATGAAGAAAAGGTCATCTTGCAAGTTCAAATTAAGAACTTGGTTTTAATAGATCAGGTTTTAGTTCCTACCCATGCTATAGATTTTGACTGTGACCTTGGGCAAATCATTTATTCTCTCTGTCTCTTACTTGTCTATAACCTAAAGCAGGGATAATAACTCCTTAAAGGTGAGAATGAATATATTGGAGCTCGTGTGGCACTCACACTGTTATTCAGCTCAAGGTCCTACCTCTGCCTTGAGCTAAAATGGAGTTGATAAATTCGTATTTCACCAACAGTTTGTTCCAAAGTAAATTTCTTAGTCTTTCAGTGTTTAGACACAGTCCTAGAGGATGACTGGGCTGAGACTCTTCCCAAGATGGTCAGTCTGTACCCTGGTTGATTTGAAGACTTTTGTTCACCCTGTCTTTGGTGTGGAGTCCCTTCTCCTTTCTGAAACATTAAGCCAGATTCTTCCTTGATCTGACTAATTTCAGAAACTGAAGGCTTTCTTGGTACCCAGCATTGACATATAGCCAGTAGCAGGACTTCATTTCATCAGTGTAACAAGGCACAGTTGAAAGGGAAAGAAGATTCTGGATAAAGAATTTGTTATTTTTCTTTGATGTAAATTATACATTGATAAAGATTTACACAATTCAGTCTGGTCTACAGCATGCAAGGGGGCCTGAGTATCTGCTTATCTGCACTGCAGTTAGCCAACGTAGCCAGCAAATATATAACTCAATTATGCATTGTCAACAGTGAAGACTTAATCATAGAATCATAGAATAGTTAGGGTTAGAAAGGACCTTAAGATCATCTAGTTCCAACCCCCCTCCCGTAGGCAGGGACACCTCACAGTAAACCATCTCACCCAAGGCTTTGTCTTCCAGAACATTCTAGAGGCCTAAGTTTGCTGTTGAAAAGGTTATCTAAAGGCCTCTGTATAACTGTGGTGTGCCATACCTAATCACTAGGATGCATTCAGTGCTGTGGTGTGGTTCTTTGCCATTCACAGCTGTTGCAGGTTTATCTGACAAAGTCATCTTCATGACCTTATGAAACTGGCACAGGACATTAGAGCGTGGAAGAGACCTAGGAAGGTCATAGCTATCCCCTTGCCTCCTTCTTTCCCCCTATACTTGACAAATGGCTCATACAGATTGCTGCTTCTTTCCTTCCTTCCCTAATGGACATGTTCCAAGAGGCATTTGGGTAAAATCAGTGCCAGGGTGCTAAACCCCCACCACATGATGGCTACATGGAAGAAGCCACAGCAAAACCCTGGGTTTGCCGTGTGCAGTAGCCCATCAGTGATGGTTCAATGCAGTGATAAAACAAATATTATTAAGTGTTCTGCATTTAAAATCCCAGAAAGGATCCAGGACAGTAGGAAACATCCTGCTCTGATACTGTGGACAAAGTAATTGCCTTCTGCTTCCCATCACAAATGCCAAACCACTCTGGTTACCCATGGGTCAGCCCTCATGCTTCCTGAGGTGCTAGCAATTAAAATCACCACACTCTGAAGTGTGTTGCAATCTGAAGTGAAGTTGCTTTTCTCTTAATGTCAGGAAAAAGAAAAAGAAAGGGAAAAAAGCAGAAGTCATATTGACTCTGCAAGCCTTTGAATACAAGTACACAGAAAATTCCCAGTAGACAAGGGATCAGTGCAGAGATCAGAACTGGAATTACTGGATATAGCTGGCAAACTACAAAAAAGAAAAATAAGAATCAGTTCTGTCTGTGTTATCTCAGATGAAGCCATCTTTTCTACTGGAGAAACAACCTTAAAATGAAAATAAACATCGAAAAAGATATATTGAGCAAGAAATGGGCATCATTCTTTTAACTTGTGTCAAGCATGCTGCATCCTGAAATGGGAACTATGTTAGATAATTGTTTGTCACTGGCAGTTGAAGTTTTTAAACTAGAATCAAAACCCCATTTTGTTGGATTCATAATTTAATTTTTTGGAGCTAGATGATCTTAAGGTCCTTTCCAACCCTAACTATTCTATTCTATGATAAAGGGAAACTTTATCATAGAGAGCTTAGAGCTGTCCTGAAGAGCTGCTGTGGTCTGGAGTGCCTCATGGGAAGTCATGAAAAGTGCCCTTTTAATTAAAGAGCAAAATATTTCTGTGGAGTGGGTTTTTACAGCAAAGAGGACAAAGCATGTTGAAACTGTTTGGATTTACAGAATGCAGTGTAAAAGGAAAGGTCTTGAAAAACAAATATGAGCTCTCAAGCACAGTTTACTGAGAGTGAACTAGATGTGTTGTCAGCTCCAACCTGACCAGACCTCAGGACCCTCAGAGAGGCAATCTCTACATCCTTTTGTGTTTAGAAAGTAACAAAAGGAGGGCTAAGGAGAATCTCCATCCTTTATTTGTTGTGGGAGGAAATACAGTGGTAAAGGATGAGGAAAAGCCTGAGGTACTAAATGCCTTCTTTGCTTTAGTCTTTAATAGTAAACCCAGTTGTTCTTCAGATACCTGGTCCCCTGAGCTGGAAGACAGGGACAGAGAGCAGAATGAACCCCCCGTTAGCCAAGGGGAAATGATCAGTGACCTGCTACACCACTTAGACACACACAAGCCTATGGGGCTGGGCAGGATCTATCCAAGGTTACTGAAGGAGCTGGTAGAAGTGCTGGCAGTGATTATTCCTCCTGTACTGGACACTGGTGAGGCTGCACCTCAAATCCTGTGTTCAGTTCTGGGCCCCTCATTACAAAAGAGACATTGAGGTGCTGGAGCAGGTCTAGAGAAGGGCAATGGAACTGGTGAAGAGTCTGAAGCACAAGCAATGAGGAACAGCTGAGGGACCTGGGGTATGCTTAATCTGGAGAAGAGAAGGCTCAGGGGGGACCTTATTGCTCTCTATAACTGCCTGAAAGGAGGATGGAGTGAGGTGGTGTCTGTCTTTTCTCCTAAGTAGCAAGTGATAGGATGAAACAGCCTCAAGCTGCACCAGGGGAGCCTTAGATTGCATATTAGGAAAAATTTCTTCCCTGAAAGTGTTATCAAGCATTGAAACAGGCTGCCCAGGGCAGGAATGAAGTCACCATCCTGCAGGTATTTAAAAGACATGTGGCTGGGTGTTTAGTGACATGGCTTAGTGGTGGACTTGGCAGTGCTGGGTTAATGTTTGGACTCGATGATCTTAAAGGTCTTTTCTAACCTAGATGCTTCTTTGATTCTTAAGATGTAACGCACAACAGTGACCTTGCTGCTTGCATGTAAGATGTACATTGATGAAATTGATAATGATATTAGTGAAAAAAATCAAACCAGCATCTTCCGAACAAGTACCCTTCAAAATCAACCTCTGCATTACAAAAGTAGGCACAGCATGCATGCTGTATTAGGCCCCCTCTAGTCCTTTCAGCAAATTTGTGCCTGGAAAAGACTCTGTTCTCATATGTGAATAGGTTACTTCATTTAAGCTTGGAAGAATAGAGATAATGAAGCACTGAGTGCATGTTGTGTCCCCTGAGGGAGAAGAGCTGATGAACATAAGAGGATTAAAGAAACAACTTCAGTGAACTGATGTGGGTTACATTCATCTTTATATTAAATTTATAGTAAGTCCCTAATTTCAGCTTCCAATGGGAATTCATGTTTCTTGAAAGCCTGTGCTCCACAATGACAAATACTCTTTTTAACCTGCTAAGATCTTTGTACTAGGGTAGGTATGTCCTGATATAAGACTAAAGTAAATATTGATACAGGGTCCCAAGTTCCTGCTGAGATTTCATTATTCTTTAATGGTTGACTCCTTTGGTCAAGGTCTTGTTTGCAATTATGGTTTCAGACTCCCCAGTACAAGAAAGGTATTTATGGACTGGAGTGAGTCAATGGACAGGCCATCGTGATGGTCAGGGCTTTGAACACATAACATAGAAAATAGGCAGAGGGCTGGGTTTACTCAGCCTGGAGAAGAGATGGCTCAAGGAGATCTTACTGCTATCTGCAACTGCCTAATGGGGGGTATAGAGAAGACAGGCTTTCCTTAGAAGTGTGCAGGCAATATACCCAATATGAAATTTGGGAAATTCCTCTTTGATATAGGGAAAACATTTATTGCAACTGCGATCAAATTGGAATAAGTTGCCTGGAGAGGCTGGGCAATATTCATCCTTGGGGAGATTTAGAACTGAGCCAGAGCTGAGCAGCCTACTCTAATTAGTCCTGCATTGGGCAGTAAGCTGGACCAGGTGACATCCACAAGTTCCGTCCAACCTAAATTATTCTGTGAGCTTGAGTCATGTCAATAAAATGTTTTCATTGGTTGATTCAATGGCTTGTGGTTTCCACAATTTGAGATGCTATCTTTCTGAAGTGTAAGCAGAGGGGAAACCAGAGGGGAACAAGCAATCCTTGCTCTCACATTCTGCTACAGTGGGTGCCAACATCCCCTGCTTAGATCTTCATATTCCTCAGCAATACCCAGACCACATTAAGGCAACAGAAAAGGACTGAGTGACAGCACCATTGGTAGTAGCTGAACTCAGCATTTGGAGCATAAAAGCTTTGTCTCTGTGCTATGCTCCTTGAAGTGTTTTTTCAAGTGAAGGGATAAGGTCTTTGGTGGTCCTGTAAAATGCTGTGTGTTTCAGCTGCAGCTGCTGGTTCAGTCCCTTAGGAGGAGCAGAGAAACTGATTAAGGCCACTTGGCACAACCATAATAAAATACAAAATCATAAAAGTCTGCTGTGACCAAGCCTACTTCTGAAGTCTGAAGGAAATATAACAAGTGAGGTAAATGTGAGTAGATAAAGGCTAAGAGCATTTCACCTGGGTTTTCCTTTAAGAACTAAGAGCTACCCTGTTTTTCAGTTAATCTCAGTGCTTCATCTCATTCCACACCGGTATGTTTGCAGCTCAAGGAAATACTTATATAGCAGAATAATTCACAGCACTCTTTTCCCTCCTATATGAACCTACTTCTTATTTTGTTCCTTTTCTCCATACTCCCCATACACATTTGCCAGTCCGAATTCTGTCTGTTGCATAAGCTGTCAAGTTATCTGTGTAATATTGCGTTAGGGATTTAGTGAGAAAAACGAATTCCCATGGTGTGTGAGTCAGATTAGAACAGCATGTATATGTGATGGATTTGTGGACTGAAAACTCATTCAATTTCAGTCTGATTATCAAAGCAAGGTTAAATGTGAACAATATTAGCAGAATTATAGGCCTGACACTTCAAAAAAACATGAACTTTAAAATCTCTACAAAACTGTGTTTGGTGCAACGTCCCATTAAAATTGGCATGTCCTTCCTGTCTGGTTTCTATTTCTTCCATAAGCAATTAAAATTGCTAAATACTTTGGTGATCAGTGCTCCTAGCCCCATCTATTTTTCTCAAATCCAAATCTTCTGGATGCCCTTACAAGAAGAGTACTCACAGGTTCATGTATACTTCTTGGAAGTCTGCAGAGAACAAAACAAAACTCTCACTGATGCCACAACTTTGTGTGGTGATATCATTGCTACAGAAACACACTGAAACATCCCCTGGAGGGCCCCATGCTCTGCTGTCTAGTCTGAACATGGCAAAAACATAGACTGGTGGAAGAGGCTATGCAGTAGCAGCAAGTCTGAATATGTTCTTGAGCTCCTGGATCCTCTTTTTGTCTTTGGGGTAGTGAGGAAACACAAGCCATAATAGTGATAAGATAAGGGGTAACGGGTTCAACTTAAACATGGAAGGTTTAGGCTGGACGTAAGGAGAAAGTTCTTTACTGTAAGGGTGGTGAGGCACTGGAATGG
Source organism: Agapornis roseicollis (assembly GCA_002631895.1). NCBI lineage: Eukaryota > Metazoa > Chordata > Aves > Psittaciformes > Psittacidae > Agapornis > Agapornis roseicollis. Next base: position 8,126 of record NDXB01019611.1, read on the forward strand.
GTTGCCAAGGAAGTTGTGAATGCTCCACCCCCAGCAGCGTTCAAGGCCAGGTTGAACAGAACCTTGGGTGACATGGTTTAGTGTGGGGTGTCCCTGCCCATGGCATTTATTAGATGACCTTAAGATCATTTCCAACCCTAACTATTCTATCATTCTATGATTCTAAGTTAGACAGGAAAAGCCTCATGTCCTATTTCTGATGTAAGATTTGTTACCCACAGGCATCCCCAAACCAAGGGCATCCTAAGCATTGAAAGGCTACTTAGACCAGCTGTGAATGAGGCATGTATGACCAGCTGAAACTTGTTTCCCATACAAATGTCATGTCTACAAAGGACATCAGTGTAATCACTGAGGGTCCTACTCCGCATTTCATCACGTTTTCAGACTTAGAAACAAGTTAACAGGGGTGGTCTCCTAAGCCTAAATTTCCCATGAGTCAGCTGATGAACTGACTAAAGTTAGAGGAAAGTCTGGATCTGATTTCACTGTAAAAAGAAGTGACTATGGATAGGACACTTTAAAGAGACTCTTTCATATAACCAGCATCAATGAATGCAGTCTGATGGCTGTTGCTACTTAAGTTATGTTCTGTTAGGTATTTACCTCTAGATAGTAGTGTGCATTTCTCTGTTAGAAAACAACATGACTGCTGAAACGGTCTTCAAGCAGATGTCTTTCACATATTCTGCTACAAGAGAAGTGAGTAAATAAATCAGTGCTTATGACCTGATGGTGGCCCATTGCCTTTCCTGTGTGTACTCTTGTTAATGATCTACCGAATGATGGAAAACCAATTAGCGAACAAACTGAGACTTGAAGTCTTCTCTCTGCAGACCTTCTTCCCTAATTTTCTGTGGGAACTAGGCACACAATGCTACAGTGGGCTCTCTGGCTGTTGGAATAAAAGCCAACATCATTTGCAGTTGTTCTTCCAACCAGACCGGTCAGAGGAGTCAACAAAGTTGGCAAGATTACAGCGAAAGGATAGATCTGTAAAAGTCCTTCTGTCTCTGGCTATTATGGTTCAAGGACTGTTTGTAAACTGGAATTGAACACTGGCAACCCCAAATGAGTATGAGAATTCAAGAACTCATCAGCAGAGCCTTTCAAGAGCACACCGGGGTTGTTGAATACCCATAGTTTTGAGTACTATTACAGATTTCAGAGACACAGGTTATTTTTTGTTTAAGAAAAAAGAACAAAGTTAGGTTGTGCTTTCTCATCTTATCAGGGGCTTTCTAACCCCAGAGAATTAAAGGCAGAAGTGGTGCTGGAGTGGAGCAGACTTTTCCCCTTATCCTTTCATATAACAAAGCAAAGCCACAAGTTAAGTTTAAACTGTAAGTGAAAAATATCTTCCCCTTATTTAACCAAAAGCACCTCTTCTGGTACTAGTAACATTATAGTCCTGTTTATCCTCCATTGAGTTTAGTTTGCAGATTCTTTCAGGGAAAAAGACTTTCTTAAAGTAAAAATAAAACCGGAGGGAAAAAATCCACCTTTTTATTCCCTAAACAAAAAAGATAAAACCCCAGGTTTCTCCCCATTGGCAAATCCTCTTTTAAACAACTCAAAGAATCCAAATAGTTTAGTGGTTCAAACTGAGAACAAACATACAACTAGTCACTCTTTTGAACCAATGTATAAGACACAGAGCTACAGTGGTAAGGTAAGGTTACTGAGGTGCCTTGAACTTAACCAGAGCTCTAGCCCCTATTACTTGATGGAGTCCTAATCAGCTTTGACTTTTCATTGACTTTCCTCACCTTTAATTTAAGACTGCATTGACTTTTCCTGTCACTTTAATCCATTTCTAGCATTAAATTGGTGCACAGCTAGCGTTAATGCCACGCAGTATTGATTATATTCTTTCCTTTCAATAATGGTTCGTTACATAAATTGAAAAATCGTCAGAGCAGCTTCCTGTTGTTTTGCTGGTTTTTACTGGTTAATAAAAATTCCACTGATTTTTAAAAAATGTTTTCTTCAGTGTTTCATTGCTCACTTAACGCAGGTCAGTGTTTTTGAGAAGGGAAAGCTGTAAATGGGATGTGGTGCCGTGGCTATGCAGAATATATTTGACCCCTGGGGTTCACTGTAAATGACAGCTGCTTGAGAGGAAATCCTTACCATGTCCAGGTGGTGGCTTTCCAACAAGGTGAAATCTTGTTCCATGGCTGATGCCCAAGTCGTTTCCAAGCATGGTCACCACAAAAGGAGGAGGTGAAAAGGAGGAATGAAAGCTGTCTCAGTCTTGGGACTTCCTGACTATAAAATACGAGGGAAACCCAACAGCTCCAGAGATTTGGGGTTCATACTTAAGACAGTCTGAGCACCCTCCACTAATTACCACATACAGATGAGCTCTTCAGGGATGCAGTGATGCTGGAGAAGAGAGACCTGTCCGTGTGTAAGGTGTGCACAGACAGTGCCTGGAAAGCCAACACTGATTTCCTACCTTTCCTTGCCCTAAAATTGTGGCAATATTTCTGTTCCATGCAGCTCTCCCTTGCAGAAGATTTTTATTACAAGGTGTTCAGTAGGAGGTCACCTCCACTACAATAACCCAGGCCTGATTAAAAGGTATTTCTATGTTACAGAAGAATTGGAATTACAGAAGTGAAAAGATGAAACAATGCACCGTTCTACAGGCAAATACTGTATGGAATAACACTGTGTTAGCTGAGGCTTAAAATACTCCAGGGAAATTTAAAAGTTGCTTGAAGAATTACACAAGGAAGGATAAAATATTTTTTCCAGCCTCATTGAATTTATTGTTCCATGACAGAGTGTCTCCTCTCACCATTTAGTGGGTCATAAAAAGAAAACTTCATTTTTATTATTTCTATTAAAAATAAGGTGCATGTCAGGCTTAGTGATGTGCCTATCTAGGTAGGTCTGCAATACTTCTTTTTGGTAGAGAATGGAAGGGACATATTCATGAAATATATAAATGGTTTTTATAATTTTTGGATGATGACAAGGATATTGTTCATTCCTATCTATCTCCTTGACTAACTGTGCAGGCTCACTCCCTTGCTTGCATGTTATAACAGACATAACACAAGGCTCATGGAAAGCACATCTCTTCTCCTCTAAGACTGCCTTCTCTCCCAAGGCAAAGAGGCACACCTTTTGGTTGTCCTCTAAGTCAACCTGTTCAACATCAGTAAGATATGAACAATAGAGTTTAAAGAAAATTAAGGCAATGCGTTCCAATACACACTAGTAGCAACTGTAAAAGAAAATTTTGGTTTGCTTTTTTTCTCCTTGTGTCTTGTGTTTGGTGTTTTTTTGTTAAGGATGGCTCTTCTCTGAATTTTCTTTCTTCTTTCCCATAATTAATGTTAAAGCAGCTGTTTAATGCAACCCCATCCACACTGGTAAGTGCTAACAGGTATGTTTATATATATGATTATGTGTCTGTTCCTGGGCAGAGCAATAAAGCATGCAGAAAAAGCTGGTTTGTATAACAGCATCCACCACAGACATCAGAAAAATCACACTGATTTTCCCCATTGTGTTCTCTCCCTTGTCCTTAGCTTATCCAGTCCTGGTAGAGCAGACCCTAGAGGGGCAAGACCATCTCTTTTCACAGAAACCTGAGCTGTGCCTGTCAGAAACTCCACAGGCTAGAAGAATACAAATTAATGGCATTAAACTACAGTTGAAAAGCCCTATTGACTCACGTCTTTTATACAATACTGAAGCCTATATGGCTCTTAAACCTCTCTGTCACAGTTAATACCAGCTTTCAGTCATATATTTGCAATTGAAACTCAGCAGGGGACTAATGGATGACCAACTATTTTCTATATACTACAGAAATGAGTGTGCCTGCTCAGTTCTTAAAACCACTCACAGTGAAAGAAGTACTCAGGGAAAGTCAAGACCCTGTTCTTTTTAAGAGAACCTTTTTTTTTTTTTTATGATCCCCAATTCTGCATGTAATTCTATAAATGTTATATGAAAGCAGAGGGAGTTGTTAAATTTCATTTCACATTCACACTCTTCTCCTGTTGGCACTCCAGTGGCATTGTTACTGCTCTTCACGCATATAGAGGGGGAATGCACCCCTTTGTGCTGGAGCTCGTTCCCAGCCATTTCCCAGATGCTTGGTACTGTGATAGCATTGAAGCCCACAGGATTTCCCATTTATCCCTTTGTCATTTATTCTTGCTTCCTACTTTTGCAAAAAACAACTCTATGGCAGAGGAGGGATGGACACAACATCCTCATAAGCTCACCAGCAGTTTCTTCTGCTCCTTCAAAGTGCACCACATCATTCAATGCACAGCACATCCTTCAAAGCACTGCTAATACTTGCCTGTCAGCAAAGCAGAAAGCAGGGCAGGAGACAGAATCTTAAGATCTAGGTTGCACACTGCTGCTGGGAAGTATACCAGTTCCAAGTGTTTTGAACTTGGAATTACTGCCTAGAAACCAGGATCTAGCCTGGAGTGCTGTGTGCCTCTTTGTGGATTAGCAGGTTGGGCCATGATTAATGAATTGCTGCTCTTTCTCATTTAGACAAAAGATACATGAACTGTTCCAGTCAGTTTCAGTCTCCAAGAGGAAAATTAGTACAGAATGTAACTACACAGGAGGTAAAAATAAGTCAGTGCTTCATCAAAGCCTAAGTGATTCTCCTGTCTATGCAATTCAGGAGGAGTCCAGATAGCTGAGAAGCTCATAGCTATATCATGTAAGGAGTCATATGGCATGTGTCACAGCAGAACACCTTTCATTGCATGCCATGGCAGCTTCTATGTTGTGTGGTAAGGAGGCACAGCACATCATGGCTGAGCATGCAGCAGTGCAGTTTGGGAGACAAAGCTGCAGAGCCCTGCTGTTAGGGTAGGGTGCAAGCAGTGGGGTAAAATGCCTCTGATGCCACCAGGAATGTTTCACACCATTCTGTCTTCTGTTCATTCATTTCTTTTCATTGCTTGTTTGTTTGTTTGTTTGTTTGTTTTAATTCCAAGACTGCAGTGAGAAGCAGAAAGTTTCTTGTCATTGTAGCACCTGGGATAGAAAATTCTGAATGTGCACTAGTAACCATGTGAAACAACTCTCTGCTGTGCTTCCCATTCCAGCCACTGTTCTCAAAGGGCTGCTTCAAAGCTTCTCCTGCAGCAGTGCACTCTTGCTAGAAGACACTGACAGACAGAAAGTCCGAGCACAGAGAAGTCAAAGGAAGCAGCTAAGCAACTGGGTGTCTCTAATTCTTTCTTGCTTAAACTGTGTGTGCTCAGGTGGGAAAAGGATTTTACTTTTCTTAGCTGAAAGAGATTATCAGCAGGCTTGAGAACATGAAAAAGTACCTTAAGCTGGAGCCAGCTCAGATAATTTTTTGGCTGTGAAAGTTCTAAATAACTTTAATACAAAGTAAATATACAGTGGTGCTTGACATGGGCCAGTATTTGATGTTGCTCTTTGACTTTAAGTCCCTGTTATTATTGTGCTCACAACAGATTCAAATGAAAAAAGATGGTTCATTGTATCATGTTTTCAACGAACACAGAGCAAAAGGCAGTTTATTTCTGAGGAGCTTTTATCTAACCACACAGGTTGAAGGGGAATGGGAAGGGCTGTAAGCAGAAAGGATACGTAATAGATTTCATGCTGGCATTGAAATTTGAATAGGTGGCCAGTTGAGGCATTGCTGATAAAAGACAAATGGGGAAAACCAGAAGAACAGAGATAGAAGGGTGCAACAGTCAAAGGAGATGAAAAAGGAAGGGGTACATCTGCTGTAGCTGAGAGGAAGGCACTGAGGAAAACACGTTGGAACATTCTAGCTTTTACAACAGAGCCAAAAATTGTTTGATATAACCTCTTGACATTGTTAAGAGTGATATTGCAAACCTACACAGTCATTGTTGCTTAGATCACCATTTGCTGCCATGTGCAACACTGGGATATCTTGTTTGACCTTCCTGTGGAGATGATAAATTACTCCTGTGATGTCTCATACTAAGTGGGCAATATAATCCTCAATTGAATATCCAGTTCCTGTAAGTTCACATCACATTTCAGACAAGATAACACAGAACAAAGTCTACAACTATAGTTACAGTAAGGGACTATTCCATTGATGCTAATGACAGATTTGTGCCTTAACTATTTCCAGTTTGAATAACTATAAATAATTAGAATGAGTAATAAATACTTCTTTCATCCTTTTCAGAGCTACCTGGTAATCTCAGGATAATATTGGCACTTCAGCCCTTTGTCAATCCTGGATACGAAAGTTTAGCTTTGCATTTCCCCATTTTGTGGTTTCTGCTCCAGAAAGTCTTGAGCTTCTACAAAGTCCATATCCTCAGGCTCTCCTCAACGTGTTAGACTACGGTTGTTGTAAGTGATGAAGTGCTTTCAGAGGGAAAGAAGAACTATATAATTTACAAGATGCAAAATCACTAATTCAAAAATCAGAGGAAAAATATGATACATATGTGTAGCTAAAATTTCAGTGCTAGTCAATAAAGCCATGTACTTGCCCATGTTAACTGAACTTCACCACAAAAACCAAGTCAGACATGGAAAACAGACCACTTACATAACAAATGCTCTTCTGTTTCACCCTAGTTCCAAGAATGATTTAGAGATAGCAAATTTTGCCAATTTTCTTATAGTTATTCTGCAGACTTCTGTGTATGGCAGAAGCATTTCTGCAGAAATCCTTCCCAGCCAGTCAGACAGTATTCTGCAACCTTGTACCGAGATAAAATCCCTGAGGATCAAACTAAATGGGGATGAAGAATAAATCTGCATTTTACATTCATATACACAGGGGGAGCATTAAAGATTCAGCTTCTTGTAGCAGTATTCATAACTACAGGTAAATATTTGCTCTAAATTCATCTTCAGTCTGTCCTAGTACTTAGGTAAAATTCCCTTAGGTTTTCATAAGCCATCACATTACTTTTGCTACAGTGGTCTGCTAAAGCAAATTCCACATCAGAAAGTAAAGGCAATTGCACTGTCTCTAGTTTTTGCTAAAAATACATGGTTGAATTCTTTTGCATGAAATACAAGGTCTATTGCTGCTAAGAAACACAAACTTCTCCTTCCCCTCCCCATTTCTGCCCTGCCCTTTACTACTTGTATACACTCAGGCTACCACTCTAAGGGTCCGGTAGGCCACTGGGATTATTGAGGATGGCAGCTGTTATCCCACATCCTTCTTAAATTTTCTATTTTACAATGTTCCCCCTCCTCCTGTGATTAAGGACCATTATTCTGGGTTAATTCCTTCTTTCCTCATGACTCTATATTTCAATGCTCCTTTTTCCAAAACATAATGAGAGACTTCCACATCCTTTCAATTAATTTGGGCAACAGCCTCATCAGTCGTTGTCCTGGCTGATGAATCTTCTTCCAGCCCCCCTTGTCTTGCTTCCACACAGCTTTTCCTCAGCTCTGCTGCTCAGCACAGCTTTCTTGGTAGACCATGTTGTTTGTCTGTTCAAATTTATTCCAAAATCAAGACTTGCTCTTAAACTCCTGGTCTTTATCTTCACCTGAGCCTAAATCTCAGATCAGAATCTGGGTCCTATATGGATGCTTCTGTCACCTACTCAGTATCTTTTACATTGTCTTTGACCATAAATCTGTTTCCCAGAATTCCCTATTACATCTGATGCTGTGCCTTCATCTTACTCAAAACATTTTGAAATACTTTTTTGTTCCATACAAAGGTAACACTTTTAATTTATCCTCCCCAACCAGAGAAAAGAATGCTCAGGTTACTTAACAAGTGCAACTGATTTGCCTTTGGTAGGAGGCAACTATGCTAAGATATAGCAGCAAAGAAACTGCCCAAAATACAAGTTAATTTCTTCATTTAATGTTTCTTGCTGTGCTATGATTTGTCTGTGTCTTATCATCTGGAGTTTCAGCTGTAAAGGGCAAGAATTGTCTTTTTCACTGTACCAAATACCACTGCGCTGGTCTCAGTTCTTTCAAGATAGTAAATAATGAGATACTCATGAAATTTTAGCAGGTGTTGTGTTTTAATACCTTTATCTGATTTCAGTGGGAGGTTTATCTGACTACAATCTTCTGGGCTCCACAAAGCAGAATAATTTCTGTTTCCCTACAAGGTAACAAATGCCAGCTTAATACATCAATCTATCATCACATAGTTACTTATTATCCATAACCAAAAGCCCTAATAATAAATTCTAATCTCCTTAGGATGATAAAGTATAAAACCAATGTGAACCTATTGCAAATATAACTGAATTCCCTCAAAAGCAAGGCATCTTTATACCTTAATGACACAATGCTTTTTCCAGCTGTCAGCTAGAAACTCAGCACCACTCAGTACCACACACTTTATTCTGTTCTAACCAATCTCTAGTTAAAATGAGCCCTTCAGCTGTAGGAGTGAGGATTGTGGAGTAGGAAAATATTACCTCTATTTCTGCATGGAAAGTGAAGCTGCACTGTTGTGGTCAAGGGCAGAAGTGAAGTTGTTTTGTGAAGAAGCGCTTGAGCATGCATTTTGTAGCGCAGCCCTTGTTTTTGCTAACAGGTGAGAGTTTAATTCAGTTGGTTGGACACAAATAGAGGCACTGCAGGAAGATCTGACTCTTTGCTCATAGTTTGCCAGTAACCATTACCAGGTATGCTGAAGAGAAAGACTCAACATATCCTATTAGGAAATGGGGGTATCAGCTGCCTGAAGGAGCATGATACAGTGGATAGCTGTGTGATACACCAAAGGTTTTTTTAATTGTGTGCTATAACTTCAGGGATGTAGCATTACTGACACCCCACAGGCCATGCTATGGAGGACACTAGACATGATGTTCACAATTGCCCCCAGTCTTTCCTTGTCCTAATTATATTTTCTTTTTTTCCGGTTTATTTTATTGTCATGACCCAGAGGTACCTTGTGACACAAACAACCCCAATAGAATCCCAATAGAATCACAGAATCGTAGAAAGATTAGGGTTGGAAAGCATCTTAAGATCATCCAGTTCCAACCCCTTGCCATGGACAGGGATGCCTCACATTAGCCATGTCACCCAAGGCCTTGAATGCTGCCAGGGATGGAGCACTTATCACTTTTATTCCATCACAACCTATCATGATGCAGTGTGATAAAAGTTATGGGTTGTCTTGATAGCAGAGAACACTGCCCACATCTGGCTGATTCTAGCTGAAAAATAGATGGGGTAGCTAAAAACTAAAGAGTTTTTATTTGCCAGCAATAGCAATATTTGCCAAATGAGAATGGAATTAATTATTTTGTGATCTGTGCTGCGGAGTATGGTGCACATTTGATACTCACCTCAGTATGCAGGAGGAGGAGGCAGGGAAAGCACATGTCACCATCTTTTTCTTTCCCAGATCTCTTCATCCCTCCTACTAATTTAAATTTTCTTTTATCCTGAGTAAGTATTGATCTTTGGTGACACCAAATTTATGTTTCATTAAATTTTGTGCTAATTGGTCTGTTGGTCATTTGAAGGTTGATTAGTTTTTTGTTACCTGTGATTACAAACAGGCATGCTTGATGTTGCTTTAGTGCAAATCTGCTGCCCCAGTCAAGAATAATTTAGATACTTTCTCTTGTAATTGAAAGTAACCCCTGATGGACAGGCAAATTAGCTGATGGATGGACCTAATACTCTGCTGCTAGATGGTGTCAACAAATAAGGGTCCATCCGCTGTTCACAGTAGCAAGGCATTTTAGTTCTGTTAATTACCATTTGTCGTTAATCAATTACATACAACCAGCCTATATAGTCACCATTGACCTGTAAGAGGGATGCATAGAATACTGCTCCCTTTAATCCCTGGGCTCTTGGCAGAAGATGCAGTCATGTTTCTGATCCTCTCCCAGTTCAATCTGAATGGTAATGGAGTGAAAGCTGTAGTGCTCAAACAGTGCTTGGGTAATATCTCTCAAAATCTTCTGGCTGTCTTCTGTGTCTGCTACAGATAGCAAGGAGAAAATAATCAAAATGCATATAATACTTTAAAGAAGAGTAAGTGTTTACTGACAGAAAGTATCAGCAAACTCTTAACAAGAAGTTTGTTTCTTGTCCTTTTTATCCTCCTTTCAGGAACCTGCACATCAGCAGAAGTTTGTTCATTCAAATGTAGTCAGAACATGCAATTTTGGCAAGAGCTGAGCTAAGAGTAATCACCAAAAACAATCAGTTTGGCAGAAGAGTGGAGGAAAGCAGGGCTACTTAATAAAGATTAGTCCATTCAGTCAGGGAGTAGCAACAGTGCCAAGTGATACACACAGATACAAGTGACTGATAGATCCTTTTTTTTGGGGGAAGTGGGGACTCCCTAAAGGATTTATTTTCTGAACCCATTCTTGGGCAAACAGAGGTGGGATTTTTTTCTTAAATAAACCTTACCATGTGCAAGCAAACAGATAAATAAGAAAATTGATGCAGATATTGGAGAGTTCGTCAACAGGGATAAGGTCTACATTTAAAAAAATGCATTTAAAGATGAACTGTTCCCCTGGAGTTACAGCTGCACTCCAAGCTACATTTAAAGATTGTTTTACAGTTAGAGATGAATCAGGAATGCAGATTTGCCCTGTAAATTCTTCTTACAGGGAGCAACAGTTTTCAAATTCGACAAATCCACTCCAAACCCTGTTTGATATCATGAAAAAAAGTCAGCCTGGGTCTAGTTCTTATTTATTTAGAATATCTTGTAGCTTGCTTCCTTGCTCCACAGTCTCTGCAGTTTTCAGGTTCTGGGCTATGTAGCTGCCCCTGGTTTTTTGGCAAGATTTCTGTGAGAAGGATTTGAAAGCTTTTCTTGGTGATGTTGTTGTTATTTTGCCAACAAAATGATGACATTTGTTTTAAAAAGCAACAGTGATAGTCATTTGTATCCCAATCAGGAGAGACTAACCTTTACTAGGCAGCAGCTGCTTACTCCCTGTTCACAGAAATTTACTGACCTGTGGCAACATGAGCAGATAAAATAGTTTGATTCACTGTCAAAGACCAAAGATGAAGGTTATGAACAGATTCCACTTTCTCAACTGCTAAAATTCTTGCCTTCACTTCTTCATAGGCAAATCCTTTTGATGTTCCTTAAAGGAGAAATTGGGGAGGGGGGGGGGAAATAAGTGAGAGATAAGGATAATGATCATTAGACTAAAGTGCATCATGAACTTTTATTCACTTAGAAGTATAATTTTAATAAAAATATTCAAAGCTTTTTCATCTCAGAGTTCACTGTGAAATTTAATCATATCTCTTGTTTTATACTTTCCCATGGAAGAATGAGACTCATGCATGTCTTAGGAGATGACAATGTGAGGGCTCAGTTTTCATAGGGAAGTAAGCTGTTTAGCCTGATACTGTCTTAGTTTTGCACCAACATCTTTTGTGAGTGCAGATTTTATGGCATCACATTAACATGTCTTGGGGATTCTACCCTCAATACATTTACACGATAGAAAAGCATCTGCTTAGCAGAGAGGGAAAGACAAACATAAAGATTAAAAAGGTTTGACTGGAGAACCTCAGATGAGATTAGATCCCAGGTCTCATTATTCAGTAGATCAATGATTGTTTTCCTAGATCAGCCTTCTTACAAAAGAGGATGAGGATGATGGCCCTCATTCAGAGTGAGGACAATTGTGATAGGGTGAGTTGCAATATGAGAGTCAGAATTTAATCTAAATCCAAATTTGACCAAGGAATTTAACTACAGATCTTCCCTGGAATATGAGCTGGCAGTTGGGAAATGCACCTCTATGCCCTCATGAACAGTTATGCTCATCACTCATCATGTTTCACTTGCATCAGCAAACTGAAAAATATTTTTAATGCCAGCAGTTATGAAATACAATAATGGCAAGCACAATATTGCTTAACTTTGTCATGCCAGAAATGAAAATTATTTGTAATTGTTAATGACTTCAGTGTTTTATGCTTTGTCCTATCAATTTATGACGATGATATGCTATATGGAGTATTGACTTACTCAGAAGAATTTGATGCTGACATGTACATGCTACGCGCTTTTTGGAGAAAACCACAGGCAGTCAGTGCCTGCATGACACATACAGCAAGGGCTGTATGGCTGACACCCCAGGACAGACTGGATGCCTGTAGTAAGGGCCACCTCCAATACAAACTCCAGCATCCAATTTATATTTAGAAAAATCTGGACAGAATATGCTCTTTAGGAGGTATTAGACTGGCTTCAGGGACCTCCTCAGAAGCACAGTGTGTAAGGGCTTGCTGCAGAGGGGAACTGAGAATAGCCAGTCTTGGCACAAAAGCACTTCTGGGAATCAGTGCCCTGAGAAAGAGACCCCTGAGTGTCAGTGGAACTTTGATTTTTATTTGCAGCAATCAAGGGATCTTCTGATTGTTTTGACAGCCAAGATGCAGGCAGTTGCTGCACTCTGTCTAGGTACACTGTTACCTATATATACACATATATATACATATGTATAAATATATCTCTCACAATCACTGAAAGCAACCCAAACCTAGAATAAAAAAACAATATTGGAAATTTTCTGTCTTGAAACAAAAGTAGATACAAAGTGAAAGAGAGAAGTAAAAAAACAGGCAAGCAGTTACTGAGTAACTCGTATCCATTCTAAACCTACTCTCTTACAATTACTTTTCCCTTTAATCGTTATGTTTTCCTAGCTGAGAAAGAAGTTACATTATTTTTTTCACTGCAAGGAAGACAAAAACCTGCATCTACTACCACTCAAGTCATTTAGCCTTGCAAACCGAATGATCAGGCCCATATCTGATAGAATTAAATATTGCTCAGCATAGTCCTTCTTTCTGTGATGTGCTGAGAATTGTCTATTCCCTTGTACCTGTACCTGACTGGAAAGCTCCATTGGCTTGCTTTTCTGGACCGGCATAACTAAAAATCTTTTAAACTTCTACATCTTGCACTCAGCCTGTTTCACAGACACAGTTAAAAACACAGCCTGGGTAAAGGAATTATTACACAATGAACAAAGAGAGCAGACCTCTCATATCCCAAAAAATATGACAGGTGGTAAAATGCAATGTCACACATACGGCAAACAAAACCAACTCAGCTTTAGGAACACATTGGGAGTTCATTAACAGAACACCACTACATAGGTTGTTATGAAAACTACCATATGATTAAATCTTCTTGTGTAATTGTAGAAACAGTTTTGATTAAAATTATAATTAGGTTCAAAGTATGATCAGAATTACAGGAATATTGGAAACCGATACTGAAGTGTGCTATTATGCTTTTGTCAGTGAGTATAAGCATTACATAGAAAAAGAGAGAAAAAAACCCCTCAAAATATAAAGGTATTGATTCTGGAATGAGGTCCTACCTTCCATTAACACAATCAAAATATCCCTTAAAATGGTGATGGTCGTTGCCAAAACAAAGATGGAAAACACAAATGTGCAGATTGGATCAGCTATTTTGTATTCTGGCTAGAAAAATACGAACACATCCTTTTGTTAATTACATTACTGTTGGTTATTGCCATTTTAAATTAGTTAATCTCAAAGAATAATACATTCCATTCATCTTGTCCAGAATGAGTGTTGACATCCTTTGCCAATTAGGGAGCCTCAGCACAGAGAATGAAAGCACTACAAATGAAGAAAGAGAGACTCCAAAGTACCCTCCGTGCAGTTGAAACAGCAAGAAGCAACTGTTATACTCTCAGCAGCCATTTCAATTACCAAGAATAAGTGTAACTGTCTTTGACTAAATTACAATGTATATCATTAAGACAGAAAATATTTCCATAGTACCCCGTGTCACAATTCTATGAAAATAACTGCTATCCTTAATAGCGAAGAAGGCAAGTGAACTAATAAAACTAACCTTAAAGAAGATGATAAGCGCACTAATTAGCACACTAAGGCTCTGGAATAGATCTCCGATGGCGTGCACAAAGGCTGCCCTCAGGCTGGCGTTGCTCAGAGCTGGTTTTTCCAGAGGGGCTGACACATGTTCCCTGGCTTGTGCCCCATGGCTGTGCCCATGGCCAGTCTGGTGCAGAATCAGGCTTAGTCTGCAAGAGATGTAAAGCTGCAAAGATCAGTGGGGTTACTGCACCTCTGAAAGCAGCGATGTCACACACATCATCACCCCTCTCACTTCTGAATGCTGAACAGCAAAATCAGACACATTAAGTAAAAATGCAGAGTGGCTAAGCAGACAATTCCTAGGTGTTTCAGTGCTTTGCATGCAAACCAGAAAGTCTGTGAATGGGCTAATTAATGAGGCCTCATTTTCTGTAAATTTCTCTAATGCTCTGGCATCTAATAAAAAGCGGGATGGAGATTAATCTTTTCCTGGAGTTTGTGCATTCATAATCTCCCTTCCCAGTGTTGCAGCTAACAGGAAGGAAGAGAGCAACTTCATCCTTCATTGAGAAGAAAGATGTCTCTTCTTTACCCTTTTCCATACCTTCATGAAGTTCATAAATACTTAATATTTTTGAGATTAATATATCTCTGTTGTTTTTTTATTGAAATGAAGCAGCAGGTTCAAGGTTCAAAAGTTATACTGGAGAGGAAAACTAACTTACAGGATGTTGGCAATCACGGCACAAGCAGAGGTAATGAGCATCACTGTAGCATCAATATTGTAATCAGGGTGTAGAAGCCTCAAGCTAGCCAAATATATCAACACACCAGTCACCATCCAAATGATTATCATAGACAGCAAAGCTCCCAGAATTTCTAGGAATTAAAACAATCTGATGTTAACAGGAATCATAACAGAAATGCAAAAAAAAAGATAAGAGTCTAATGGTAATGGTTCCAAGTTTGTGAGCTTTATAGCCAGGAGAGTCACTTCTTCTATATTTGCAGCCTTGATCATCACAAGAAAGGGTTCAAAACCCTTTCTGCTCATAGGAAATCCAGTGGCTGCCAAAGGCAGCCCTATGCATGCAATGGCCTAACCCTGTTCTGTCTGCTTTTACTTTTGTCCTCCTTCCAATATTGATTTCATGTGGCATTTGGACAAATAGAAGAGACGAAAAAGATCATTTGAGGGGTTTGGGGATGAGCAAAATGAGCTGTAATAGGAAGGAAGGATAAAAGAGCAATTCTTTTACATCTGATGTAGTTGCTTGGCCCTGCTGGTTTGGTTTGAAGACCTCAGGAACCAGCCCTCCTTCTCAGACAAGATTGTATTGGTCATGGAGGGAAAAAGAGAGGCTTGGCTCACCCAAACCTGCTGTCAGACATGAGACTTCTCCAATTGCCTCCCTTGATTCTGCACACCTCTTGTCACTGCACACCTCAGAAAGCCAGTGACAGTCCCCAGTGAGGTCCTGCCAGCAAAACCTCTCCTTCCTCTCTCCTGGGACTCATCCTGCCAATGGCACAAAATCACTCTTGTGCCACCAGCATGAAAGGACAAAGAATTTATGTTTTTCCCTGGGGCAGTGAAATTTAATTTTGTCTCTATTGGCTCTGAGTTGGGCTCAAATAAATCCAGTCCCCAAGGCCACCTTTTATTGAACTGCTGGAGGACAGGTCCAAGGATGTTCATATGAATGTGCAGCGTGTTTTTAACAGGATGTGGGACTAGTAATTGCCATGTGACTTGAATGGGTAAATGTGTCACTTTATGAGTGCAGCTGAGACAATACTTACATAAATGAAAGCTCACAGTAAGGTGAAAGGCAACAGATAGCCATAAAGAGCAAAACACTTGCACAAACTTGCACTGGCACAATCCATGAAAGCAGCTGAAACTCATCTTATGGCTTTGAATATATTTTTATGAGGGACACACCTTTTGCAGCAGTCCAAGCTTCAGACACTTATCAAAATGACTATTTTGTTTAAAACTGACAAATAACAAATGAAAGCGCACTCTTAGGGAAATCCAGTCTTGCTCGAAGGAAGGCTAACATAAAGCACAGCTGGTATTTATATTTTCTGCAAGTTACAGGTTGAAACCCTGCAAATTTGGCCCAGCTGAAGGTGTTGATGGTTGTGCTATCATTGGCATGAAAGGAGTCAACAGCCTTTGGGAACACCCAAGTGAATCTGTTTGCATGTGTGCATATACTCCACAACTGAATGTGTTAGAGGTCATCTCTATTACATAGGTAAAAATACTTTCCAATGTAGTGTGTTAGCAAATGTTTAGCTGAGCTTGGAAACCAGTTCAGTAAGACTAATTGCTTTACTCAAGATGTTCTCTGTTACATTTCTTCATTACTACTGGCACTGACAGAGCAGAGCAAACAATGGTGTGAGATTGTTTGGGAATCCCTGAATCATGCCAGAAATAAAGAAGTTGAGCTTGAAGAGAGCTCTCCTACCTGGAGGTAGGTCTGGCTTACACTATCAGTCTCATTCAATATTGTGCTTCTAGCAATGTTTCTGAAAGTATGTGCACACCCAAAGGATTTCATTGAATTTGAACCACCTGACTGGTTCTGCTACCTGGCTCTGGCTTAGAGCATAGGAGGCATTCAGATGGTTTCTGCTAAACCTGAGCCCTGTCATACACAGTCTTTGCTTGACAATCTATCAGTCTGAGAAAAGAAGTGAAAAAACAGCTCCCAGTGTCATGGAGGGCTGCAGCTGCAAGGCCTTGGTAGTCATTGCACAGTGACTTTGCCAGCCCCCTGACTGCCCTCTGCTACTCTATTAAGGTATGTACCTGCATATTAAACTAGAAATATAGTGGGGAAAATAAACAAGAAACAGGATAACTATAATGGAATGCAACTAACAAGCCATTAGCATTTGATGCAAGACTCTCTTTGCTACCGGGATGAAAAGACAGTAGAAGTTTGGTCTGAAGTTCTGCATTGCAATGACAAAAACCTAAAAACTCTGACACAGATGGAGAGTGAAGCTGCATGAGGTGGCTGAACCTCAGGTAGCTTCACTGAACATCATGAACCTCATGAATGCCAGCAAGAGAGAAGTTTTCCTTTCTTCCCAGGCTAAAAGAACATAAACACAAAAAGTAATTCTAGGTCAGCTGATGGTAAGTAGTAGTTTACTAAGGCTGCAAAATTCAGCTCTGTGTTTTCTATATAATGCCAGCCATACTTCAGTCATATTAAGCCCCCGCTTCACCCAGCAGCTTGTTTCCAGCAAAGTTGGTAGAATATACTTATGTAGAAATATAAAGACAGGGTGCTTATGGCATATGTCTTCCCTGGTACATTCTGCAGCTACAAGCAACCTCAGCCTACAAACATCTTGCATCAGGAGCTGCTTCTGGACCTTCACAGTGTACAGCCTTGAAGCATTTATCATCTGAGTCCTCAGTTCAGGTGTATAGTTGTCTAGATCCATTTGAGAAATGGTAAATGTTAAAGGATAGCACTTTTTTACAAGTAGAACATTATTGTCTAAAGCATAATGCAATAATAATAATAATAATAAATTAGCATTCTATAAATGGAGTAGACCATCATGTTAATAGGTATTGCTACTTTTATAGAAACTTGTGTTTCATGGTAGGTTGACTCAGCCCTCCTCACACTCAAGTCACTGAGGGAAGTTGCTGTTATCCCAGCCAAAGCTACCACCACCCCAAAACTACATAAATGAACTGAAATGTATGTATGTAGGTAAGACATGACTGTGCTCTTCACTTTTTTGAAGCTTTCTGGCTTTGTCTGTTTGCCATGTGTCCTGGAGGCTTTGAGAGCTGTAGTGCACTATCTCTATCTGCAGACCTGTGGGACATCAGCACACTTTCCAGTCCTTGGCTATGATGACTTCCCTTTTGCATTCCACATGTTCATACTGTGACACATTTTCTACCTGCTCTGTGCCACCCAAAAGTCAGCTGTTTGGTGGGAGGTTTGGAGGCAAGCCACAGTGAGAAGAGGCTGATGAGGAAGCTTGTCAGGTCCACCAGGATGTGTGCCGCATCGGTGATCACCGCCAGGCTCCCAGCAATATGCCCACCTGTGTGAAAGATGCATCTGCATCATGGCTCTGGCCAGACATTTGTGTTGATCAGATCAAACTTGAGACCTGCTTTGCTGTAAATCAAAGGGAACATTCAATTTTCAATGCACGACTCAAACCTCTTCAATGGTAGTTTCATTTCATACCTTGCTCATGTGCTGAAAGGAGTATTGTGTGCAGTTCTGGTGTCCTCAACATAAAAAGGACATGGAGCTGTTGGAACAAGTCCAGAGGAGGGCCACAAGGATGATCAGGGGACTGGAGCATCTCCCATACGAAGACAGGCTGAGAAAGTTGGGGCTGTTCAGCCTGGAGAAGGGAAGGCTGCGTGGAGACCTCATAGCAGCCTTCCAGTATCTGAAGCGGGCCTATAGGGATGCTGGGGAGGGACTCTTCATTAGGGACTATAGTAACAGGACAAGGGATAATGGGTTCAAACTTAAACAGGGGAGGTTTAGATTGGATATAAGGAAGAAAATTTTTGCTGTGAGGGTGGTGAGGCACTGGAATGGGTTGCCCAAGGAAGTTGTGAGTGCTCCATCGTTGGCAGTGCTCAAGGCCAGATTGGATGAAGCCTTTGGTGACATGGTTTATTGTGAGGTGTCCCTGCTTATGTCAGGGGTGTGGGAACTGGATGTTCTTAAGGTCCTCTCCAACCCTAATGACTCTATGATTCTAAGTAACAGGAAGAAATAAGCTAAACTTCTTTGTCTGAGAAGGACAATAATAATAGTGATACATTACTGATGTTATTCTTGGACTGCTTTAATGTGTCTATTTCAATATCCGATATCTTCAGGAAAGTATTAGTGATCACATTTCCAGTATCATCCCACTATCTTTTCACAGATCACTGATATTTTTATTTATGTACAGAAACTCAGAGACTTAGCTTATGGGATTAATTTCCTATTTGTCATAGGAAAATATGCACGTTCTTCCTGAGTTTTGGATGGATGGATGCCCAACTGTTTATTTGTCACAGGCAACACTAAAACTGGAATAAAAAGAAAGGTCCCAGTAGAAAGCTGTGATAAACAACCAGCCATTTGGGTGAAGGCATAGAGAAAAATGTTCTGTTCAAAGGACTAATCTATCATTTTGCATCTGTAATTCATGATTTAATTTTCCTGCTAGAGCTCAAAAAATGTGGCAGAATGTCATTTTACTATGGGGGGTTTTAGTTTCATGTGAATTCTGTAAAAAAATACAAAAACCCATCAACATTTCAGGCTGAAACCACATTTATTTTACCCAGTAAGCCAACTAGCATTATTTTGCCAAACTTTTCTAACCATGTCTCAGGGCTAAAAGCAAATCCAAAGGAACTAGAAGATTGCTCTAAAGTACTCCAGCTCATGATGGCTGCAGGACATGACAAGAATCACAGGCAGGAAGCTGTCCTGTGAGTTTGTTATAGCGGGGGGGATCTTTTCATCAGAGTAGCAATGTAGGAAAAGGGAAATGCGAAATATTAGAGCCAAAACATCGGGTTTCTGCTTTTGGCAGTGTATTTCCATGCTTCAGCCATTTAATTAATTTCAGCTCACCTGTTTCTCCTGACTACAACCCATATGAGAATAAATGAATCCTGAAAAACATCATAAAATGCCTCATTCAAACCATTAGCAAGATACCTCTGCCAAAGGGACATGTAGACATCTCTCATTTCCTTATAGATTGAAAGTCTTCATGCCAGCAGGATGGACTATCTGTTTAATTTCCTCCCATATACAGATTTTAGATTAGAATACCTAACACTATGATTTGTCACCACAGGAGAATGTATATTGCACATAGAGGACATACATTATTTTTCTCTGCTGCCTCAATATTCATCCCATTTACAGCTGAAAGCTACTTTCCAAAAGTGGGCAAGCACGACTGCAGAATTTGGGGGCATCTGATTACTTGCAGTGAAATTAAAAATTCAACAGAATAGGGATTTCCCAGAGCATGCAGCTGTAAATGCACGTGTATTTTTTGCCCATGACACAGCTCTTTGGCTTTCACTGTTTATAGGGCAGCTGTTTCTCAAGTGGGAAGCAATTTTACATAGCAGAAGGAAGCAGACTTATCTGACAGCGCACAGATGTTAACAACCAAAGCATCAGCTATCTTTGAGCAAACAAATACGTATAACACAAGCTGACTGCAGAACCCTATTGCATTTTTGACACTATTTCCATGTTCTGTAGGACAGCATTAAAAAAGCTTGCTTCCAACCTGCCATCTTTCAAAAACGTAATGCAATTATTGTTTTATGTATTGTTGGCATAATTAATGCCTTGGGTGAGTTTCTGAGATCTTGGTATGCTTATCTTAGCAACGTGGTCAAGTCTTTATATTCCTTTTAGATATGAGGACATATGTAGGGGTTTTCTCTCTTTCTAGTGCCCAAATGGAAATAAACTACTATGCAATCCACATTTGATCCTTAGCCACTAAAAATCCTTGGAAAGCACTTTTATGTCAGGGTTGTATGTAGGGTGTAATCAGTTTGACTAGTATTTCCAAATCTATGGGTACTGTGATGGATCTGCATTAGAAAAACAGAATAATCTTTCGGCAACAGTTGGTGTACCAGGTTCAGCCAACAGTGCCCCTCTTGGGAGAGCAGTAAGGACCAGCACAGATGGTTTGAGAAAAAACATCATGGAAAGATCTAGGGTTTCAAGGAAGCACAACTGTTCAACTTTGGGAGTGATGCAGCTTTGTTTATTCTGTTTAGCATAATAAAGCTATTTGCCCTTAAGAGGAGGAGAAAGGGGAACATATTCTTCACTTTCAAGAGTAAAGGCTGTCTAACAGTTACAGGCTTTT
This sequence comes from Agapornis roseicollis, assembly GCA_002631895.1. Taxonomy (NCBI): domain Eukaryota; kingdom Metazoa; phylum Chordata; class Aves; order Psittaciformes; family Psittacidae; genus Agapornis; species Agapornis roseicollis. Next base: position 28,883 of record NDXB01019611.1, read on the forward strand.
ATTGCTGTGTATCAATGATCCCAACAAGTGGCCTTTATGACTTACTATTGCTTACAGTGGATGTTTATAGCTTTGTATACCACAAAGCAGCAAAAATTGTCAGTCACTCAATGGTCAATCATCAGGCAGAGCCAGCCTAGCCTAAGAGTTACAAAAATTAAATGTATGGCTCATAATTACAAAAAACTCTATAGACTGCTGTCTGTAACGGCAGTTAATAACTGGTTTGTCAAAGTTTAATGGTCTGAAGCAAAATGGTCTTCAAGCCTCTTACTTAAGCTGTCACTGCAAAAATGCTATATGATTCATTAAGCAAAATGAAACATTTAGTTAACGTATCATCTGTCCTTCCAATTATCCTCTAGCATTGCTGCATTCACCGAACTTAAGCTTACTGATTATATGGTTTTGTTAATAATGTATCACTTCCAGCACTGGAAATGACTGCATGGATATTAATGGTATGCACCAGTTTTCATGGAGGAAATGCAGATGACCTACAAACAACAGGGCTTCGTGCAGAGGAAGCCTCTGATGGGTTTGACAGCCAGGGGAGGAGACAGAAATGCAGTGGTTCTTTCAGAGTCTCACTTCTTACCTGTGGGGAAGAGAAAGCCTTCCTATTTTATTTTCATGGGGCTTCCAGAGCTGTTGAAGCTATGAAAACACAGGTTTCAGAGGCCTTCCTACCTGATTTTTGCTGCATCCCCTGGGGCAGGAGTGGCAGAAGTGTGTGGGATTCCTCATGCCTTACCCTGCCTCACCTCACTGCAGAGAAGGGGAAATTAAAGAGCCAAGGGCTATCAGGTGGGCATAAGTACCACAGAAGCCATGCAGGGAACACATTGGTGGGACAAAATGAAAGCTAATGCTCTATGAATAAGCCAAATGCTTATATTGGATATTGTAGGATGGGTCCAGAAGTGAAAGCTAATTAGACAGGGGAATAATCTTCCAGAGACACATCAGCAGGCCAATTCAGAAGGCAAACATGCCCTGGTATAAACACATTGACTTAACTGAAGAAAAACAGATGGTGAATCTGGACCTGAATTTCCATGGATTTTGCAAAGACTATTGCATTTAGAATCAGGCCCTGCTGCTAGCAACCTTCATCAGTGCTGAGGTCTCATTGGATAAATATGCAAAATCTTTTAATCCTTCCAAAAAAATATAGCCTAATTTATGAGAAACCTTTTCTGACATGATGCTAAGACACTTTTAACTCAGTTTAAAGACCTGGGCGAACAGTTCAGACCATTAAGTGATCTTTGTATTCCTACCCAGATGCAATCATTAAATGACTATATGAAAATGTTTTGATAATTTCACATTAAAAAAAAAAAAAAAAAAAAAAAAAAAAAAAAAAAAAAAATTTTTTTTTTAATGGGGAAAAAGGAGTTTTTT
>NDXB01019611.1:30362-76254 GCA_002631895.1 Agapornis roseicollis
AATTTCACATTAAAAAAAAAAAAACAAACAAACAAACAAAACAAAACACATTTTTTTTTTAACTGGGAGAAAGGAGTTTTTTTATCCCAAATGGGATGATCTATGTGTACCAGGGGTCCCTGCAGTCAGAATGCACATGAAAGGGCATGAATATAGCTGTGCTGGGCACCAAACTGAGCTCTCTTTGGGCAAACATACTCCCCTGTAATCTCAGCAATCATGAAGAAGATGCAAATTACTGATGCTACATAGAGCTTCCTCCTGGCTTGATGCTGCTCCCTTTTTCTGTTCTCATAGGCCTGTGAGTAGAAATGACAGTGATATGCTGGATTAGCTTCAGCAACTTCTGCTTCTTGCTGCTGCCTCTCTTCATTTAAATTCTTCTGATGCCAGTTTATCCTTTGGGATTGAAAAAAAGAGAAGGTTAAAACAGAAAAACCCTGGTGATTTGGGCATCTAGACCTGCAGCCCCAGAAACTCTGTAATTAATGCTTCCAAAAGATAAAAGCAGCGCTGGGAACAGCGGAGCAGGGCATAGAAGAAGCTTGCTTGCACAGGCAGAGCTCTGCAGGAGCGAACTGCTCATGAAATGACTGCTCTGGCTATACTTCCCAGCTCCTCAGGCTTTCCTACATCCTTTAGCAGCTTATGAAGAGTGGGGTGACTTTCTTAGGCTGTGTATTTTATGCACACCGTGTGATAAAGTCATACCTCGTGCAAACAGTAGCAGGATTCAGCACAGCATGGAGTCAATTCTACAGAAAAATTCATTCTTTTAGTCCCAAGAGATTTGTTGGGAAGACACTTAAAAAAAAAAGAAATGTCTTATTTTTCCCAAATATAAGTGACTAAAGATATTTCTTTCCTATTTTATCGATTCTATCTCAAATTTCCCCATATGTACAAAAAATATCAATCTCCCAGCAGGGCCTGGCATAGAAAATACTAGCCAAAAAGGTTCAAAGACACTTAAATAAATCAAATAAATCAATTCTCCATAGTATGCTGACCCCCTTTGTGCCACTGATACCATAGAAAGGCAAGAAGTTCAACAGAAGTGGCTCTTTGAGCATTGCTCCATCACGAGGTGATTTCCTATCCACACGTGCTGTGCCACAAAACCTCAGTGCTGTCCTTCTGAGGGATCATGTGCAGGAAAAGTGGGATTGCAACAGAGAAGCCCAGGATGGAGCACATTGCATTGCAACATTGGGAGCTCTTGGATGACCATGATCTGGTGCTTTCACTACAGCAGCACAGAGGCTCCCCCAGGGTGGTTTGTGCAAGGACATTCCCTCCTCCTCATCTCTCAACTGAGGAGACTCCAAATAGGAATAAACAAACAAAACATACCCCTAAATCCTGTCCCAGGACACTCAACTGAAAACCATTATGCCTCTCCAGATACAACACTTATTGCCACCGCTACTCCTAATGTGATAGCTCCATTGGTAAGACACGTACTGCCATGTACTGAGACTTGTGGGATGCACTGTGGCATCAAAAGGTGAATCCTGCCCAGATGCACATGCATGACATCCATATATCTACCTGCTACAGCTGTGTCTGCAGGGACAGAGTCCACATGCGTCACCCAGGAATGCAGCAAACTCCACTGCTGTTTCCAAGCCTGCAATCAGCATAGGGGCATGATGTGGTGCTGGGCTTAGTTGCCCCAGTAATGACAGCCTCTTTTCCCCATTTTGACTAAGGACTTTCCTATGGGACCAATAAGAATTGTTTTTTCAGGTGTTTAAAGACCTGTGCTCCGGGAATACATGTATATTAGCAACTTTCTGTAGCATTTCTGCATTGTTTATGGAAGTGTCAAGATGCCTGAAATCTCAATGGAAAGAAATCATGCCAGTGGCCACCAATCATAGAATCATAGAATAGTTAGGGTTGGAAAGGACCTTAAGATCATCTAGTTCCAACCCCCCTGACATAAGCAGGGACACCCCACACTAAACCATGTCACCCAAGGCTTAGATNGTTGGAAAGGACCTTAAGATCATCTAGTTCCAACCCCCCTGACATAAGCAGGGACACCCCACACTAAACCATGTCACCCAAGGCTTTGTCCAACCTGGCCTTGGACACTGCCAGGAATGGAGCAATCTTCATGTCGAGACAAAAATTGTACTGAAATCACAAGCTTTTTCCAGCTGCCTTTTTGGGCAGCTTGAGGGGGCTGCAGCTGCTCTGTGAGTCCAATGTCCACCAGAACTTTGAGGCGCCTGCAGATGGCTCAGCCTCTCATGCTCATCAGCACCACAGAGGTACTGGCAAAAGGAGAAGAGCTGACCCACATCAGCAGCCAAGTCCTGTAATTGTAGATAATCAGCATGGATTTAGCTTTGTAAATATTATTGAGATGTTCCAAGGATGCAGCATGTCCCCCTGAGTCAGCCTGTTTCCTGGCCAGGGTAGCATGTGGTCTCTGTTTGCTCAGTAGAGGCAACTGGTTCCCTCTGTACATATATGAAAAGCTTGCATGAAAGAGCAACTGGTCAGATTTAATGCCTGATGCTTGGAGACTGAGTTTTCTTAGTTCTTTTGTAAGGGTTTTCCTTTATTTTTCCCATAACAACAAACAAATGGAGCTGGGCCACCTGGGGAACGGGCTGCCCATCTGGCAGCTGAGGTCCCCAATAGACAGTCTTTCTCTAGTCCTTTGTTTTATGTTCATCAGGCTCCTCAGAAGGTACCACAAATTGATTCCTTTGAGACGGCTGGATAAAATACTGCAATTCTCCCACTCTCTCCTGAAAATCAGGGCATGCAAGTTTTTCTTTCTCAGGATCCCTCTCTGGAGTTAACTTTCCTATAGTTTGAATGTAAAATTAATTTCCCTTTAACTCGATTTTCATCAGCTGGCATTGAATGTTAAAATCGCCTTAACAACGTGAGTCATGATCAGCTCAACAGCCTGTCAGGGCAGGGATGCCAAAATTACCCCTGCATATTTCTGAGCCACCAAATCCTTACCTTGCTATTATCAAAATAGGTCGCTTTGTGATCCCCCTCCCTGTTTAAATCTTCAAGCCCCTTCATCAAATATCAAAACCTCAGAGTACCATGAGGGATAGGAAGCCACTATCCACAGATCTTGCTGAGCATGTGCAAAAGCAAACAGAGACAGCATAAACCCACAAATGTCACTTTTTTCTGTCTAAAGGGTACCTAAACAGAAGTGGCCCTGTTGTCAGAGGTGGTGAGCATTCGCTGCTCCCTTTGAACTTACAGAGCAGCATCTGGCCTGATGAGTTAGGAAGACTCCTGCCAGCTCCCATGCGTAACCATTATCTTTCTCTTCCAAGAGCAGCCTGCCACTAATTAAAAGAATCTAAGAGGCAGTTTTATAAATGTGTGAATCAAAAGCTCAAGGTGCAGAGATCAGCTCTGTCAAACCATAAACCCCTTCTGAGTGTGTTAGAGCAACATGTAGCCTTTGAGCGTCAGATCTCTGCACAAGCACACTGCAAGCAGAGTCCCAGATTAAAAAATAATCTTTCCTCCATTTCAAATTCTCTTTCCTTTGTAACAGAGATAGTCAGGGGAATGTCACAGAAGGGCTCCCACTGAGTTGTGACTGGAAGGGGGGAAGTAGGAAATATTAATACATATTGCAGATTCCACACAAATCATTAGCACGAGCTTTTGATTACAACTTCCTTTTGTTTGTTTTCACTTGATCAGTTGGGTGCCTTGATCTGCAGGCTGATGGGAATAATTGCCATCCTCCCAGACCATTATGAGATCCCCAGTCAAAAGAGCAAAATGCAAAATCACTGCACTTCCCGCGGGAGATCATCTCCTTCACAAGGAGACACAGGAATTTTTTGGTGCCTGAAAGGATAATAAAACTGCCTTTAGAGGAAAATCTATCAAAGCCATAGTCACCTCCCTTGTGCTGGCACCACTCTGGTTCCAACTGGTGTACCAGTCCTGAATATTTCCAAGTTCATAGCCTAGCAGTTCAGATTCTCCTTTTCCTTAGTGTGGGCACAAAACAAAGGCAAACATTTATATATCTTCACACATTTAGATGACTAATAGATGGGAATTTGTCCTATGGTTTTTACTTCATTGCACTTTGAGAGCCTGGCCATCTACGTAAAATGTATTGTCAATAAATATCCTTTTGCATAATAGTAGAACAATATCTGCATGGAGTTAGACCAAAATGCACGTAGCCAAGTATTCAAACTCCATCCTGGGCCTAAGGGAATATGTAAGGACAAAGTACCATAAAGTAACATGTCCAGAGCAGTACCGCTCCCTGGTTGCCCAAATCTGGAGGCTGGGAGGCAGCTGAACCAGAGCTTGTGTCTAATAGCCTTTTGCACTTCTTTCTGCCGCAAACCTGGCTGACTTGAAGGTGTTGAGTTCCACAGTTTAATTATGATTTGTGTAAAAATTATGCATCCTTTGTTATTCTTAAGATGCCTGCCTGCTCTTCTAATTAATTCTGGTACTAGCAGAAATAATGAATAGCTATTCCCTGTTTACATTCATCACATCATTCATGATGCTGTGTATCACTGTTATGCCCCTGTTATTTAATTCCTGTTTCATACTTCTTACTATCTTAGTTCTAATGCTTTTTTTTTTTTTCTGAGATGAAGTGGCTGTAACTGAAGTGGGCAAAATGGAGACAATGTATGGCCAGTACTGGGTAGACACAGTCTTTTCTACAGGGTTCTAATGTCACCTGAGGGCAAAAGCAATGGGATGGGCTTTGCTGAGCCTCCTAAGATACTGTATGCTCCTGGGACAGGCTGACAAGCCAGTACAAAGGAGAATAACCACAGAGCCCACAGCTAAAACCTTTCAAAAGTCACAAGAAACACCTAACATTTTCCTGAGCACTGCCTTCTGCAAAGCACAAGGAGTGGTGGAAAGTCTTTATTTGATGAGGACTCTTGATCTCATAAGAGTTTTCATATTGCCTGCAGGAAGGCAGAAGAAGAAGAAAATATTCCCTAAGTGCTTGTTACAGAAAATCAATCTCCACCTGAAGAAATCCTCCCCCAGGCGCACTTCAAACTTTTTGTCTACTGGAATGAACCTAGGAGACAAGAATCAATTACAAGCCTAAGGCTTCACTGATAGATAGGAATAACTACAAGTCACATTAATGTCCTCTATTGAAAACTTTTACATGAAGACAAGCCCTAAGGTTTTACACATCTTTCCTTCTTTCAGCATTGCTCTCCCTTTTTGTTTTTCTTGTCACTTGTCTCAGAGACAAAATAAAGACCTTGAAACCAGAAGTCTTGAGCTTCTCTTGTGTGATGGTATTCAAATCTCACTATAGTATTATATAAAGAACATAATCAGAGATCCAGAAATCCATGCTGAATCAAGCCAAAATCTAGTTCACAGTGTAGTTGGCACAATCTGATGCAAATCCATTGATTTATGCAGTGGGATATTGAATATTTCTGTCCAATATTGCACTGATCTATTGTCAAAAAGAAATAAAATCATCTGGTCTGTCTTCATTCATGGAAACTTCAGGAATATGATCAAGATACTCCCTAGACTTTTATAAGTAATCACTAGATATGCTCTCCCACCACCAGCACTGACTGTAAAAAGACCATGGCAAACTATCAAAACTTATTCAGACATCTTATTCAGACCTACTTTAAAGAGACATCATATGAGTCTTTCCTGATATGACTTACAGGCAACACGTTTTTCATAAAGAAGGAGGTTCTGAGCGCTCAGCTTCAGACCCTGATGCCATTACATGCAAGTTCATACCCTTCCTGGAGGCTGGTGAGAAGTGGTGTCCTATTTTGGAACCAGTCCCATGTAATAACTTTCTCTGTTACCTGAAGGAGGAGTTGGAGTGCACTCTGATCAAGTTGGCAGATGATGCCAGTCCAGGGCTGCAAGTGATACACTGAAGGGAAATGCTGCCACAATGAAGCTGGAGAATGGGGTCAACAGGAGCCTTCTGAGATTTGGCAGGAAAAAATGCAAATTCCTGCACCTGGGACAGATTTTTTTGGACAAATCCAGATATTGTGCCTAGTTTTGGAGTGCCCAGTACAGGAAAGATCAATAAACTGGCACAGGTTCAGCAGAAGGGTGACCAGGGATTGAGCACTTCTTCTGTGGGAACTGGGCTTGTCCAGCCTAGAAAAAAAAGTGGGTTCATGAGCACTTGGAAGCAGCCTGCCAGTATTTTTGATGAGGAAGATGAAGCTTTATTGCTGTGCATGGAGGAAGAATGAGCACAATGGCCATAAATTGAAACAAGAGGGCTATAGACTGAATATAAGTAAAAAAGTTGACTGTGACGATAATTCAGTATTGGAGCAGATTGGCCAGAGATGTTGTGCAGTCTCCACCCTGAGAGCTAGAACCAGATAAAGGCCTGAGCAACTTTGTTCAGTCTCTTGGCTGACCGTGCTTTCAGTAGGAAGTAGGGCCAGAAACCTCCTGAGGTCCTCTACAATATGAATGACCCTGCAAGTCTACAGTTGACCTGATTCTTCAGAGGGCTCAGTTAAAGCTCACCCTCTTGCAAGTATTTCAAGTCTGGCATGGGAAACCTCAATGCATCCAAACCCTCTAGTGAATACAGGCAGGTCTGGAATATACAGAGCATTCTCCCCCACACAGCCTTGTGAGCAGGGAAAGGGGTCTGTTTTCAGACTTCCTACTCACATGGTTAAGATAAAAACAGTTTTGTTCCCTATGTATTGTAATAATGGCACTTATTAAAAAGAAGGAGGCTGGGGGATGGCAAAGAAATTGGCAATCTGTGTGCAAAATAAATTCTGTTGAAAGCATTAGACCTGTTCATTAAGCCTACACACAGGGAACGGAAAAATGTGGTAATTTATACCAAAGGCTAAGATGAGCTTATTTCTACTGATCAGCTTAAGGCACCTGAAGCTGTGCACACAGCCAGTCTGCGGAAGCTGGAGCCCAGCAGGATGCATCCCCCCTGCCATGCTCCGGCCCCAAGGCTGGCATCCTGGGTCACTGGGTTGCAAGGAGTAGCAGGACGAGGGCTTCCCATGATCTGCCAGCTCTCCAAGCAGGAGGGACCCCAGTTCTCAGCCCCTGTTTCTGGTTATTGCTGGGATAGAGTAATGAGTTTGTGTAGTTAATCAAATTTCACCTGGTAAGAAAAGCCAAGAGGAGATGCAGCACAAAAGCCACATGTCCTTCTCCTGGAGAGCTGTGTTACCAGCACAGTAACTCAGCCATCTCAGGACCTCTGTTATGGAGCCCTCCTGGGACCAGCCCTCGAGCTGAGGGGCTGTTGGATGTATCTGCAGCAATCAGCCCAACAACTGCACTTGCTGCAGCTATTCACTCCAATTAACTTCAACCCTAAGTGAAGATATAATTATCAGAAAGAAATTGACTCCTCCAGAAGGTGAGTCAGCTCTCAGATGGGAGGATGAGCTGCCAGGGATTCTTGTCCCCAGTATGCATCATACCCCCCTTCTCACTGGGGATATTCTCTGTTCTTAGTGATGTAGGGAAAACGTGAGCATCCCCACAAGTTAGCCTAAAAACTGTCCCTGCCTCAGGACATCCTACCCTGCACCGTGTAAAGGGTTCATCCAGCGATGTCATTGCATCTAGAGGTGGCAAAGGGCCAAAGGAACTCGAGCATTGAAGCTGTGCCCACAAATTGCAAACTATCAAAAAAGCTCTGAGAGTCTTCACTAACCAGAACGAATTACAGAATCATATGGGATATTTTTAAGATATAAATATTACCACAAAAGTCATTTTGGACAGTGCCATGTATGTTTACGGAGCCATGTAATAATATTTAAATAGCAACCCAGACACTCAAATGACTAAAATACGATGGCAGTGACCCCAGTATAAGAACATGGAGAGACAGATTTCCACTTGAACTGACAGTGTTTATGCCAAGTTTCTGTACCACGCATTTTAAGAGAGCCAAGCAATAAATAACCTGAAAACCAATGAGATAATGGAAATGTCAAGAGGTGCTAAGCTGTAACTGAGCAGCTATTTTCTTTTAAATACTTTCTGGTCTGAATCAAGAGAAAGAATAAAAAAAGTTCAACTGCAAAACTAGTTTATGATTGAAATTTATACTCATTTTTTAACCTAATCTGTTACATGTTTTCAGAGGGTCCTTCCTCACTGAGATAAGCATTTACTCACAGGACCTCTCTGGCAAATGAGAAGTACACCAGCTCCAAGTCAGATAGACGTATCTACATGAATAAAGTTTTGCAGGATCAAGTCCTGAACAGCATCACATTTCTTTCAGATCAAATAGATAATTTAGACGTTCAAGCTTAAAGGAGCCTTGAATCAAACGTGGTGTCAACAGTACTATTATAATTCAGCCTAAAGTTGTAGCATAATCCATGAGGTTTTGCATCTTACAATAAATCTGCTAAGCTTATAAAATACATAGCAGGAGATGCTTGTCAACAGTAGATTGCTTCAATCCATCACAGATGCAGACACATCAGGCTCCTGTCTAGTAAATGTATCACACATTTAGTAAGAAAGTTTGGGAAGATAAAAACCAAACAAAATATTTTGAAAGTATTGAAAGATGTTCCCAGTATGTCCCGTGAAACACCTCATACTTTGACTTCTACAGTCCATCAGCATATTGGTGATCTGATATTGCTCTCAAAGACAAAGCAATGGCAGTGAAGGAAACAGAGTTGTATTACCTGTCTAGGGCCAAGGAGTACTTCTTGGTGTCCTTCTCACTCACAAGGCAAGCTCTTTCAAGACCCTTTTTGGCAGCCATGAGGAAAGTTGGTAGGGTTTTGCTTGGGTTTTTTGCCCCGTTAAATTCTCTTTAATCTGTTGGAAGCGGATGTGGGCAAAAATTGTCCTCTTGACTCACACAGAAGCCTCTGCCAAATGTTTTTAAATGAAAAGGTTTTAATAATCTTCTCAATAAACCCGCTGTGAGAGAAAGCTGCTTTCCTAGCACTGGTGGCGTCACTAACATTCCAACCAGCAACCTGTTGAGACTGTCAGATTGGACGTTTCAGGCCTCCCTCCCTGTTTTCCTTTTTTTCTCGTCCGTGTTTGATGCTGTTATACGCACTCCGGTCATGCGGGGGGTGCATGTTCTCCCAGCCTCTGGCTTGGGGTCAAGGGAGAAGGAGGGTAAGGTAATTAAAACAGCCCAATTTGCCTGGAAACAGTCAAAACACTGTTTGCCTTTCTGCTTCCTCGGCCAGGGAGGAAAGTACACCTCCCTCACCTGGCTTGGTGCAAGCCTTTTAATCTAAGCCATCTCTCTGAAGATTTATTTCTACTCCTGGCATGTTTGCTCCTAGGTTTGAAACAGAAGAGACTGCTTATTATTGCCGTTTGTGACACAGGTTATTGAAATCCCCATTTCGGCAGGAAGGACTGTGGTAGTTATTTCTGCTTTATTCTGTTTGTTAGTTCTGTGGGCAGCCAAGGTCCCTGGAGGGGAGGAGAAGACCTCCAGCCTCACCTCTCTCACAGCCTGCCCCGAGACATGCTCTTCAGCTCTAATGGGAAATTCTGCTCTGATGCTGTCTGTTTTACTGTATTCATGGCAGAAGCAGACCGTGATTGAGATCCCTGTGTCCCGTCTTTGCAGGGGAGATTAGAAATAGGCAGTGAATAAACACTGGCTGCTGCATTTAAATTGTTCAGTCTTTTTTTACCATGGGTAGCCTAATATGTGTATGATGAGCTGAGATCTCCCCTCCCTTAACTTGCAGAACATCTGCTCTGAGATTTATATGGGTAGGGTGCACATTTGTATGCGATATGAATGCAAAAATAATAGGTTTATGCCATTATAGGTCCACATGCTGCCTCCACATGTCAGCTGTACAAACACCTCCCTGGAAGCTGTGAGCCAAGGAGCGGATGGTGTCTCAAACACCTTCCTGAACAGCCGTTGACAAGTGGCAGAAATACGTGTTTTTTCCACAATGTGCTGACACCTCTGCCTCTCTGATGTCATTTTCTCAAGAGCCTTTTCCCAGGTGCTTATACCCAACTATGCACCTTTATAAGACCCTTTGGTGGAAGGGGTTGGTTTTCTAACTCATTCCTAAGACTTCCTAACTTTGTGTGGACATCAAATACATGCTCTTTACTGTTTTTTAATGTTGCAGCCACTTGCCAGACCTGACAAAGTGGATGACTGGAAAGACTGGTTTGAGAAGAGACTCGGGTCCAAGGATGAATAGTAAGGATCCAGGCATTTGCAGAAATTTTCCCAGACAGATGTACCACATTATTTACCATCCCAGATATGCCATGAAGTAGCGATTTTAATCTGCTGCCAAGAGAGAGGAAGGAAGGAAGGGCAAGGAAGGTAGCCTTTCCAGCTGTGCACCCTGGAACTTAACACAGGCTTATAATTCATACCCAACAAGGGCTCCTGCTGGCTCCCCATCCCATAAATACCACCATTATTGCAGTGTTCCTGTGTGATTGTCTACTCATCTTGTTGGTTAGAAAGAACCAACATCCTATCACAGACAAGGGATGCCTGAAAAATAAACCTGGCCTGGGACCTGATTTACAATGGATTTCAGTCTTCCTAAGGTGATAAGCAAAAGTATCAGGTCTAAGCATCCTCAATTTAAGGAAAGTTTAAAATCCAGCTCATAAGATTACTGATAAAGTCTGTTTCTGTTTCAAATCACTGGAAGGCTGTAACTTTTTTTATGGAAATAGATGAGTTTCCACCATTTTTCGAAAGGGTCTTGAGCCTCAGGTGCATACCAGAAGAACAACACCATAGATCATTCCCAGCATTCAATCTAGACCTTTGTTTTGTGTTTATTGTTGTCAGTGCTGATGGTTGTGCTTCTCGGGAGACAGGCTGTGAGGCAGGATAGAAAGAAACTCTTCAGAGCTTTCCACAAAGACTTGGGTTTCCTCTTTATACAGACTCTGAAACTCATTAAGAGAGAGACAGCAGCTGTCTGTGGGATTTCTGCTTCAGAGAAATTATTCAGACCATCTCAATAAATTCATCTTCAGCTTTCAATAATAATGAAGCTTGCTTCTGAGTCTACATTAAAAATGTCACATATCCAATCTCACTGGTTCTAATGACCCTCGTCAAGGACATTTCTCAAGATTTGCATCCAAAGCAGACGTGTGAGGCATCACACTTTGCAAATGAAAGCTCTTTGTCACTGTTTTCCAAAATCTCCATTAGTGAAAAAAGCATATCCTTGATCCCATTTCAACCTTAATCAGCCACACTTTAAATGTGAAAAGAAACCCAGCCCATCACAAAAACCTTCTCATCTTGTCATTATGGGAGTAGATACTGACAGCTTAAATGTACACAGCGAAATTTGGTGCATCTATTAATTGAAAATGCCAGTGAAGTTGGTCAATTTTACCAGGCATGACACATCTTAGAGATCATCTGTAAAGTTCTTCTCCACCTTTCTCTGGCATCAACTTGAGCAGCTCTGTACTGCATTGCCTCCGACCTAGGGATCCAGGCATTTGTGATTGCTGGGGCTTGAAGACTGCATTTAAGTGAGAATGTGCTTTTTCACCCAATAAAGCTCCAATGCCTGCAACTGGAACCTCTCCAGCGATCCGTCATTTTGGGATCCAAGGCTGGAGGCAAGACAAATCGAGAGAAAAGTCGCTTTCCTCTTCTTGTGAAACTAGTAATGCAGTAACCTTTTATAAGTGACTGTCAGAGGAAAATATCTACCCTGATTTAGAGCCAATTTAAAAATCATTACAAGGATGTTAATGTTGAATATTTTAAAATACTGAATTTTTAAACATCAATATTTTTATCTTGGTTTTGACGCCAATATTTCAGAAGAATGGAGACTTTTGATAGCCACTGATTATGTCTCTACTGAGTGGTAGAAGTTCAAACTACACAAAGTAGTTAGGGAGAAAAAGATTTTACTTTTCACAGCCTTGTCAAAGTACTTGGAGTTTGCACTGAGAGCAGGGATTTAGCAGGAACATAGCATGGTGCCATTTTGTGGTGCACAACATTACCTCCAAAAGTAAGTCTATGTTGCTACTGAATCAAATGAGAATTCTCCTACGGAGGTGAGAGCCTTAAGTCAGGAATATCAGTCACCCACTCCCCATGTGGGGAGCATCCAAGCTCACTCATGGTTTCTCTCAGTGAAGTCAATTGTCTGAGGCAGCCCTTCCCAGGACAGACATCTCTGGAGGAGCTCAAGTCCTTTCTAAGGATAGTGGGAGAGCACATGGTGCCCAGGCTGGTCAGGGAGCACACTGGTAAGTACACAAGGAGATGTAGGATGAACCTAGACCATAGTATGGGGGTCCTGAAAAACACCAAAGATAGGAGTCTTGCTACAAACTTCATATGTCCCTTACTAAGCCTCTTGAAGGTTTTGTTTCTCCAAGGTGTAGAAGAACGGGATCTAATCACCATGGTCACAGAAGAAGTGAGGTTTAGGACTTTTTGTCCTTTTTTTTATTGTATTTATTCAACTCCTTCTTAATCTCATTTCTTTAGGGCCAAAATTTCAGAAGTACTCTGAATCAGCTCTCACAGTTGAATTCACATTGTCCAAATAGTTCAGCTCTCATTTAGTTCCTTGGAGGGACCAAAGCTTCAGAAGTAAGTAATGCCAATAAATATTACTTGGATACAGCTGCTTTGCTTTTTTGAGGGTCTGGCAAGCTACTTTGGTGTCTGAGTGTCCCAAAAGTCCTGTTCAGGAGTAGCACGGAGTGTTCTCTTAGAAGTTTTTCATTCTAGGCTGTAGCTTAAAAGAAAAAGACAATACAGTTGAAAACCAAATGCTAATGACTCCTCAAATGTTATTGTCAAAGAGTGTGTCAGCTTTTGTTGTAAAAATACATTATTATCTTTCTCTGAACACTTTGTGCTTTTCTGTCTCTTTTCCATTGCTGTTGCAAAGGGCTTCAGTTTGGTTTTGTTTTTATGATGTCTGAAGTTGGTTGGGGAATTAAGCCTGTAATTGCATTGCTAACAAGTATTTCTTAGATACATTTATTTCTCCTTGGGGACAGAGACCGTTAGGAAGAGAGTACACATATTTTGGCAGCAGAAGAGACAGCTATGACATTTGGTTCCTAAGTTACTACCTGGATATAATTTTAATTGTTTTCTTCTACTAATAAAATGTAGTAACTTTACTGCATTAGTACCTTTATTACATTTCCAACATACATTTCATTGTCATGCTCTTCCTAAGTATATTTGGGTCATGAAGATACATTACAATACATACTGAGAGCCAGTTTGTTAAGACACAAGGAGTTCTGCATTATTTCTTACTGGTGCGAAGCTAATTGTTTTTTCTCTGCTGCTGCTGCTTATATATGTGTTTTCCATTTTATCATCCCTGTAGTTGCAGTTGAGTTAGGAAAAGGACAAAACAACCTGGTAAAAGCATTTGCAGGGACATCCTGCGTAAAGGCTTCCCAGCAACCAGAATTTCTCAAGCCTGTCAAATTGCAGTTGGTGTTTAAACAGTCCTTTTTGCCTGTGCAGTGCAGGCGCTGGCCATCTCTCAAGCACATTTCCTTTCCTGCAGGACTTCTAAACCTTTCTTTACAATAATGTGTGATACTACTGGGAGGAAGGAAGGGAGGGAGGGAGGAAACTGGGGCTCACAATTCAAGAACGTGAGACTTTGAAAAAGTGAGCTGCTTTTGTTGACTCCCTTTCCAGTTTATGAGTACGTACAACATACTCAGGCACCAGAGATGGGAGAATCCAAGGCCCCCCAGGCACACCAGCACGCTTGTGTCACTGCACAGAAACAGCGTGCCTAAAACTTCTTGGTGAAATGCAGCCCATTCTGTTTCCTGCAAATTGTTACATTGGTAAGATTTTCTCCAGAGCCATGTGTGCTAAAGAAAAACTGGAAAATCCAGTATAAATCCTATGCTGGGACTTCAAAGACTGCAACTGTTGCACTGTATTATAAGCATGCAGTGTAAGGGATCCAAATGGGTCACACTGGTTGTCTTTCAAGGCAGACAATACCAAGGGATCCTGGATCCAGCTTCTCAGAAGTGCAGCACGTATGTGATCCCAAGGCAGTGCTCACCTGGACTCCTAGCCAGGATGAAGGGACATCAACCTTGCAGCTTGAAGCTCAGCGTATGGAAATAATTGGAAGGCTTCTAGTTTAGGGAAGAAAAACGCACTAGATAAGCTATAATTTTAATGGTATTTTCCACACATGCATACCTCTCAGCTGCCTACCCATAAGCCTGTTTCCTGCCCAGGTTCTCTGGATACCTTTTATATGGTGCGTATACAGCATCTGGAAATTAAATGAAGAGTTAAATAATGGCTCTCATGTGTAAAGAGCACAATAAAAATTACACAGTAAGTTTTTTTTATAACTTTTTAAATATAATAAAGTTAAAGAGACTGAATGCTGGTTTTATGATATGAGATTTCCAGATTGCTCCCAAGTCAGCAACAAGCTATTCATAATCTTTTATTATAGCATTGTCGCAATGACTGTAATCAAATCCCTGAGCTACCTGATGATACCAGGGGTACTCTGAAGCTGGTAAACACTGATAAGTTTGCATTTAATATGACATTTTAAGAGTCTGGCTCTTGTTTTTTTCTAATGTTAAAAGCTTGTTGATAAATTTGGATCTAGTTTCCTCTTTTAAAATTATCTGGGTTTTGTCAATATCTTTAGCATGTAACATGTAAGTTGATTGGGAAAACACTGGTTAAGAGTTTCTAGTATGAAAAAAACCTCTTCACCAGTCTCCCTGCACACTTCCCCACTGTCCAGAGTTTTCAACCACCAGTTTAAAATTGATCTAAGCAAAATCTGTCAGGATGGCATCTAAAAGCATGCTGATTATCACAAAAGTAGGTCCAGCCCTCCTGCTAGGCTTTTGCTGCACAGAAGTGCTAATACACTGCAACATCAGCTGGACCCCAATCTTTGCAGAGCATCTGGGCTAATCTCATACCAAGGGGCAAATCAGAGGGTTCGCTTTGATGCCCTATCCTATGTGTTCCTAGCATTTTAAAGTGCCACCTTTTAAAAACAGGCCTTATATTGGGGTTTGAACACATCAGTAAATGAAGTACTTGTTCCAGGTCATTTGTGTGCTAGTGCTGCAGCAGAGCACCACAGCCATGAGGTTTGCATTTAGAAAATGTAAATCTTCTCCACTTGCTAGTACCAAAATCAGAACAACTCTTCCCCATTTTCAGCCCCATGGCTGGACGACCCCTTTCTGCATGGCTTACACTCTTCTAGCTTCCTCTTAAAAGCTTCCAATGATGGATACCCCTCATGCAATCTATTTCTGTGCTTAATTACTCTTGCTATTAGAAAGCTTTTCCTAATGCCTAACTTAAACCTCGTGGTAATTTAAGCCATTATTTCATAATGGAGAATTAATTCCTTCCCTCTCTACAGCTTATGTCTTTTATGTCTTAGCAGCCACAGTCGTGCCTCTCTGTTCTTTTCCTTCAGCAAACAGCTCCGGTTCCTTTGGGCTGTGGTTTTGGACCATTCTCCCTGGACACTCATCAGTGCATCACTACTGAACCGCAGCAGCTGGGCGCATGCTCCAGCTGGGGCCATGCCAGGGCTGAAAGAAGAGATTTCCACTCTGTGTCACATCAACAAAATCCTGTTTATATATCTCATAGCAATAGATACTTCTTTGGGAAACAGAGTAATGTTACTGACTTTGGTTCACCTTGTGATTTACTAAGTGTCCTCCCCCCAGGCAAATCTGCTATACTGATGCTTACCCCACCTTGGCTATTGCATATTTGAGGAGACGATTGTCGGTACCTCTGTACCTCGGTACCTTTCAGTTGGTCTGATTGAATTGCATCCCCCCTTATATTTTTTTTTTGTTTTAATCATTTATTCAATCTGTTAAAAGTATTTTGAATCCTATTTTCCAGTCCTCCAGGTAACCCTTTCCAGATTGGGGTCATCTGAAAAATTAATAAACATAAACTCAATGCCTTCAATGCTTTTATCCATAGCAATAATGAAAATACTGAATAATGTTGATGAAGGACAGACCACAATGAAGCCCTGACTTAATGAATGAAAGTGCATTAAAGTACATGAATTGCAATTGATTTAGTATTGAACTTGCAGACATGGATACCTACCTGCTTTTCCTTTGATTGTTGCAGTGATGCTGCAATATGGTAATGCACAGCTGCGAGTCTGGCAGAAGCAATGACAGCACAGTGAAAAGCCTTGGAAGTTATCTTTATTTTCTACTAAGAGTAAACATGCTTTCTGGAACCATGTTTTGAGCAGGATAATAGATGGTATCCTAGAAAAAGTCCACAGGATTCTCTTTAACAGCCCAAGAACATGGGGAATGTTGGTTTGTATCTGATATTTTTGTGAAACCTTGCCTTTCACATGGAAAGACTTAGGTCAAGGCCTTAATTGATTGTGGAGATTCAGAGGCTGCAGCTCTGCACCAATAACCTGCCCAGTAGCAATACATGGTCCTGTTCATGTGGCTCTGCCAGGCCCCAATTTACATTAGGCTTCCTTCTGCCCTGAAACTCACAGGATACTTCACCTTTTCTACAGGCCTGCAGTGAGGTTTATTTGTTTTAAAAGAATAAAAGAATTATACCTTAAATTGACATTAAAAATCCATTCTTTATTTTTGCATATAATGAATTAAAAAAAAATGAAGGGGAAAAAATCCTTCCTACACTTTTAAGAATTTTTACTGCTGAAAGAAGTGAAAGAGAAAAGAAAAAATAAAAGGAAGCAAATGAGAAATTGTTATAAAACCACTTCATGAGGTTGTGAGGTTTTTCCTTGGGAAAAAAGATGTTTCAGAAAAAGATTTCTGGTGTTATATGCAATGTCATGTCATCCGTCTCTGAAATCCCTGTAATGACCTTTGCTGTGGCAGTTCTTGATCAGCTGACAGCCTATAATGACTTAATACATGAACTGAAGCAGTATCAAAATCAAAGAGCAATCATCTTTGGAAGGCACAACGTCATGAGGAAGACATTAATCAGTGGGAATGAGCTCAGCTGAGGGCCATCAAGATGCTCAGGGTGGGAGCACTTGCTCTGAGAGGAGGGGCTGAGGGAGCTAGGCTGATTCAGCCTGGAGACGGGATGGCTTTGGGATGGGCCTAACAGCAGCCTCCAGTGCCCATGAGGAGGTCATAGAGGGGATGGAGCCAGGCTCTTCATCGCTGTACCTGGTGGGAAGATGAGAAACAATGAGCATAAACTGAAAAACAGAGATATTCAGACTGAATATAAGGAGAATCTTTGTTCCCGTGAGGACTGGGAGGCTGCCCAGCAAGGTCAGACCATTTCCATCCTGGAAGCGTTTCAAGCCCCAACTGGATACAGCCCTGAACAAGCCAGTCTGATCTCAGAGTTGACTCTGCTCTGAGAAGGAGGCTGGGCTAGAGACCTGCTGAGGCCCCTTCCAGAATGAATTTTCCATGAATCCTGTGATTTGTACACTGATCAGGGCAGCCTATGGCACATTTTAACTTCCACTTCGAACCTACTCATGCCTTTAGCTCTGGATCACATATGTAATTACATACATTATTTAGTGTTTCTCATAGTGTAAATAAGTTGAACAGCACTTATGTCACCCAGTGAGGAGACACTGGTTGTAATGTAGAAGTAAACAGCCTGCTTTAAGAGAGAGGAATATGGCATGCAGGCTGAGGAAACATCTGCAATTAAAATAATTGCTGTGCTGGAACATGGCATTTGTTCAGAAAGAGACAGAGGTGGGCAGAAACAGTTGTAATGCATCATTTTCTAGCACCCAGTCTATGGTAGTTTTATGCCACAGATTTGCAGTTTAAAACTTTCAAATGCAGTGAAAGATGATTTATCTGATCTATATGGTACAGTTCAAATGTTCTGTGATAAAAATGAGCTATTGATCTCAGGAGATTCTAATTTAGATCAGTTCACTTAAAAAGAGTAATAAACTGAAACAGTCTGGAAAGCTTATGTTTCAAATGACTTATCAAGGAGTTAAAAAATGTAGTAACCTGAGCCAGCAGTAACTTTAACAGTAGCCAGAGCCCCACATTTTACCTAGCCAAACTTTCTTGAACTATTCATGCAAGTATGTGGATAACAGCTTTTTCTATCACACTGTCCAGGAAGATGTTCATTTGTAGTATATCTCATGAAAATAAATAAAAATCAAAAGACATTCTGGAGAGCTCAAAGCATAACCTTAGCAGCAATACTGAGTAATGGCTTTTTGGGCATAAAGTGCTGTATGTAAAATATAAGGAGGTCAGTCTTATAATCCTATAGATTTTCCATCACTGAAACTTGAGGTTTTGCCAAAGATTTGGGGAGATTGTTAGAAAAAGCTTTATTAACTTTTTATTGCTGAAAATCTGACTAGATGGGTACTTTGGGCATCCAATTCCTCACAACCACAATTTAGGTTTTAACTGCCTAGCCTGCATAACTCTGGTCCTTTTAATGAAGTTTATGGAATAAGCATGAATTGAGTGGATTAAAGCACTATAAAGGTGAATGCACAAATTGCTGTAAGATTACACTCAATTTTCAATAACTCAGAGCAGCCCGTGTCCTGCACAATTAGGTATACTGTCTGATTTCCCCATTAAAGACCTGGGTAACAGCAAAGTATGGACGTCCTCAAATGTGAAAATAATGAGCAAAGGGGACTGAAAGAACTTGAGAGGATGTGAATTTAAAACAGCACATTGGAGAAATGATCCGAAGTTGGGAAGGTGAAGCACAGCACAGAGAAGTGCAGAAAGTGCTGCACATGAGAAGAGAAACAAATCTAAAAAGGAAAAAGAACTGGGCAGCAGCACAGCAGAGATGACTGTGGGGAATCATCATCTAAGCATGGTATGACTGATGTCATGCTGTTGTCAGGAAGGCAGCTTCTATCTTGGAAAATGGACAGTAGTTCCCTGCTCATCAGCGCTTCTCAAGCTTGACAAGGAGTGTCATGTCCTGGTGTAGATGTTACACATCCACAGGGATGAAGACACTCTGTATAACGTTAAGAAAAGTGGCACTTTGAAAAGAATGTTTTTAGGGGATGATGTAAAATGGGTTTGCCTTAGCTTGGCAGACTGGTAGGAAGTCAGAAGAAAGGTGATACTGTGAAGGTTGCACAGAGGGATGGAAGGCAACAAGGACAGCAATACATTATGATAATTTGCAACAAAAGAGAAAGCTGGGCAAGAAAATTGTCTAGTTTGAAGAACAATCAATGGAACAAGTAATCAAGGGCACAAAAGTCTGTCACTAAAGGTCTTGAGAAATGCTTAAAACAGATATGAAATGCTCCTTCAAAATTTGCCTTATAAGGGAAGCCATGAGTTTGTAGCTCTTAAGTAGACTCCCAGTGTAAGGGGACTCCCAAGCAAGATGGCAGAGGAGATTACAGGAGGTCTTATTCAAAGTTACAATTAAGTCCTGGGATATGAAGGACTCATAGAATCATAGAATAGTTAGGGTTGGAAAGGACCTTAAGATCATCTAGTTCCAACTCCCTGCCATAAGCAGGGATGTTTAACTATCCATTAAGGGATTTGATTCAATTCTCCCTGCCAGGAGACTGTCTAATCCTCACATGATACCAGTAAGATGGCAACAGATTTTTGTTAAAAGACATCCAAATTTAATTAAAATAATAAAATATGCATTAGCAAAAGAGCTGAAGTCCAAAACAGGAGTTTCAGGGGTAACATACAGGCTCTATCTGCTTTCTACATCAAAGGAAGGCTGCTCCCATGGAGGTGAAATCGTTTTTCTTTTTTTCTGAGTGTTGAGTGTGTTGAGGGATGAATGCTATACAAATTCTTTCCAGGAGCATTGCACTACCACTACACTGTTGCACAAGCATCCACAGACAGGGCATTTGTTAAAAATAAAGAGATCTGAGGGGTTTTTTACATAGGGTAATGCTCTGATCCTTCAGACAGCATGGTTGGTTACTGTCCAGATGATGATGGAGCCTCTGTTGCGAGGACCCTTGCAGCAGCTTCTTCAGCTGGACCTCATGAGACTCCCCACACCTGTGCTCACTTGTTATGATCCAGTTAGGCCAATCCGGCACAAACATTCCTGGACATGCTTGGTCTGTTTCTACTAATAGTATTAAATTATGCAGGAAATATCAAGATATATTGACAGAAGGCTGTGCTCTGTGCCTGTTTGTGTATCTGGAAGAACATTTTCCAACATCTAAAAGGTTGAACATCTAGTAGACCAACATCCACCGCCTGGGTGAGTCACTTGGATGGCCAGGTTTCTGGCCAGATTCTGAGTCATGTTAGTCAGCACATCTAAAACATAAGTACCAGCTGTAGGACAACTTGAATTTCAGCCCTAGATCTCACTTTCGACAGAAATTCTATAGCTTTTGCTCCACACACATTTACAAAGGAAAGGGTACATGCTGAGCTCCAGAGTGGAGCCCTGTGTCTGCTGAGAATCCTCTGCATCAGTTATCACCTTATCAGTTTCCATGGCAGTGCTTTTAGTATTTCCCAAAAGAGCACATCCTTCATGCGTTCACTACTTGTCATCATAGAACTGAAGTGCTTTGTTAAAATCTTCGCTTGCTGGACAAATTTAGAAGCACGTAAGCCTGATAAGATAGCAAATTAATAATGGCCTGCCTGCATCAGGCAATAATAGAGATGTTGTAGTTTAAATGATTAGTTCAGGGTTGGTAGATAAGATTTTTCATCTCCTGTATGCAAACACTTCCTGACCGAACAATAATGTCTGCCTGCAATAATCCCTGCTTCTATTTCGTCCTGATTTGCATTTCCTAGACTGGGGAACTGTACATTTTGCTACACCCTTGAAGGTGCTTTCCCCGTGACTTTTTCTACATATTCAGAATAGAGAACACAATAATGGTACAAAATTCACTTCAAAACTTTGCAGGCCCTGCTTTGTAACTCCACCAGCTAAGAGCATCACCTGTAAAATGAAGTTAAATGAATTCATTTGCCTGCACAGTAAAAGGTCACACTTTGTGACTGGCAGTTTCTAAACAAATGGCCATGCTGTATTTTGGAGGCTTTGATGGGAAACCAAAAAGAAAAACAAAAAAGATATTTCAAGGTGGGGGAGAGAAGAAACGACTTATTATACAAACAAATATACAAATGTCTACTCTGAGGAGGTAATGATAGATATTTGGGTGATAATAATGATAGATTTTCTGTGATCACCCTCTTCTTCCTATTCTTGGCTAGTCACACAGTGGAAGTTCTGAATGAAGAAAAGAGAACCACACTGAGGATCTCTCAAAATTCAAAGAATCAAAGATCAAGTAATGCTCTGCTTTGGACATAAAAGAAATCATAGCTAATTCCTGCATTTCTTTTTAGCTAAATTGTGGTTATAACTTCCCTGGAATTAATTTTTTACTTACAAATACAATTCCTCTCCACAACAGCGTGAACCTGTTAAGAGTTTGAGGCCATATATCACATCACCTAGGATATCAGTGACAGCTACTCCGAAGAGTTAAAATACCTGAAGGAATTAATTTCACATGCATCCACTGGGAAGTGCAGTGAGACAGGGGTGTACTGCTAAGACCATTTCAAACAAATATAGCAGCGCCAGGGATAGCCCATGGGGGAAAAGTTCTGAGGATTTCGTTTTCTTTAGCTAAAAAGCAGGATAATGGCACTGGTTTTCTCTGGAAAATATGTTGAGATAAAAGGAACCTGATATCATCGTAGGAGAAAAAACAATTGGGAATCATGAAGTCACCATATTCAAAGGGCTAATCTGTCAATATATGTATCCATTGACTGCTGAGAAGTTGTTTTTAAATAAATGGAAATAATGTGGTTTTGCAGAATTTTCAGGGGAAAAAATATCTCCTTTTTACTGAATAGCTCTACTCTTTGTATGAGCCTATGGGATTTCTACAGCTTTCAGCATCACAGCATCTGAATGAAGGATTATGTTTATAGTCAGAAACACAAAGAACCCCACAAACACTGTTCTGCTGCATACTGAAGACTTCACGGGCACAACCCAAAGAGAGCTTCAAAGCCTGCTAGAAATGACTATACTCATTCCAGATACTTCAGTGGCCTCCAAATCAGATGAGAGGGGAGCAGGCTGTTTAAGCTGAAGCAGATCCTTCTTTTGCTACACAACTGTTTGACCCTCATGTTGAGTCTACAGGCCCTTAGGCCTCACACGATGCTCTTAAATTATTCCCTGTGTAGGACTTGTGTAGCACTATGGCCACAGTGTGTTGCTGGTAGATGCTTACAGTTCCAGTAAGGATGGCCAGAGAATGGCTTAATGACCTGCAAGAAAGCACTTGAAGGTAATAACATTTCTCCACCCATACGGGCATCTGCCTTTCAACCCATCAGGGGTGGTCACAGCAGAAGGACTGAGTGCTAAATAAACACAGAAACTAAAATGTTGGACTTTTAAGGCTATATTCATTTGCAGTCACTTTTATTGATTTTCAGAGTAGTTTCGATGCCAGGTTTAAAAATCCAGCATCTTTTCTGCACATCTAAAACTGCTGGATTTTTATAAGTGTAAAATACCAGAGCTGATATTTACACAGCAGGAGAAAGCCATGTTTTCTCCAGCTATCAGACAGGAAGTGAGCCCCCCCCCATGGACAGCAACTATATTTCCAGTTTTAAGGAGGATTTTGGACACTTTGTGCATGAAGGATACGTACAGGAGATCCATGCACTCATGGCTGGCTGTCTAAATCAGCCTGAATCATTGCAAATGATTCCTAGTAGGAAAGGACCCAAATTGAGTGGAGTTTATTTCAACTACATTATGCTGGTGGAGGTAGCCTTTCCCATCTCCTGCAGCTCCCACCTGCTTGCATTTGTGAGCTGTATCAACACCACTCTGTCACTTGCTTTCCTGTATTTTGTTAAATGGCATTTCCTCTGTGCCTTGCTTTCTTCTTATAGATCAAATCTTACTAACAAAATGCTACTTGCCTGACATCAGTGAAGTTACACTCATGCGAAAGGAAACCAGATGTGTTTATACTCACTTCACTGCTGACTAGACCTTATAAAGGAACTTGGGAAAAGACTGGGCAGCTATTAACTTACACACTATTTCACACTTCATATGCATTTACTTTACTTTCAGGACTGTGTTGCCCAGAAAGGCTTGTCAAATTTTAGTGACTTTTATAGCTGGTGCTCATGCTGCCTACATTAGTTCACTGAGTATGGATTTCCAATGTCTCTTTTACATTCTTGTAGTTTTTACAGTTATCCTTCTCTTCTATCATTATCTGAACTAGTCAGATTGCAATTTTATTTTGTCCTAATTGCTGCTAAAGACTTATTGATGGCAAGAGTTGCTTTCCATCTCTTACTGCCTTGGAGGTGTTTATGAGTCTTTAATGCAGTATCAAGAGAAATATTTTTTGGTAACAGCTAAGTTCTGGTATAATTTTTTTATTCTTCTTCAGTACAGATCCACTGAATACCCCACAAGAAGGTGAAGGTCAGAATACTTAGAATTGCTAAGGACAAGATTGCAAAGATATGGAAGCACCTGAAAATGTACATAACTGACTAATGACAGTAAAAAATGCCCAGGCATCTAAGCTAAATTGAAATCAGTGACAGTGATCTGTGAAACAGATAGCAAATGAAAATAGAAAGTGTCAGAGCACAAACAAGATACATGTTCATTGTAGGTTTTTCATTCCAATGCTTAAATGTATGAATAACATAAAATGTGAATTTCTGTCCCAAATGATAGCAAGATAAAGGGAATTTTTAAACCAAGATATTTCAGAATCATAGTAATTGGATTTGTGCAACCAACACTTTTACCATCCTGCAGAAGCTGGTATTTCAGGCATTTTTCATATTATATAAAGCAGCAATAGAAAGACTCTGAAACACTTTTTCCTGAACGACCACACAGGTCCAATCCTTTGTGTGTTTGTGCTGATAATAAGCAAGCATGGCAGTACTAAACGTGCTAAGAGCATGTTACACAAGTAAGATATGCTACTCTACACTTATGTTGTTCACCCTTGGAATTCAGTGCTGACAACAGCACTACAAATGAGACAAGCATAAAATGGGACTCAATTTCATGACCATACATGGCTCAAAGCTCCACTGATTTTACAGAATCCTCCATCAGATCAGATAAGGCAAGATCTGTGTCTGTGATATCCAAAGCCATTCCTATTCGGGTCAATCAGACTCGGCGATTTCTAGATTGTTATCTTTCACTGAAGTGAGTTCTGCAGCTCTACAGCTTTACACAAATTTCCATTAAGGTTATCATAGGAGGAGTGAATGCAGAAACTAGGTAAGAAACAGAGGCAATAGGGTTAATGCTTGTCTGGCTATGTGTACCAAAGAACATTTTGTGTTCTTGTTCTAGACTGCAGAATAATCTGTGATAGTTATCTTAATAAATGCAAAGATGACAGACCAGATAGGGCACAATTTTCTGCTCTTAAGAGGAAGAGTGTGTTCCTGTTTCAGCACTGTGGTCCTTAAAAAAGAGCTATTTTAGGAGATATTTCATGTTATTGGTATGGCACTGGCTTGGGGAACTCTTTCTAAATAGTTATCTGTGCTTCTAAAGAACAGCAGTAAAAGCACACATTAAAC
Source organism: Agapornis roseicollis (assembly GCA_002631895.1). Taxonomy (NCBI): domain Eukaryota; kingdom Metazoa; phylum Chordata; class Aves; order Psittaciformes; family Psittacidae; genus Agapornis; species Agapornis roseicollis. Next base: position 55,020 of record NDXB01019611.1, read on the forward strand.
AAGTTAAACTCAATCAGTGGCTAAGAAAGAAAGTGGGGTTTGGGTGTGCCCAGTTCACACTTCTTTTGTCCAGTTTGTAAACTATTCAATTTTACACCTGTTTGAATGGGTCTCTGCAATTCAGCATCCCACAAAACACACTTGCAATGCAGACTTTTTCTTTTAGCAAACTCCAGCTCTGTTTTTACTTTCTTTTCACTTTTGTATTCCACTAAATATAAATTCTGACAACAGTTGTTTTTTCAAATTATGTTTCATGTCTTAATGCTGGTTTAAACAAGGACAGTCAGGCATCTGTCAGAGAGAGCCTGCCAATAAAATTCTGTGTCTTTTGAGCAGAAAACACTATAAAGAACATCTCTTACTATAATGTCATTCAGAAACATGACTGTAAGAGAGGCTCATATCTTCCCGTTTGCTCTCACCTTGAGATTTATCACAATGGACCTTAGTGTCATAAGAAAATTCAAGGTTGTTTTCTTCTAAGCACCTCTTGCAAATTGCATTGAGCAGCAGGAGACAATTGTTTTTAATGGGGTAAGAAACTGGAAGGTGTATTTTGGAAGCATTTCAAATATCTTACTATTCAATATTGTCCCTTTCTATGAAGCATATGGTAGATATTCCTGACTGAAACAGAAGGGCACAATCAAGTTCAGATCATTTCTAATGAAGTTATTGGTGCTCAAACCAGTTGTATTAATAAAAGAACAGAATGTGACTGAAAAAAGATGCAATAATTTCTGGACTACAGCTGCTCACTGCCATAGGTCTTCCATAAGAGAGGCACTGTTTAAACTCAGACAATGGGAGGTAAAAAGAGAAGGTTGCCCATTCACAGTCACCTTTGTTACAGATGCAGCCTCCACTGGAACATTCAGGGGGGAACTAGTATCAGCTAGTATCTGCACTCATTACTGAGTTCCTGATGAAGATATGCCCATAGAGATTGCTCCCTTTTCATTTGTTCTGCCTTCCATTTCTGAATTTAACCTTTGTTAAAGAAAGACTTCATGGGTCAGTCTCAGTTTGCGATGAAGACACCTAAAATCAGGTGTTCGCAAGTATATGTCTATATGTGAGCTTGGTGCCTAAGCCACTGCTACAGCCATTACCCTTAGTGGAGGCTGGGGTTATGCAGCTGCCAATCTGCTGAGTGATGAAACTCTCTCTACTGGCTCTCTCTCTGTCCATCGATCTAATAGTAATTTGGGTTCTATTCAATCAGTAAACATAGGTGTCCAGTGCCATTTGAGATGTCCTAAGGTGTCTGCACAGAGCTGATAGATACAGCACAGAACGTAAAGAAGATCTGTGCTCTTCTGAACTTGCAGCTTGAAGGCCAAATAATCATCTCAATTCACAAGGGTATCTTGAAAAGCACTACGTATCTACGTTTAGGCACCTGAATCAAGCCCTTACATTTAGACACCTTAATTTAAGTGTCTCAGCCTTGAGCTGAATGCGTGTACTGCATACAAAGGATTTTTGAATCTGAGTTACCTTTAATCACGGAAGAAGCCTGCAAGAATTACATGTTCCTTGGAGGGTGGTAGGGACTCCCCCTGTAGCACCAGATTATGACAGGGATCTTTATGGATACTAAATCATTCCATGTGAAAAGCACTGCTGTTAAGCTTAAGTGGCTAAAGAAGTCTAGTCTCAGAAGTGGAGAATTAGAGTGGCAACATACAGTTTCATGTACTCCTGCAAAGAGAGAATACAGACTGTTTCTGTTTAACAAGGAGTTAGACAAAATATCAATGTCACAGTTATTTTAAACAGCCTTAATACATTTTATTTTGAAATTAGAAGAGTCAGTAAGTGGGAAAACAGGTTTCCAGACCACCTTTAGCAGAATACTGCAAGCCTAATAATTAACAGTTAACAACCCACATATTGTTAGTGAATAAAGGTTTACTGGAGCAAGACAGATAAAATCAGGAAATGTCTATTCAAATTCCAACCAACCATGGGTTCCCTTTTCCCTAGGAACTGAGAGATAATTAGCATCTCTGAAAATCAGTTCATTGATTTTGATGGCTACATATCATTCAGGCACTTCACTTAGGCCTAAATCAAATATTTTGATATCTTTAGCGGTTTCCATAAAAGACTACAATGGAACTAGAAGAAGGACATGTCTGGGATTCCTGGAAGTAGCAAGATTGGAAATTACTCTGATTGATAAACTTTTTGGCAGTGCAATTCAGTATTTGCTGGGTCATGGCTCAGATAGCCAAGGAAAGGCACTGGGTTTGTTGAATGGTTATACTATTCTTCTGAGCTCTGTTTTAAACCTTGCTCCCACAGAAGCTCCCACAGAAAGCGGAGACCTCAGTTTCAGCCTGATTGTGGCTACAGACTTCAACCGGGCTCTTTTCTGCACCAGAGCTGAGAAGCTGCAGTCAACCTGCTCTCCATTGGCACAAGTTGTTGAGGTTTTCTTGCCCCAAGTCAGAAGTCATACTAGCGGGTTCGGTTTTCTCTATCAGCAAAAGAGCAGCCACAGCATGAAGGAAGAGGTCACGGTAACCAATTGTCCCACATCTGGTGCAGGAAAGGTCTCCTTACTCATTCTTCCCAGGTTTTTGTGATAGGAGCATTGAAACCAATATCTCAACAGTTATCTGTCTCAGTGTATGAATGAGTTTACAGAAGAAGACCTTTCTCCTCTAAGCCTCCTGTGCAAGCATCTTTCTCCTTAATGTAATGGTGAGCCAATATGTGCATTTATGTAATGTTTGCTTCAAGCACTCTGGATTTGGTAAGTAGCAAACCTCCAGTGTGTGCCATGGCTGCTCCATGAATCAGGAAATACAAGGTCATGCAAAGCTCGCTGCCTTCTTTTCCATGTCCAGAAGACGGAGAGTAGCCAAGGAGATGAAAAATACATTGTTAAGGAGTGTGCAGCTCATTTTCAAGCAATATGCACAGGTCTGTTGGCCATGGCATGACTGATGTGAGCTGCATGCACCCACATTGTGGAGTTTTTTTTGTTGCCTGAGGAGCACTCTCTGCCTTCCACCAAATACATTAAACAAGACCTGATGAACCTATATCATATCTGTGCTTAGTTCTGATCCTTTCAATAGCAAGGATTTGAAATGTCAGACATTTTCAGAGGCCCAAGGGACAGAAAGCCTCAGTGCAGTTTTGACATCAGACCTTAAGTGGAGAGTTGCTTCTGGTGTGTGAGGGAGCAGTGAGCCATTTAAAGTAAGCAGTCAGATGTATTCCTATCTTCTTGAACCTGCAAAACATCAGATGAAAGAGTGTGTTAGAAGTACGCTTGAAAGGCAAAGTTTTGAAGAAATCTCATAGAAAACAGTCCATAAGGAATTCTGGAAGTTGAAAAGAATTCAGATGGAAACTGCAGGAAAGAATTGTGACCTGGAGAGAGAAAATCAAAGGAGGTGAACTTACTTAGCCTTTGAAAGTCAAAGAATATTGCAGAATGGTTAAAAGTATCTATAAGAGAAAGATATCAGATGATAGCAAGACTTCTAAAGAAATAGCAGGTCATTCCTTAATAACAATGTCAAATGGCTGGAGGCTGAAGTTTGAAAATAAATTGAAGAATTAATTAAACTGCCAGTTAAAATAATGGAGCAATTCCATTTGTTTTCTAAATAAATTACCTTGCAAACAAAAGGTTTTCCCTATGGAAATATTAATGCTTCCTATCAAAAATTACCTAATACTGCAAATACTCCATTTTCAGCCAAGGATTTATTTTCAGTACAAATACACTTGTCAGTGCCTTTGTGGTTCAACTTACTAGCATGTTGCCTTGTTGTCATGAAGATTACATCTCTTATTATCCTCCTTTGGTAAAAGGTTTAATGAAGTATATAGTTTCTCAACAAAAAGGAGAGACAAGTGTTACAAGAAAGATGTAAATTAAACAGATTTGATTGCAGTGAGTTTGAGCAAATCACACCTCCTGTGTTTGGAGTTGCTTTCAGAAGCATTCTGAGAATAAATTACACTGATTTCAGGACTTAAAACAATTAAAGAGGTTGGAAACATTTTCTAAACAGTTTTAGTAAGTACATGCTATGATTAAGCACTTGTTGCTCAGACCCTTCCTAATCAAGACCCGTTAGCTTTTTCAAATACGTATTTCAGTTAAGAAACAAACTTCTGTTTCTTTCACATACATGAAATTCTGCTTGGAACCATAGCTGTGCTCTTGAAAACTAAGCAAGTAGTCCATCTGGCCTTCCTTTAATTAAATGATATAAATATTGGGAAATTGTAGAGCCTAAGAAGTAGAAAACTGTTGCAGGACTGATTGGATTTTTTAATCTACTTATCCCTATCAACTTTTCTGTCAAATATACTCCAGTGAATATAATAAAAGAAGTTTATATGATATTTATACGATATGATATGAAGTTTGATGATATTTCAGAGATTTCACTCAAAAAAGAAGTGTGAAGAAGAGTCAGTTGACCTTTACGGAGTATAAGTCAATTTGCAGAATAAAGAAGGAAAAAGAGAAAGAAAATAAAAACTTCCAACAAGAGAAGGTACCAGTTTCAGGGAAGCCTGGTTAGGTCTTACTTTGTACTCTGCTGAAATTTCTTCATTTGCACTATTTAGGTACCTTCTTTGACTCAGTTCCTAGTAATGCTCTTGGGAAAAGTTACACAGATGGCAGAAATTTGCTACAAGAAGAATTTACTGTCATTCCTCCCATTAATAGATGGGAATGTAATATTCATTAAAAAGATTCCAAACTTCAGTCATCCCCTAATGATCATGCAAATTCCCTCATCAATGCATAATAGAACAAAAGAGATCTGTGCATTAAGAACCACTTTCTGTGGCATTTCATTAAAATGTCTTATTTCAAAGAACCTTTTGCAGAAGCTGTTAATCAGATTTGCTTATGGGACACATCAGAATAAGGGGTAAATGGCAGATGCTTCCCTGCAGTTCTGTTTTATTTTGCTTGGCTTGGCCAGACTTCGATGTACCACAGGTAAAATCCAACATGAAAGCTTTATTCTTGGTGTTGATTTTTATTTCTGCAAGACAAATGAAACATCAGGACTCCCGTCATGATGTGAATAGTGCAGATCTCTCAAAAAAAACCACCCAAAAAGAACCCCCAAAAAATGGAAAAACAAAAAAAATAAACCAACCGAAAAACCCAAACAAAAGAAACCCAAAAGAAAACCCAGGATTTAGTTGCATCATCTGCCCAGCATTATGGGTGGTGGTAAGAAAAAACTGCAGTGAGTTACACTCAAGAAGTAAATGTTGACAGCAAGATTGCCAAATTGGAGTTAGGCTGGGAAATTGGGCTGCCAGTAGGAGGGAAGGGTAAGAAGGATGGACATACTAAATTTAGTCCAATTTAGGTTCCAGTTCTGAATTACTGTCAGGATGCTGTTTCCCTTTGTTACCTGGGGAGTCCGTAGACTAAACTTGCAACTTAGGTAACATGTCTTAAAACTCCTCTCCTTGACCAAAACCTCTTCTTTCAAGCACAGTTTAGCTATTACTTGCCTGGAATAACTGCGGGAAGAGCATGTATGATTGCTGCTTTCCTTCTACTAGATAAACCTAAAATGTAATTCACCATGAAATAAGACCATGTCCTTAAATGATAGCCAAAATGACTGTGAAGCTATTTGAGCTTTGTGAGCTCAAATGAAATGGCAGAGGGGATTAACAAAACAGCAGGCCCCTGATGGTCCTTCTGGTCAGTGTACCATGCTCAGGGGTTAGAAGAGCATCACTTGGGTCACATCACACTGGGAGAGACTCACCACTTAGGGCTGATCTGATTGTTGTAAGAAGGTGTCTTAAGAGCAGTTCAGTGAACAGCAATAATATTTCTTAGGTGAGAAATACAACATAAACCCCTTGATCTTGGTGTGCTTAATCCACCTTCGAGGATATGAATTTCATTTTCTTTTTGTCTGTAACAGCATGGTGGAAAATAACAAAGCAAAGGCTCTGGATTCATCTCAGGTGAGGTTCATTTATCAGGTACCAACTTGCTCTAAAATCAATTCAACTTCTACATAACAGAGAGTCAGAAAGCATTAAATTTTTTGCTAGCTTTCTGCCACAATCTGTGAGTACAGGAACGTTTCAATATCACAGTTTTATTTTAACTGATGATGAGACTATTCAAAAGGGAGTGGGGTTGAAGCAAGGAATACAAAGTCATGCCTGAGTAACTGCAATCATTAATAATTTGCTCATTTATAACTGGCTAAAAAGCCTCCCAGGTTTCAGTTGTTAGTTCAATGGATTAACAACACAAGGACACTGACCTGCCGTGTCTTTGCAGGAGGAGCTTGCTGAGTGGAGGTACAAGAGCAATGGGAGCAGTGACAGCAATGAGCTTATTGTGTGTTGTGAACAGGGGAGGATCAATCCTACTTCAGAGAGAGAAGACAGAGAACAGTGAATGTGGTTGAATTAATGGAAAAGCTCTTTTTTTCTTCTTCTTCTTTTCTTTCTTTTTTATTTTTTTTTTTTTGTGCTATGCTTTCTCTATAATGTGAAAAAGAGGCCTCTGTGTTAGGTCTGAAAGGAGGACTCAGTGTAAAACCAGCTTGTACCATTTTAAGGGAAAAACATCACCCTAAGAATTATTTTATCTTGTCAAAAATGTCAGAAAAGAGAGCACAACTGAACAAGCAATGGATTTGGACTGCATCAGATCTGGAGAAAGAAAAGGTCACTGCAAGAGTTCTCCAAGAAAGGAAATGTTTTGCTGAGTTAATAATTTAATTCCGTTCCTGGTTTCCACAAGTAATAAAAAAAAAAAAAAACATCTGATTTTCATCATCTTCTTGCTGCAGTTTAGAGAAGTGACAGATTGTTGCGAGGTGTTTACTGTGGGGCACCAACACAGTCCTTGTGTATCAGCACACTTCTGTTCCCTGGACTGTGAGCTGAAGTTGAGCAAATAGATTGCACTAATCCTGGCTTTACCGCTGTAGGGCTCAAAGAAGTCAGGCTGGTTACTGACCTCCATCAGCCAGGGGGCTGGCCCAGACGTCAATGACCCCACAAAAATTTAAGCTAGAGGAAGAGCTTGTCCAAAGCTCTGCAACTCTAACCCAGTTCAGCTGCTGTCAATTTTTACTACTTCTATTGGTATGATCAGACTCCTTAAGCTACAGTCAGCTGATGGATCAGCTCTTCAGTTGGAAAATGGAGTTGTATTAAATTTTGAGAGCACAATTTGATTTCCTTCTTCAAAGGGGAAAAGTCCAGCTGAGTTGTTCTGGCAATGTCAAAATGCTTTTTGTGTTTATGTTCCAGTTTTATTCAATAAATGAGATATTGTGCATTGTAGGAAACATTGTGGGGGTTTTTTTTCCTAATATATGACATTATCACAGTGAAACCATTTTGTTGTTTTGACTCTAACTATCTGAACATTTACTGAATGGGAAGTTTCCCCCTGCCGGCACTAAGCTCTTGTTTAGAACTGAGAGTAATGTCAGGGAAGTCCAAGAGAACAACAGCAAAACCAATATTTTCAGTTGCAGTCTTGCACTGACAATGATTGGAGAGAAACTGGGGACAAAATGGAAAAGATTCAGAGAAATGAGCAACATTGTCAAAGCAACAGTATGTATTACATTTCAGTTAGTATGATAGCTCATTCTGCTCTTGGATGCTAGGCTGATAATTTACTGGTAAGTTGATGCCTGGTAATGAATAAATTTTCTTATCTAGCATATACAGATGTTTTCATCCCTGTTGACTATTTCAGGGTTTATACCTTTACCTACTCTCCTATCTGAGCAATGCCCACACAAATCAAGCCTCAAAGTGAATTTCTTACTGGAATTCAGTTTTGGTACTTTGCCCATTAGGGTCCCTGGTGTAAAGAGTGCGATGGTGTTCTGCCCTGACTTCAGCATCCAGAAGCTACACAGCCAAGTCTAAACTCATCATTATTACTGGAGATGAATAGGGTTCTACCAGAAGTACACATTTACCACAGAATTCCATTTAATCAGGAAGAGTAAAGTAAATAAATACCAATCTGTGATAAAAACGAGCTCTGAAATGCATCATTTTCTTGAGGGAAGTACAAATAGTTTTAGTTTTAAGCAAATCCAGAACTGTTTTCAGGGTGATGTTTGGCTGAAGGCTCCCAAACAGTGTCACTGAATGGCACTCTGAAGATAGGTTTTACCTGGTTACTTAGCAAAATTCCTACTCTAAGGAAGGAAACTATCGACTTAAAAAAGACTGGCATTCTGCACAGCAGAACTAATACAAGCCATCATTTATAGGCTGTTAGCATAAAGAACTGTGGCTTTATTATTAAGATGCAAAAATGCTATTGGACTCAGTTTCCCCAAGTCTATAAACTAGATCCCAGACAGTTTTAAAAGCTCTAGGTTCAGCACTTGTACCTTTTTTACTAGATAGGACATGATGACAGAGCTCTGGCCTTCTACTGAGTCAAAGGCTCTCCTGAGAAAGGTTTTCATGGAGACAGACTTCATGCACACATGGGCTGAAAGCTGTGAGCCCGCTGAAGGTGGTCAGAACTGGCAATGATTTCCTACAGCACAGGGGGACCTGTATTGCTCTGTGGGACAGCAGCTAAAAGAGGCTGAATGGCAGTCAATGAACCTTCTCTCCAATATATTTGCCAGGTGAGCTTATAACACAGCCTTCGCCCCTGGTGCAAACCTTGCAGCTGTGTTTCTAGCTGTGAGTCCATTTTTCACTTGTGCAAAACCAGCAGAATGACGAACATTTCCAAGTGTCTGTTACACCAAGAAGAAACAAATGTATATGTATATTTATCTTGCTTTGTGTTCATGGATTAAAGTCCCAGGTACCCTCTTCTGTACCAGACAGCTGTAGGTATACACAGAAACCTACCAGCAAAGATGTTTCCTTAACTTTGTAGGTGTGCTGTTTCATCGCAGGGCAGTGCAATGAGAGCATCCCAACCATACACAGTGACAGAGATACACAGGAAAATGAAGAACAGCATCTGAACAGCATCTAGAGAGTTTCAGAAGTGCTTTCACTGATCAGACTCTGCTGAGCAGGAGATATCCCATGGGAATACAGGAGCCCGCAGCCAACCTGTCATATTTCACACAAGAAGTGATTTTCAGCCTTCCTCCAGCCCTGTCAAAGCAAGAAGGAGCAGAGAGGATGGAATCACACGTGGCCTAATAAGGTTTGATTTTGGCTGGGGAAACCACAGTGAGCAGTAATAAGGGTCAATGCTGCAAAGCCTCCTGTAAGCTCCAGGGATGGGATTTTCAGGGGCAGAGCTGCAGCTCACCGCATTGCAGAGGCTCCAGGCAGGCTTTACCTGCCCATGCCGCTCCAAGGGCTAGCTAGATCTGTTTGGATGATTTCCCCATGCTGTTTAATTACAAGATCTTTCTGGCTTCTTTCACACTCCTTCACTAGGGGTTCATTACCTGAGCCCTCTATTTTTCCACATTCTCTGCTCCGAGTGGTCCCATACAAAACACACAATAAAGGGTGGCAATTGCACCAGAGTTATTTCTATCTTTGAGCCAACGAGCACCCTGTAAAACAGTCACATCTAAATACAGCACTCACAAAAATCCAGTTATAACTGGGAAGGTGTGAAATAGGTATAGTATGAAGAGAAAGGAAAGGAACTGATTTTATGAGTACATTAACAGGGAGAAGCACCAAACAAGGAACCCTCCGCAGCAGTGACATTTGGAGTCTAAATCAAGATGACATCCACGAAGAGACAACAGAGAGATCTTGCTGTTCCTATGATTGCTGCAACTGCTATTAGGACTCCTGCCATTTAGCAAAGCAACTGCTGTTGTCTTTGGGAGTACCAATACAGGATCCGCTTCAGTGGCTGTAATTTAATAGTAAAGGCATAGGAGGTTGAAACCGGGAACTTGGCAGGCATGCCTGGGAGAAGAAGGCTTTTTGTGTGCAGACCACTAAACCTCCACATTCCTGCTGCAGCTCTGCTTCCCTCAGTCATTTTTTTCCCAGGAAATCTATAGCCTCAGCTTGTCAAAACTGAGATAACCAATCAGTGTTAAAATCACAGAGGCTTATATTGAGCTGCAAACCCAATTTGGGAAAATTAAGGAGCCAAAGGAAGCAGAGCCCTCCCTTTTGCCCTTTTCGAGGATGTTTCTGTGGAGCTGGACCCTGGACTGCCAGGCTGTGCACTCACATGCTCGATTAAGAATTCAGGCATCAAACTTCAGGCTAGAGCAGTTTGCTTAACTTCATGGCCTCTTACCCAGGGCTCACAGAGATGCTCCAGCTCCCCTGAGTCACAGCCTGTTTGCATTCCCCAAGCCCATGGCAAGCACGAGCCATGGGGTCAGCTCCCCCAACAAAGCATTAGGCTGTGCAAAGCTAGAGTAAAACCTTCAGCACCTGTATGTCACTTAGCCAGACCGTGCATGCCCATGCCAACAGGAGCTGAGAGCCACACAGGCTCCAGAGAGACAGCAACAGTCTGCATGCTTTATGGGTCATTTCTGAATGCCACGGACAGCAGCAGCAATGTCTACTTCATCATCCCTTAATTCGCATCTGAATTTGCCATATGTTTTATTGGGCATATTTTCATTTTACCTAGGCTACCACTCTGCCTGCCTATTTTTGTTTGGTGGCCCAGCTTTGGGTATCATTTTCATTTGCCTGTGGACTCTGCATCACCCATGGACACATAGCAGCTTGGCCCACCCCTCAGCCCAGAGCAAAGCCCACTGCAGGGGCTCTGCCTGGTCCCAGAGAGCGTTGCCCTTTTACACTCATGCTCCTCCAGTTGTCATTTCAATAAAAGCTGTGGCAAGCTGAGAAAGCAGTAGAGCTGCAGAGCCTCCCTGGGGCTCCTTTGTCAGGCTGACAGTCATCATGCAATTAATACGTTTTCAGAAAGACAGCATATCTTGTTGGTGTTTAGCTGGTGTTTAATATGTTAGTATGATGTGTTTTGCTGGGATGAGAAGTTAGATCAAGCCTTAGCACTTGGGTATGGTGCATATAGTAGTTTTAAGCATCGTGTTGAATGCAGGTTGTACCAATGTTCATGTAAGCTGAGTCCATCCCAGGGTACCTGCCTCAGGGGCAGGAGTAGGTCTGCAGCAGTGCTGGTGGGGCCTTCAGGAGAGCCCAGCTGATGTAGGATGGGGATGATCCCTCCAGCCAGAACAGGTTTATTCCCCATATACAACCTGTGTAAAAAAACCTCTTCTGAAAAACTCACATTTTCCAAAGGACCCAGTTTCCTCTAATATATATATGCAAAATTAGTTCTCTGGTGCTACCATATATGCAAACAACACAAATACATCCCACTTTTCTCCCAGCTCCCTTCCTATGTGATCCATGGAGAGGAGGCAGTTCTGCAGACATAACCTGCTATTCAGTCTATACCTTTAAAATAAAAGCAAAGTAACTTCTGGAAGGGCTGTGTAACACAAGGGAGTCTGCAGCTGATGCTGCTCCATGCTCTGTTGAGCTTTAGAGAAAAGAAAACACAAGTGACTTTGGGCACCACTGCAACTGTAACTGATATTCTATTTGAATTAAACATTTCATTTACTGTCACAGTGGCTGTGACCTTTTCAACTGCAGTTTGGCTCTAAGTGACTGATGTTCTTCACATTACACATACGAAGCGCAACGGACTTGTTCTGTCAAAAGAATGAAAATAGCTCTGTGGGTATTTTGTCTCCCTGTTTTGCAGACATATAACAATGAAGGCAATAAAAAGCAATGGTGTGGAAGACATCACGCTGCTGGCTTTCCAAGGATCATGTCTATACGGCTCATGAGGTGTCCTGGTATTTCCACCATTTACTGAATTAAAAATCAGTGCTAAGCAGCAGCCAGTGTGCAATCTGAAGGCATGCAGAGTCAGTGCAGAAAACACAGGCTATACTCCTAGGAGTGAACTTCCAGAATAGATGTGCTCTCAGTTGGTTTTCTTTATCATCTGGGGACCGGTACAGGTGGATTGCGATGATCTGATGGGGAGAAGGGCCCCCTGTCAGGAAGGTGCACTGCCAGAGCTCAGAGGGGGCTTCAAGGTGCTTGCCCACACCCTGCATAGCTGATGCCACTGGTTTTATTTGTCTCCTCTCAGAGAACTGAGTCTCTTCCTTCCAGAAAATAGAAAGAGCACAAGTTTTTTTAAGTATCNGAAGGGCCCATCCATCCTTCTGCAGCCCCCTGTCAGGAAGGTGCACTGCCAGAGCTCAGAGGGGGCTTCAAGGTGCTTGCCCACACCCTGCATAGCTGATGCCACTGGTTTTATTTGTCTCCTCTCAGAGAACTGAGTCTCTTCCTTCCAGAAAATAGAAAGAGCACAAGTTTTTTTAAGTATCTCTGCATTAGTGAGCCCAGGGGTTATTAGATTGGTTGGAACGTAATAAAACCCATTTTTGTATTGTATTTTTCTCATTTTTCAGACTGTGTCCTTTCCAAAGCACTTCAAGGCCTCTCTCTGGATGTGGTATGTCCTTGCAGGACAAGGAGAGGTGACACCACATGCCTCAGGAGCACACAGACAGCCTGAGGGGTCTGGGAGAAGAGACCTGGCAGCTGGAAGAAAGGGCACAAAAGCCTTCACTGTCTGGTTTCTTCAGGATGCTACAGGGTCACCTCAGGCATGTTCTTGATCACAAGCAGCAAAAAAGCAGAGCTGAATGCAGCTGGATAGATTGAGGCTGGGATTCAGCACAGTGTGGGAGATAATGTGGAGGCAAAAATGGCTGGGTAGGGATGAGGAGGGACAATAAAATCTCTTTTAGTAGCTCTGCTGGCTTTAAGTGGTTGTTGAACTATAGCCTGGTTTTAATACACAGAGATACACCAGAGATCAATCCACTGCTCATGAGTGAATGGCTTGTGAGAGTGCAGAGACCAGTGTCAGGTATGCATGGAGTCATGTAATCAACAACACAAAAGTACTTTATGGTACTTTGCAACCTTGTGAAATCCCAGGTTGGCCCAGGAGAAAAGATACATCTGACAAGAGAAGAATTGCTCCCTTTTCCAGTCAAGGGCTGCTGCAGTTTGAGCAAAGTGAACCAGCTGAAGAACGCTATCTGAAATAATAAAGGCCAGGAAGCAGAAATCACTGCGGATGCCACATCTGATAAGATGCACACAGCCAATTCAGTCTCAGTGCAGATGGCATCATTCCATAGATGTACATTGAGCATCAAAAGGCTTGGGTATAATAGTCATGAGACTCTGTACTTGTGCAAGTAAGCTGGAGAGATGAGAAACTGAGGGGGGTTAGTTCACTGAGATCCCACAGAGGAGCACAAACAGGACACTGAAGAAGCCAAGAGAATGGGAAGGCCAAAGGCACTCTTCTGCTACAATACTGCTGGCAAAAGCCAGAGGTCTCTGAACAGGTCACAGTCCAGCCATCAAAGAGCCACAGAAATAATGATCAGAGCAAGTAGACTAAGCTGAGTTATGTACAGAACAGAATATACAGCTTCATAACCTAGAAAGCAGTGAAAAGAAAACTGAGGAAACCCTAGACTAGAGAACTCACATCGTCACAAAGCAGGTTGGCATTAAAGGGTACAAACAGGATCCAGTCAGTCTAACATAGGCTCCAGCCTGTACCTTGAGACTAGTCCTTTTTAATGGAGTTCATGGACTAACCCTTTGAACCAAACATGAAAATTCTATATCACACATGGGTGAAAGGATTTTCTTTCACAGGTTTCCAAAGGGAGATTCAATCTGCCCAGTACATGTACCTAAATTCATGACCCACTTGGCTAATTGCTCATAACTAACAAACTCACAGCTATCATGGCTGTTGTCTCTGCAAAGTCAACAAAGGCTTGTACTAACACTGACAGTCATCTTGGGATGGAGAGCAGCAACCGATACCACAAAGGTGATGAGTGATGACCAAGGTGAACCCCACCAATGGGTAGAAAATGGTCAGCTCTCCTTTCTCACATTTATCTGTGTTAGCACCGTGCACAGAGGATGCCCACACAAACTTAATTCACCTGTGTACTCTGACTGGAAAAACTATATATGCTGCAGGTGAATAATGTTTTAGATTAAACCAGAGTGTGAGGCGAGAGCCAGGCTTACCTCCCACACACATCTTGTGATATCAATACAAGTGACTCACCTTTCAGCTGCTCCTGTAAGAAACTGAGCAATATTTCATACAAAACCTATCTAGAGACTTGTCTTCAGACAAAAAGTTGTCCCATGGCTCCTTTCAATTGTTTTGTTGTCGATTTTTTTAATCACACTTTATCTCAAAAAGTAATGCATTCTGCCCAGAGCTTTTCACACACTCCTAGATATCGCACAGGTATGTGGATTAGCGACCACTTATTCTTGTGCTTTCCTAGCCATTTCCTCTCTTTATTGGCAGGAGCAGTTTTCTGTTAGGAGAGATTAGGATAGTCAGCTATAACCATAACCCTTCTTCAGTGCTTTGCAAGACTTCTATCCTTATTCTTGTCCTTTCACAACTTATTTCTCTTCATCAAGAAACAGCAAGAACATTCTGTACCTTGTTTGTAGCTCTCACTGATCTCCTGCTGTTTTCCAATATTGTGGGTGTTACTTTGCTTCCCAGGAAAGAAAAAAGTATGTTTTTCTTACATTAACACCATTACTGTAAAGACTGCCAGGAACTCCTTTGCAGACTGTAAAATCTGCAGCTTGTAGATGTGGTCAGACTTTGCAATGGTTAGTTACAAGGTGATTATCCATAGCAATCGTGAGCTTGTTTCAGAGTCCTGTTACTAGGCAAGGAGACTGTTTATTTTGTGCATATTTGCAGCACTTTGTTAGGCTTTGCCAGTAGATAATTGCTGCTGATTAATACTGTCTTATCTTGTCTAAAGAAAGACGATGTGTGGGCCATTTGCCATGGATACACTGCCATAAAAAACCTCAGCATGGATTTCACTGTTTATCACTGTTTTGCGACTTTTAAAGGAGATGAGATAGCTTTTGACAAATGAGGACTCTCTTATGGCTAAAAGATAATTCAGTTTTCCGCCAGCTATATTTAAGTTAGTTAACCTTATTGCACAAGTCAATTATGCTCTCATATTTCAGACTTTGTCATCGCAGTTAGTGTTTTGCCTGGCACTTTGCAGAGCTGCAGGGATTGAAGATCCCTACTCCAAAGAAATTTCCAATCCAAGAGCTAAAATGGGAGCAACCGAACCCTGGTGATGGGGGGCAGAGTTATCAAATCACCCTCATATTGCAAGGTGAGACTGCAGAGATGAGGAGCATGTGGAAGCTCATGGGCTGACAAGAGCTCAAGACGATGCATGTGTGAAAGGCCGCATGATGCTCTGAGTGTAGCAGGGCAAGCATTTCCAGTGCCAACACCAGTTTGCCTGTCTGACCCATACTGGTGTTGCCATCCTGATGGGGAGATGTGCTGGCTGGATGAATGGAATGCCTGGAAGCAGAGCTGAGTGCTCAGTGGCTGTGTGAAAAGCCACCCTCCCTAAACCAAAAGACACTTAACAGCATAAACCACTGTGCAAAGGTTTTTAAGTCAGTAAGATTTGGCACCTGAGGCATTGCTCGGGTTACTGAGAAGGCACAGGGAAATAAAACAACCTTCACAGGACTGCCTCATAAGGCACTATGCAGCCCAGGTTTGGCTGGAGAAGATCTGTTTCCCTCCCATCACCCTGCAGTTATTAACTCACACTTCCACCTCGCTGTCTTAGCAGCTAAACCATGCTTAGGAAACGCAGCCTGTCAGATAAATAACCTTGTCAAAAGCTGGGAGTGAACTAGCAGCGGGAATAACCACACACAATCTCACTGTTCCTTCAGTAGTGTTTTTCGCTGTCCCCACTAGCACGAGGTGGCAGCACCAGCCCGCATTTGGGAAGCCTGGGCTCTCGGGCAGGTCACGCCGGTGTCATCTGGGTTTTGCAGGCGTTCTCCCCCTCATTTTTCAGCCATTTTGTGGAAATCAGTGTCCAGCTACAGAAGGAAGGTGAGGCTTTTTTACTCAGCCTTTGCAGTCAACTGTTTTGCTCATTGGGAATGGAGCTGGACTCATATTCTGAGCTCTGCTCAAGTCAGTAGGGTTTAAATGTGACATAGTTAGGCACTGAATTAAAATCCCATTCAGGAATGCTGTTCAGGTTCAAAAAGCAACTATGAGGGGCACTTGCTGCTTGTCAAGTACCACATGCAAGGTAAATGTGACTGAGGCTCACGGGTGCATTTCTGATTTGGGAGCACAGAAACCCCTATGCCCCTAGGTCAGGCATCAAGGAGAGCTTCTCTGCCACAGCTAATCCCACCTCAGTGTCATCTTGCTTGTGCCTGCTCGGGGGGCACTGCTGGCTTCATCTCCTAATTAAAACACTACTTTTCTAATACTTCTGATGTAATTGCTGCATCACGGAAGACCCACATCCGCTGCTTTCAGTGGAATTCAGTCCATGGTTTTTATACCACTGTCCAATTGCAATATTGCATTCCTTTGAGGAACACTTTTCTAATTGGAAGGGCATGTGAAAATATATTGCACTATGCAGCTCTTTCCAGCACAAACAACTCAACCATCTTGTAGAGCTTGAATAAATCTTTAGATCAAGTTCACCTCCGGCATGACCCATAGATCAGTGCTGAGCTCTGCTGTGGTATTCAATTATTTATTCATGATGTTTTCCCCATTCACATGACAAAAAAAAAAAAAAAGATTTAAAGAGCCATTATGGTGTTTATGGAAGTGTTAACCAATTAAAAGCTCAAGGTTGCATGCTATTTCTTCTGAGCAACAGAATAAAAAAGATCAGGAAAATGATTGATACAGTTAATATATTTATTGGCATTAGTACATTCTCTTTTATTGCTGGGATCAGGGTGACATCATTCATCATAAAGACAGCATAATTGTCTTTGAATGTTATAAAAGGTGAAATTCATTCTCCTGGATATTAAAGAGAACATTGCAAAGCTTCAGTAACAAAAAAGGGGACTGAGTGATACAGATGATAAAATGTACTGGCTTTAAATTTCTGTCCATAAACCTGGAATAAAGCTACTGAGAATTAGTCCGAGATGAAGATTGTAATGCAATAACCTGAAATTAGTTTAGGCGTTCCTCTAATCTCGTTTTTCATGGTGTAGGACTACTCATCATAAAATCTGTTTCCCTTCACTGGCAGTATTTCAGCTGTCTACTCACTGAATGAAAACAGTAAAGGAGTGAAGACACCAAATGAAGTATATGTTATTTGTTCTGGCAGAATTAGTTCACTGTCAGCAAAGCAAATCAAAGCAGATGGTGCAGCATCTACTACCTGGTCTTTGCTCCCCAGACTCAGAGCTCTGAGATCTTACTCCCCTGTTTCATATGCAAGTCTGGGTTTAGGAAAAGGTCTTGACACCCTGATGCAGTGTCACTCTCATGGGATTCTAGCTTTGCTTAGGGTTTTTTTATCTCCCTGGGCAATTTCTTATCTACAAAGAGACTCTGGAGACTTTTATGCTATTCCTTTGAAGATCAACTCTGCCACTCTTGCCTGCATCAAGTAAATCTCCCCTTGTGAATCTACATTGGGTCCTCTTCTAGTCTGATGCTGCCTAAGAAATGAGATTCAAAAAAGAGAGAGGACAGGGAAAAAAAGGCTGAAGCTTCTTACTTAGGGTTCTACCGGCTGCACTAAAGCTACCTGTTTGTCTTTGCCTGAGAAAACCTTTCCAGACCTGTCTCATGCTTCACCTTGTTTGCTGTGGGAGTGTCATTCATACAAAATACCCCTGGGGAGGGAAGTTTCCATTGCAAGATGGCCAGCATCATTTTTCAAGTTAGAAATCAAGTTGGACATGCCTAGTGACTTAGAAGAACTAGCCTTCTGAATTATGCAATAGCTGCATATGCCTGGGTTAATCCAAGTATGTTTAAAATTAGCTTTTAATCTTATGCAAGCCCCGATGTTCCCAAAATGAAATTGTCAGTGCAAACTAGACCAACTAAGCAGTATTAATTAACACCAGAAGAAAAACACAAAGGATTCTCTTTGATCATTGCTTGGAGACATTTTGTGCTTACCTTTAATTTCCTCTCCTGAGCTGAAATAGCAAGTTCAGGTTATAGCTCTTTGTTAGACTAATAATTAAAACAATCTAGTCTGTGCATATACATTGTTTAGTTAAAGGACACTAATTATGTGCATATGTTAAAGAACTAATTGAGATTAAACCTTCAAGGGAGCAGTCCTTAGAATCTTCAGGGGGCAAAAATACCTATTGAACATGACAGTGTCAACCCAAATCTGCACTCTTCATTGTTTTCTCTTTCTTCAAAGATATTAAGAGAATTTTTAAGTCTGCTGGTGAGTCCTACTGCCAAAAGGTACAGCTTTTTAAACACCTCTGCAAGGGTTTCTCTGCCCTGTAGATATTGAGACAAAAAAATAACCAGTCCAAAGGAGCTTCTCAGTTGATGTTCACTGCATGGTGCCCTGATGGGACAGACCAGCCAGTGGGGACAGGCACACTGCTCCATTACGTGTCCAAACCCTGAGATAGAAATGACAAGAGGAATGGGATGCCACTAGCATTTCCCTTGGGAAATGCTCTTCACTGATCATTGTGCTTCCACTCTTTGGGCATGAAGTGGGGCCAGGCAGGCCAGCTGTACTGCACGGACCCTTGCCACTGAGCGGATAGGGTATCACAGCCATGTTCCAAGCCAACTCCTAGGTTTAGCTTTACATGTAAGTGAGAAGTGTAAGAGGAGTATTCCAAATGCACCAGAGAAGGCCACAACATTTTACCCTCTTATGCAGAAAGTGAACAAAGGAGACAGTCTATCAACTAAGTTAGAGGCAAGTAATCTGGAATGAGCAAAAAGGAATTTACACCATATTTACCTTATATTACAGCCAAAATTTTGAGATGTGGAGAAAAGTCACAGTGCACTCTCATAAAAAAAATATAGCTAATCTAGGGTCAAGTCTTTCCCCTTGTGAGAAAACCTGGAGTAATTGCATTACCCAGTGCAGCTATTCCAGGTTTTAGCACATCCAGTCCTTGACTAAACAGGGACCCTGCAGCTGTCCTAGGCAGGATAATGATTACAAGAGATAATCTTCATGTTTCAAGAAGCATTGCTGACAGAAGTTGAAGTGAAATGCCTTCTCTCTCTCCCACAGTAGCCAGAGTATTTCATAGCTATCCAGATGCATTATGAGAACTTTATGTCTTTCTCTAAAATAAATGGTGGAAAGCATTGTCAGAGAAAGCACAGATGGATTGCATTTCTCCCAGCCATATATCACTATGGTTAGCTGGAGATTAAATTTCTCTTTTGTATTTAGGCGATCTTGCCTGTATTTTCTTACTAATAGCAGCTAGAGGGAAAATGCTATAAATCTGTTTGCTATGTATGCACCACATGACTACTTGGTACTTCTCCTAAGCAGCACTACTTCTGCTGTTGTTTAAATCAAAGGTTGGATTCAGTGTTAGTTAACAAAGTCGGGATCTGTTTGATGGTCCTCCCCCCATTCTGTCTCAGTGATCACATCACAGAATCACAAGGCAGGAGGAGACAAGGTTACAAATACTGGCACTGCTTCACATTGACTACTTTACTGCTTCTGTGTTTGTGCTCCATTCTTTGTGAACTCCTAAAGATTTACATCCCAATCCATCCAAACCACTGTACCTTAACCTTGACAAAGCTATATCCTTCAGTGCTGAGTTTAAAGTCAGAAAAATGGTGTTTCTTCTTACACAGCTTAGTGATTTCTCTTCTAAATCTGCCACATTTAATTGCCAACACACAGCAAAGTTTCTTCTGTAGACATTACCAAGAGGAAGAAGGGCAAAGTAAAGCAAACCCAGCCATTGAAAGCACTTGGGCTACACTCAGAGAGGAACAGATAGGGATGTTTGAGCCACAGTTGAAAAGAGGAGCTCAGGCATAGGCACATTGCATCCAGCACTGAATTGATCGTTTTCTTTCTGTTAAAAGTAAAAAACAAAGCAGGCAGCAAGCTTTCTGTGTTTGCTGCCAGACAGAAAACATATACCCTCGGTTGCTTTCATTATAAATAATTAATTATCCACCACTTCAAGCCACATATTTGCTGCTGATTTTTTGAGTTCTGTTATTGTTTCAGTTCCTTAACATCAGCCATTAACCTCAAATAACAGCAACCATTTAATAGCCGTTTATTACCAAAGAAATAGATTAATAGCAACTTCAGGAATGCTCCTCTTCAGGGGGGTCCTAAGAAGTCTTATGGGATGTAGATGTTTAAATATTCAGGTGCTCAAGACAATGATTATTGGCTTGTATTTCTCTGTGTGTGTGTTTACAGGCAATGCTCAGAGCTGTAATGTGGTGGCATCTCTGTGAAAAACCTCTAGGTGCTGCCACAGTACCAATAAACAGGACCTAGTGCTGCATTTGTCTCCTTCAGAAGAGACAATAATCTTTATTTTCAAGTGAACTGGTATTCTAGCAGGGTTTTAAGTACATACTGAAGAGCAGTAATTTTCCTTTGCAATTCTTTGGTCAACAGTTTAATTGCAATCATTTCTTGATAAAAAGCAAACAAAATCTCCATGCATCAACATCCCTCCTGAAATGAGAAGCCACTTTAATACATGGTATGTAGAAGTGTCAGTGTATTATGGAAAGGTTAAATAATAAAAGGTTACCATGCACCTTCAATATGAAGTTATTTTGCTTTGTTTCCTCACCTACCAGTCCTGGACATGCAGAGATTTGCTCTGCTCTGATTCTTGCAGGGATTCCTCCCTGTCTCCCCGCAATTTCAAATGATGATCAGCTACAAGGACTGGAAGCTGATGGAAATCATTTCAGTCCAGAAATGGAGGCAGGTTTAATGCAGCTGTTTAAAAATTCTCTTCCAGTGGTGTTTTTCATTTGCAGACCAGACTTCACAGAAAAAGAAATCTTGGCCCTCAGCAGCTCTTAAGGATTTTGCTTCAGTGCCCCCATCCCTCAGATGGGATAAAGCAGCACATCTTCAAAGAAAGTGTCCTGATTTACAGGAGGCTGTGGTCCGAAGGCACTGCTCAGTCAGTACAGTGCCTCTCAACCTTTGGATACAGCTGTGTGCCATCCCTGGGATCTTTGGTAAGGCTCGTCCCCATGCTTCCATAGATAAGCACACACAAAATCTGTAGGAATCATTTCTATATACCCCCCCCCCCCCCCCCCCCCCCCCCCCCCCCCCTCCCC
>NDXB01019611.1:76375-101120 GCA_002631895.1 Agapornis roseicollis
CCCCCCCTCCAACCACCTCATTCCCATATACACCACTCATAACTGTAACTGCAGCAGCAAAGCTTCAGACATGCTAAGGCTGGGTGACTTACACCACGCCAGCGTCAGACTTTCCAGCCTGAAGGCAGTGTCACCATGCCTTGTTCTCAGCCCAGCACTTTCACTTCCAGAAAGGTGCCCTGGAACGAGCTGGCAGTTTCACATGGGAAAGGGCAGTTGCAGCGACAGTTCCCCACCAGCACTGTTATTATTTATGGATTGTTGCGTAGGAGAGAGGCGCCTTCTTTCTAATTTGAATTCGTCTGCCTCCTGGTAAAGCCCCTCTCCATGAGACTAAAGAGTCTTTTGGAGCCTGCTGAGAGGACGGGGGTGAATTTGGCCTCAAACAGGAATGAACTTCAGCAGCTACTGACATGCCTCTCTGGATAGTGACTTAAATCCTTCCTCTTCACGTCAGAGCTCCTGTGTCTGAAGGGATAAGAAGTTCAGTCAGCAGCTAAGGACAGGAATTGGCAGTGTAAAGATTAGCAGGACAGAAAACTTACTTCCTGGTATTAACTTCTGAGAAAGATACTTGGTTCTCTTATGTCTACTAGTCCAAGGAGCTAATAATTAATAGATGAAATTATTCATGTAACTATGCAAAAATAAGAAATTCTTCTCCTATCTTTCACTCCCAGACTTTGAAAAAACTGTTGTAACTCCTCACTTATCTTTATCAGCCAAACTATAATGTGTCCATGCAGAAGATAAATGCTGTTATTATTTAAACTTCCTAGCACCAGCTCCCAAAAATGCTGACAAGTCACTAATCCCAAGAAATTGTATGGCAGTTAATTAAAAGTGAAGCACACAGAAATCATCCAGTAGATTGCAATCAACAAGATTCACTGGACAAACACTTCGCTCCTCACAGCTAAGGTGACAGGTTGTTCTCTGACCCTTCCTCCTCCTCTCAGTGAGATGTTCAGATAATAATGAGCACCAAATAAAACAAATGAACAAATGAGGCTTCAGCCCCACAAATAAGTGAATCATCTTTCAGGGCAGAGCACTTACAGACACACATTTCCACCTTTCACAGAGCTGTCCTGTTGGCCATGACATGGTTTTACTCATTTTACCTAACCTTGAATTGAATCTGAACAAACTCCCACTGAGCAAAGGGGAGCAATGGTGCACCTGGGGGGCATGATCCGTGGGGGTGTTCAAGGCCAGGTTGGACAGAGCCTTGGGTGACATGGTTTAGTGTGAGATGTCCCTGCCCATTGCAGGGGGGTTGGAACTGGATGATCTTAAGGTCCTTTACAACCCTAACTATTCCATGATTCTATGATTCTATTCAATGATGGGTACTCAACACCACACAGTAAGGAGCTGGGAATGCTCCATTCACCAAGCCGCCTGCCAAGGCCTTTCTGTGAGCCATAGAGAAAGAGAAGCTTCCCAAGGGAGTCCACTTCCCCGTAACCAGGCAGGAATACCTGGGCATACTAAGACATCTCCGTACATCAGAATGGTCTGGAAAGGGTGTCTGCATTGTTGCTGTGGCAGTATCAGTGCAACAGTCCTGCGGGTGTGAGGGGTAACCAGCTCTTGCAAACACAGGGAGCAATTCCCTTCTCCTTACTGGTGTTGGCTTATGCCACAGGGAGCAGGAGAAGCTCCTCAAAGGACCTCATATCAGAGGGAGTGGGGGAAGAGGGAAAAGGGACAGAAATGAAGCTGCCATCTCTGTTTCATCCCCCCAGAAACTGTCCCAGAAAAGAGCAAAGCTCCAGCAGATAAAGTCATACCAAAGAACATCCAAGATCCTCATCAAGTTTCTTGATGGCCAACAAGGCAGACCTTCATGGACTCTGGTAAAAGACCCTATTTCTTCAGCGTGATGTCTGGAAGCAACAGATGGATGTCTCCATGTGTCTCCAAGTGCAGGGTTAGCACAGCTTGCCCATGGTGAGAGAGGACATTACCAACACAGTCTCAGAGAAACAAGGTGGAATAGAGTCAATGGTTCCATAAAGGAACCTTGGGAAGGATGTGAATGTGCATAAAGGTTGTTGTCATGTCAGCAGGGTAGCCTTTAACATTTTGAGCTAATTGCTGCCTCAGAAGCACAGCTTATTGGGAACACACAGCCAAGGTTAGAACCACAGAATCACAGAACAGTTTGAGTTGTAAGGGTCCTTCAAGAGCTTCTAATTCCAAACCCCCTGCCATGGGCAGGGACACCTTCCACTACACCAGGCTGCTCCAAGCCCTGTCCAACCTGGCCTTGAACACTGCCAAGGATGGGGCAGCCACAGCTTCTCTGGGCAGCCTGTGCCAGCACCCCAGCACCCTCGCAAGGAAGAACTTCTGCCTAATGTCTAATCTAAATCTCTCTTTCAGTTTAAAGCCATTCCCCTTTGTCCTATCACTACTTGCCCTTGTAAAAAGTCCCTGTCCAGATTTCTACCTTTAGGTATTGGAAGGCTGCTGTAAGGTCTCTTTTAGACCCTGGGATCTTTTTCACACAGCAACAGCATGAAACACATGATTTTTTTGAGACTCATTTTATTTCTTTGAACACGGTCATTAGAAACAGCAGATGCTGTTGATCACACCTGGCGTGCTTTGGGGAAGTAAATTTTATCGCACTGTTTGTATAAAGTGAGGGCAGCATTTGTTAGCTCAGCTGAACTGCTTTACCCAGTGGAAGCTGGATTGCCTAAGATGCCGTAAATTGCAGGGAATGGGGAACTAAAAAGCTGAAGTTGTGTTCCCATTGGATATTGCAAAAGAAACTGAGCTTCATTATCCTCCCAACAATAATGACCAACTTCCCAAGCAAAGTAGCCTTGTATTTCTGATTATAAAAGGAAAAAGGCAGATTTTCCATCATATTTATGTCTAGAACCCTTTCTTCTAGGAAAGCAGATACAATTTCCAGGCACATTCACAATTTGCATTTAAATATTTTCCATTAGGATATTTAGCATATATTGATATAGAATGATATAATTGTAAAGTATTTCCTTCTGAATTAGTTCCTGCATGCTATGTAAGGAAAAAATATTCTGGTTTTGCTATTCAACTTCAAATTGATTTTTCTGATCATATCCAAAACAAATAGCTGGGGGGGGGGAGCCTGGGGGGGGGATTACAAAAAGCATTCCCTGGGTGGAGCAAAGGCTTTTTCAGGTATCACAGTTTCATCTCTACATTTTCCCATTATTATTCTATTACTTACAATTTCTCTCCCATCACTAACACTCTCTGGTCTGTATCATAATAGCAGCTTCTCCCTGAAGTGGCTTATGTCCAAATGAAGATAAAATACACTGGAAAAATCAGAAATGAAGCTTTATTTGTGTGGAGTTTTTTTGGGAAGAAATATTTGCTCTATTTAGATACAGACATATATCTGAGCATGGACACAAAAACACCTCCCCTGACATGTATAATGTTTTCTTTTTTGGCATTATGGAAGACTAACTATGGCACAAACAACAACTTTGTGACCTGGAGCTCTGGGGTCTTTCTCCATCAAAATGGACAAAAAGGACTGATGGCAGCCAGGGAACTGAAGAGCGAGACCAGTGTATCATTACTGACAAAGACTATCTGTAGAATAAGAGGCATCATCAGAGAAAAAACTAGTCTGCACTGGTGAAAGGAAAAGAAGTTGAATATAGCAGAGTGTGCAGGGGAAGTTAATATCCATGGAGATGAGTGGTATGTTTAGACTGACAGCTGGGAAAGACAGTTTTGACAGACACATATTAGATGAATTAGAGTAGGATGATGCAAGTATATATGACTTTTTTTAACCTTCCTTTTTCCCACTATTTTTTCAGCTAAGCATGAATTTCCCTTACATAACATTTACAATCTCAACTCCTGTTGAACAAGGCTTCCACCAGGCTCTGGAGACTGGGGCAGGTGAGGAGTTAGAAGATGTTTTCTCAGCGAGGCAGAATACAGGTTTTCATTGCTGATCTCAAAGGCTGGATGAGTTTGCATCAAACCCCTGAAATCTGAGACTTGTGGCAAACATCTTAGTGACTTTGGGAGGATTTTTTGTGTAAGTTTGATGACATTCAGGATTTCCAGACTCTCTTTGGCTCAGCAAGGGGTGCTAACTGTGGGGTATGAAGTCTTGAAGTCCAAATCCTTTGGCAGCTCAGCTACAAATTTACAAGTTATTTAGAGACATTTTCTAATAGGATGTTGTCAGCTGAGTACTTGGAGACTGCAGTGACTGCACTGAGCAAGCTGGGCACGAGGAAAATGTGAGACCACGTACGAGACCATGTCAACACCGTGAAGTTTGGCTTGAAGGCTAAAGAATCAAATGGATTTCTCAGTTTCCTCAAACCTGATTCTCCTATGTAGCATTATCCAAACCAAGAGTCACACTAACATCACCAGAGAAGCTCTGTAAAGCTCGGTGTGCTATGAATTGCTGATTTGAGCTTTGTAATTCAAGAAAGTCTTCACAAATAGATTTTTGGAGAGAGAAGGGCTTAACTTCAGATATGAGAAAATCAGAAATCACATCTTTCCTCTAGTCCTGAGTGCTGGGCTTTCATCGAACATGGGATAATACATATTTGTCATGGGGAAATGACAAAATTTGCCTTGCTTCAGTGAGGATGTAAGATCTTACTCTTACCCTAGGCCAAATCTAGATTGAATTCCTTAAATACCTTCATTTGTAAGTAGAACTTCTGAGATCTAGGAAGCAGAGATGCATTCACTGTTACAGGTGCTTGCTTTACTTGTCACCTTCTTCATGTGCCGAGACATCCACAGGACTCCTGTGCAAGCACTGGTATTGAATCCTGCATGTGCTGCTCTTAACCAGATAGGCAGAAAGTCTTTTTGAAATGAGGGATTCTGTACAACTCTGCAGAAAGGCAAGGCAGCAATAGCTGGAAATCATTACAATTACGCCTTCTAGAGGTTCTTAAAGTCAAAACCCTCCCTGAAATGTAATAACATGTTTAACTTGGACTGAGAACAGAAACAAAAATAGAGCCATACCCCAACCTGTATAATATTACGCCCATTTAATTGAACTAATTTAGAGACAGAAATATGACAGGATGCTACACATCCAGCAATAGAGGATAGAGCTGCTGTGTGCAGAGCAGGCTGCAGCACAGCTTTCCTCCAGCCCACCTGCCTCTGCCTGGCTCTGCTGGCTGCTCCATGCTTGCTCAGCCCATCCTTGTTGCTCCTTGCTCTGGGCTGAAATTGTCTCCCGCTGGAGCCGCAGTGGTGTCCTGCTGTCCACACCAGCATCACCAGCATTTCAGCCTGCAGCTTTCCTGCACTGCCTTCTGCATTGCAAATGGGCTTTTGCCACTCTCTCCAGTTCCCAGTGCTTACATTTGAGATGTCTGAAATTAAATTTCTGACTTTGTGTCTTCCTAAAGTCATTTATCCAAATCACTGCACATTCCTGCAGCCCAATAGGGATGGAAGATGGCAGTACCCTTCATGACTCTGCTCCCTGGGGAAGAGCAGGCTAAGCACCATTCTGTACCTTCCCAGCTATTCCAGCTTCCCCTGCTGAGCTGTTAAAACTCCACTCAATGCTCACCATTTCTTTGCTGTCCCTGGGCAGAGCCAACTTACAGATACGCAGCACTATGAAAATTAAATTGAATTTAATAGCTAACTAAGTATCACCGTGGGCATTTTCTGATTGCATTGTACTGGGAGGGGGGCAGCTGCGGCTGTGTGCCATGTAATCAGCAACACAGCAACAGCCCTTTGAACAGACATCAGTGACAGGCCTAAAACTTGGCTTTGCAAGATATCGTAGACATCGCAGACTTCTTTCTGTTTAGCTTAAGTTAAGGATGGATAGATTCTCCCACCTTCATTTTGCTGATCCTGAACATCAATCTTTGCATGTGGTAAAGGAGTGTGTAGGTATTCTTTTAAAGTACTACAAGCTCATAGAAGTGTTAAAAGTCTGAGTGTTTTCTGCTTTTAAATGTCTGCAGTATCTTTAATTTTTTTCCCTTTTGGTATATGGATGTTGGGGATGGGTTTATATATGGCTTTGTCTTCTTTCAGTGTAATGTCCATACAGGCTCTTCTTTTTCTCTGTCTGTAACTGATGTAGATACAGTCTGCAAATAAACCATTATCTGCAAGAGCTCTATACATTTGGCAGAGTAGCTCTAGAAGGAAGCAAAGAAAGCATTTAAAGTAAAGAGCAAGTTATAAAAATGAGTGCTTTTTCCTTGATCATTTGGTCACAATAAATTATAGATCATATTACCTGGAAAACTCCCACTCCCATCTAAAAAAGGTTCATAAACCTATATTGCAACTGGCCTTTTGCAGATCGGTTGCTAAGGACAATAAAGTTGTGAATGTTCAAAGTCAGACAAAGATCCCAACCCAATGCCTTTCCTATGTTGCTGCACTCCAGAAAAACAAGCAAACAAACAAGAAGATGAAGTGGTCTAAGAGTTGTTACAGCCCTGATTGATCTCTTAATTGTGGACACGGAGAGCATACAGGGTTTGAGGTTCTCCTAAGACTCCAGATGTGGACCTCTCCCATGCAGAGCCTGTCTGCCACTTTCTGCAGGAAGTGGGAGACCTTGGGGCATCTGGCTCTTGGTCTCATCACCACTATCTTGAAATACCCCATTACTTCAACTCCTTTACTCAAAGCTCTCCTCCCTTCACCGCTTCATTTTTAATCTAACTCCTCAGGACAAAGTAGGCCACAAGGTTCAGAGTACGTCTGAGCCTCTGCAAAATATAGAAGTGGGAGAGGTTAAGAAGAGAGAGAAGGGGATGGCACTGGTTGTATTAGTTGCTCCCAGCATGCTGTTTGACTAGAAAAACTGAAGAATTGCAAACTGTTTTTCTTGCCAGCAAAGGAGATACAGGATCTGTCTGAAGAAACCCAGTCCACATCCTTACCAGTGCATCTTCACTTGTCTTGAGTATTCCTGTCAATTTACCTTTGGAAGTCCCTCTTCATGGTACCACAAGTTCAGGCTTCTTTGGTCATTTCACATCTTTTCAGACATTGTGCAACTTCCCTTTACCTTGCTTAGATCAAATTATATATGCTCTCTTTCTTCCAAATCCTGGGCCTGCAAAAGAAAGGTTTTGCACATTGCTTCTTCATTCCTTCTTTTCTGATAGGATTTTTCCATGGCTTCAATGCCTTCCCACACAAGCAATCTTAGAAGCCCTGCTGTTTTCCTGTACTGCATCTCTCCCACTGTTCTACAGTGCTTGCACTTGACTCACAGGTTACTTAAAAGTCTCCATTTTTTTGTGTCAGTTTTTCCAACCTTAATCTGGAGATAGAGCCCATGTTAGGAAACTGCTGATTCTATGTTCATTGAGCCTACACATTTCCACTCATAAGGTTTTATTCAGTCAAGGGACTCTCAAGGGAGAGTTGTGTTTCACAGATAACATTGGTGTGCAAAAAAAAATATGTCTTTATTAGATTATCATAGAAAAATTAGATATCATAGAAAAAATCTGTGATCTTCATTCATTTTTGCGGCAACTCTACTGGTGGACACACCATTAATGCTTTGTTATTACATTAGTACTCTAATAATAATAAGTATAAACCTGGCTTATGGTATTTGCAGATAACCTACACAAACTCATCAGACCTCATAATTTTAACACACAGATTTTCCAAAGTGTCATGCTGGGCATCCAGGGGACATGTATGGTCTTGTGGTGTCTTTTTGTGCACCTAGAACAAATATTCTGTTCGCCAAATAGGACCCTAACTTGC
Source organism: Agapornis roseicollis (assembly GCA_002631895.1). NCBI lineage: Eukaryota > Metazoa > Chordata > Aves > Psittaciformes > Psittacidae > Agapornis > Agapornis roseicollis. Next base: position 84,155 of record NDXB01019611.1, read on the forward strand.
AAACTGAAGCTTAATGGCTACACTGCAGTGGAACAGCACAAGATGCTGCATTTTAATTGCCTCTTATCCAGGAAATGGCACAACATAATGAAGTGCTTGGATTCTGGCCATGACTCCAGTCTCCTGTGTGGTTCTGTCCTTAAAACTCGATACCAGACTTCAGAAACTCATTCTCACTTCCTATCTTTTAAAAACGCTTGCAGGTTCTGTTTTAGGACAGCTCTGCTTTCAGATGTCTGTGGGTGCACAGGGCACAGGGAGTGCTCAAGCATCACTTGCAGACAGTTAATACACACATGTGTCATGAAACTGCTGATTACCTATGCATAGTTGGAAAGTTACCCTTTACTTTTCTCCTTTCTCTTCTACACTTCATGTCTCACCCTATGGTACATTTTGCATACACTCATCCTTTCAGTGAGGATATTTTGCAATACCCCTTGCTGAGGTTCCACAGAGTAAAAAGCATCCATCTCCACGTGCCAGGCACCCTGCTCTTACAGGGTGCTTGGCTATGGGACAGCTGTCAGGCAGCACCCATCCTTTTCCTGGATTTCTTCATAGAAGACTTTTCTTGTCTGCAAGTCAAATTCTTTTGTCTTGGCTTCCCCAAGCCCTTTTTGGCCTGGAGACCAAACCAGTGTCCCTGTGCCTGCAGGAAGTGCATCCTTTCTGATGCTGTAACCTCCCTTCTCAGGCATTGTACAATGGGAACCGTGCACTTGAGTCTACAGCACAAAAAAAAAAGGAAGTGCAGACCTGAGACAAACCCCAGTTATTAATTAAACCTCATAGTGGCCATGGGAAGCAAGCGGTTATTGCCTTACCTGAGGGACAGCAAAATTGAGGTAGTGTCCCTGGGGTCACACTGTGGAAGAGACTAATGAATAATTTTGTTGCTCAGACCTGAGCCCTCATTTCTAGACCATTTTTGCCTCTTAAGCTATGCGATGTAGAGCATCAAACTTACAGTGTAGAATTCTATTAATAATCACTACTCAAAAATATGGCACATCCAGCAATAACAGCTGGGGGAAAAAATAATAATTTCCTTTTTAATGTGTTTCCTTCTGTTCCACAGTGTTTGATATTAATTAAAAGAGACCCCTGAGCAGTGCAGAATAATAAAATCCTCAGTCAGTCACAGCTGACAATGTGCTCAAACTTTGTGTGTTAAACTTCCATGGCTTCTGGTTTAGGCTGACGGTGCGCTCAGCTTTTTGTTAGCCTGTTTTTAAGATCCACATTTTCTGGCAAATCAACTGAGTCACCTGAGGGGGTCTCAAACCCAATCAAAGAGCGAGTGATTTCTTCAAGCTTTGCTGTCTTGTTATTTTTTAGTTCCCTTTCAAATAATTTATATGGAGCTTTACCTACATTATAGTTCACTGGTATGAGTAATTTCAGGGGGGATTTGGCAAAATAAACCTCCAGTGAAAAATATTCCTAGTTAATAGCTAGCATAAAAAAAAAAAAGACAGAAAAATTTTGTCATTGCTACAAATTATGAGTTAATTTTAGAGCTCCATTCAAGTTAAAATAATATTATTTCAGGTCCCAGGCCCATCAACAGCTGTGGATGTCAAGTGATGGTGTGCACTGTCTGCTGTGAGACTATATGGGTCTTGATAAGGCCAGGTGGTCAGGTAAATGCATCATCTCCTTTATTATGGTCAGGCTGGGACTCGCAACTGATCTGGAGCTGTAGCATACCCTGAGGGCCTCTAGATGAGCAAACTTTCTGATGGACCATCATCTCATAAGCAGTCTGACCCTCCTTTTATAAAGCTGTGATCCAAACTGAACCAAAAGCTTCTCTAGCTCAAAAAACTTTGCCCTTCTCTCCATCTTGCTCCTCAATGTGGTCCCATTTCACAGATTCACTGTGCCTAGGAGATTTCATAACTGTGTGGTACTCATTAGAGTATAATTGCCTTGGGAGATCTGTGACTCAGACCTGGCCTGCACATAAGAAGGCAGCACTAACGCAATCTCTTGTGATGCTCTTGGAGATGTAAACGTGCAGTCTCCTCCCTACTGGCTTCCAATAAGCTTCAGCCTCAAGGCAGTGTTCACGCAGAGCAACCCTGCAGTCATGGATCAGAGATGGAGATGGTGATTTACATTTTCTCTTTCCAGAGGGAGCTGCTGGAGCAGTTTTTGGTATGAGACCCAGCAGGGTGGCACAGTGCTCAACCGTGGCAGGAGAAGACTCCATGCCAGCAAAGGGCTAGCTCTGCTGTTCAATAGCATGGCACACGGGAAGGCTGTCCTCATTCAGACACGTACCATGCAGCCCTTGAGGTGCAGAAATTAGGTTTTTAATAACATAATCCCAACACAGGAAGATCCGGACCCAAATTCAGATAAAATGGTGCACTCCTGATAACTTCTGAGAATTTCAAAGTTTCAGAAATCTTGCCTTCTCCCCGACACTGATTTTTCGAAAGTTGCTTTATTTAATATTAGCATTTGCAGCCTGTCAGAGGGTTCAAATATGCCTGTCTTCAGCTTCAGAGACAGTTTACCCTTAAATCATGAGGCCAAAATCACTTCCTTCTGGCTAAAGCGTTCTCCTGGCAATGGGATTGAGAAGCCTTTCTCAGCCATCAGGCTCCTAACAGCCCCATTGACACTGTGACGTGGATTTTGTCCTCTGGAAGATCAGAGGGAGACCCTTCATTATTACTTATGAGTCACTAAATTACTGAAATCTGTATCGTGTTTCTGCATAATTCTTTAAGCATGATTTAAATGTGATAGAGAAGAGGAAGATGTCCCATTTTCCTCTGAGGTCCTCCAGATATACAGTCCCCCCATATTAGGCCTCTGAGAAAGAGATCTGCTTAAAACAGAGATTAGTAGTTTCTGGAGAAATAAAGCCTCTTTCCTCCAGATGATATAATGAGTAACTCATTCTAATACTTAAGTCTTTTTTCCCAAGCAGACCAGCTGCACCAATCCGTTTCCAAGATCAGCCTTACTCACAAACATGACAGATGAACGAAAAGAGAAGAAGTGGTTTGTCTAGTAATTTGAATTTTGCACACACTGTTGTTCATGAAAGTACATGTGAACTCAAAGGCAATCACATCCTAACGCACAAATGATGTAGATGTAACTAAAAGCAAGTACTAAATACACAGCTATATCAACCCCAGCTGTTTGTGGGCCTGAAACAGAGAACCACTTCTTGAACAAAGCTTTATTTGCATATGCATACATTTCTGAGGGATAAACAAGGACAGAATAAAAGACAGAAGACCCACAGAAGTTGTGCTTCACTCTGGAGTGGCAGCTGAAGACCAGGTGAGATACCCAAGTAAGCCAGGATGTCTGTGTGTATGTAATACATTGACTTCCTTCATATTTTAATGGATAATCATTAGTTATTTTATGTATCCATGTGTCCGCTGCTGAAGACAAAATCCTTTAAGGTTGGGGTTTTTTACCTCTACGTCATTTTTCACCATCTTCCATTAAAATAATTGAGAAAAGAAATTATGAGGGAGGAAAGATGCATAGCCAAAAGCTTCTCATCTTTGAGGCCTGCAGTGAATTATTTGTTCTTGTGTCGCATTTGAGCTCTGTGATTCTTTAAGCAGACAAATGTGTCCAGCAGTTAAAAAATCAATAGGCTCCTGCTGAGGAGTAAGTCTCTTTCCATCCCCTGTGCTGATCTGTTCTGTAACCTCTGACAAGACCACTTTTCTCTTTGGCTCCCACTTTGCTTTCGAAACTGTGTGCAGTAACAGCCCAAAGAGTGCAATGGGAATTCCCAGTGCTCAGGAACAGATTATCCCCCCTACTTAACAACACTGTGCATTTCTAGTCTCTGTGGCTTTAGCACCAGCAGATTAAAGATGTTTGCCTCCCTTGGTCTTCCTACCCCTGCCTACTTTGGCCAACACTTTCTCTGGAGAGCCCTGTGAGATCCTCAGGGCACCATAAAGCAGCTGAGATGTCTTGCAGTGAGACCCCTTTTCCCTGCCAAGCCCCAGTGAAATTAGGAGCTGAACAGGCATTTGCCAGCAAAAAACTTGCTACAGAGCTAACCAGGACCCATGTTTATATTATCACTGTAATTTAGAGCCAAATCTGTACTTATGTATATGGGTAACTACAAGCCTTACTGGCTTTATAATCACAGTATTTCTGAGAACTGTGACAGCTGTGTGAAAAAATGGAATCATTTACATGGATCCCTATGCATGATCATAAACTAGGTTTCTTCCAGACTTAATACTGCTTCATAATCTGTAACGGTTAGCACCCATACTGTTTGGGTTGCAAGAGAGCTAATTTGTCACCCTTACGGCTTCCACCAACAGCAGGGTAAGAGCAGCAGTTTTAATTAAAGGTTATATGCAAACATTTCTCACTGTTTCTGTGTGACAAATGGTCCTCCTCACCCTGAGGGTTTCCCTGCTGCTGGTCAGAACGAGATGCTTCCCTTTGCAAAACTGCATAGGTTTTGTTAAAACACACAGGAAAACAGTGGTGATTCTCACAGCTTCATCTCGGACTTCCATGTGGGAAGGAAATGCCTTTCTGTCACCCCTATTTTATCTGTTTAGGGCTTCACTCCAAAGATGATTCTGTGTAGACCTAAGGCATCTGTATTTTCACATCATTAGTCTGTAATTGCTTTAACACAAAGACTATTTTCTTCTGCATTCATGCCTAGCACAACAGATATCTCAACATTAATATACTGAAAAAAAATCATAAATCTTGGAAGTATTTTCTTTTTAAGTCATTTTACAGCATTATGACATATAGTGAAATAAAATGTGCAAAGCTGTAACTGTACAAGCCATGTGAAAGGTCAAATAATGTAAGAAATCTTACAAATAAATACATGCCTAATTTAAATGCTCTGGGTATGTCTGCTGAGTGTCTATTGTGTTTCTTCATGGTGTTGTGGTTTGAGTTTCTTCTCTCATATTAGTTTTCATTTCTGATTCTTACTTTTCCATGCAGCCCTCTAAGATGAACCATTCTTCATCTTGCCTGTGGCTATCTAAACCATATTCTCAGCAGGCAGTTGCTATAAATGTTGATGTAAATTTGTTCCATAAACTGAAAGAAAGTTTTGAAATGATTTTCTTCATATCAGCATATTACAGTAGATCAGTTGAATATCATCTGTCCCTCGTGTCTTTCTGCTCAATGCAAATTCATTACCATGTAGACTTGGAACAGCACAGATGATGTCTATTAGTACAGTTTTCTGTAAGAAAGAGCTCAGCATCTCTATAAATCCTTCAGATTCTGTGCTGATGTGGGATCTGGTGATAGTACCTCAGTGGGAAACTTACTTGTATGAACAACTTATAAGTCTTTTTTTTGCAGGGTAGAATACTGGGCTTCAACAACATTAAGTAATTATTCCAATTGCTAATGGCCAGGAAAAGAGGAAAAATACCTGTTTACAAAGCTTGTTCACATTCTGAAAGTTGGGAGAATGGCTTTGAAAACAACTGTGTATAATTCTAGACTCCACAAAGATGAAGAAACAGGGAACAGGGAGAAAAATAGCACCTTTACTTGGGGAGTAAAATAGCACCTTTCAGTGACAGGGCAAAGGAGACTGGGAAGACAAAGCCAGGATCTATAGGGATGCTGGGAAGGAACTCTTCATTAGGTACTGTAGTGACAGGAAAAGGGGTAATGGATTAAAACTTAGGGGAGGTTTAGATTAGATATAAGGAAGAAATTCTTTCCTGTTAGGGTGGTGAGGCACTGGAATGGGTTGCCCAGGGAAGTTGTGAGTGCTCCATCCCTGTCAGTGTTCAAGGCCAGGTTGGATGAAGCCTTGGGTGACATGGTTTAGTGTGAGGTATCCCTGCTTATGGCAGGGGGGTTGGAACTAGATGATCTTGAGGTCCTTTCCAACCCTAACTATTCTATGATTCTATGATCTGCAGAGGTACCTGGCAGGAAGATGAGAGGCAATGGTCATCAGATGGAATAAGAGAGATTTTGCTTGGTGGTAAGGGATAACATTTTCCTCACAAGGACAGTCAGCACTTGAACAAGTTACCCACGCAGTTGTTTGCATCCTCTCCTCCCCTGCAGATGTTCAGCTAACCAAAGCCCAGAGCAATCCAGACTGAAGTCCGTGCTCTCCCTGCTTCAGGAGGGAGATTGAGCTAAAAACATCCCAAGGTCCTCTCCAGTCTCATTCGAGATTGGGCTTGGCAAAATGGTGCCTCAAACTATCATTTCTGCATGTCATGACTTGTAGTTTTGTGCTATGAAAATGCAGGCATGGGACCTGCAGGCTTCAGTACACAGTTATAGGGGAACAGAGCTGGCAAAAGAAAAAGAATATTGTTTATTCCTTACTGGAAAAAAACTCAATGCTGAGCATCTTTATCAAAACCAAAACACTGACATTCCAGCCCCCCTTTATAAAATCTGGAGTAAGTCCAATGGAAGAAAATGAAGAAAAAAACAATTCCAAATGCTATTTTTGTGAAATATGGGTATTTTCCATCCTCAGACTCCACCCTGAACTGCTCTCTTCTGTCACAGGGTGCCAGGCAGCACAGCTGCTTGGTGAAACAGATGGAGGTGGAGACACCTTTGCCTCCAGCTGGCCTGGCCCTTCTCAGGGCACTCTGTTGGGGTACAGGAGCTGGAGTTGATGTTCTCCTGGTCTCTCATGTCCTTCTGAGTGCTGATCCAGAGAACTATCTAATAAAAGGTCACCACTTCTTTTCTCCTAGTGTTTTCTGCATTTTTCTTTAATCCAGACCAAAGAAATATAATTTTTCTTTTATTTTTCCTGGGCAAATTAAATACATAAGTTCACTTTGGACTTTTTACAAATAATGTGTTGAAAATGATTCCCCTACTCATAAGCACCAGAGAGGATTGTGTGTGCATGATCCTCAGCCAGCACAAACCTCCGGGCTCCATTGCTTTTCATGGAGCTGTACCCCAGCTGAAGGTCTAGTCTGAAACACTGGCATCTGATCTGTCAGTCCACCTAAACCATCCTCCTGCTCATGCCAAGGTTGACAACACCTGACCTCACTAGGGTGATAAAGTTCACAGTCAAACATTGCACATACAAATCGCTTGTATAATGTACTGAGATGTCTGGAGCCAAACAGTGGGACATCTGTTTTCATCAAGCAACCTTTCATACTTACTGGATATACTTGGCTGTCTTGTGTTGTAATTCAGGTGCAGTGCTTCAAATATATGCAGGCAGTAATGTATTTATTTCAATGCACGATTATTTAACTGCAGGCAGCTGTGATATCCAAAAATTGGTATGCACAATCCTCTGGAGTGCCACATCCACATTTATTGAAAGTTTCCACATCAATATACACAAGCCACTGATTGCATATGTTTGGAGTTCTGCACCTGTGTATATCTGCACCAAGATATCCCAAAAAAAGAGTTAAGAGATTTGTTGCATTTCTTGCTTTTTAGTGATTGAAAGGTAGGCATATGCCCATATGGGTAGTCCTTCTCTGTTCCTTTCGGAAGGAGAAAGAAGTATTGCATTTACCCTTCTTGGCACATCAAAACCAGCAAAAAGGAGCAAGATGTATGTTGAAGAAAATTATTGCCTATTCTTAGCTCTCAGCATATATTCAAAGCTCAGAACTTTGACAGTTCTCAGTATAGCAAAAAAATCCCAATGTGAATCTCTCCTGTCAGTTGTTCAGGTCTCCCTTACTCTTCCAAACTATATCAAATTTTCCATTGCCTTATTTTCCAATTTGCTTGTTGCTCACTTTTAACAGCCTTGTTGCATAAGTTGGATTTGCCCAAATAACAATGGTGAATGAGGCTGCAATTCTGTTAGATGTTTCCTAAATGGTTTGGTCTACCATCTCTCCCAGTATTTCTTTTTCCTGAGCTTTTCCATTGCCTTTGCTTCCATTTGCAGTTCTAATCAAATTATTTAGCATACTCTTCATCCTCTTAATTTGTATATGCTATGTTTGAACTTACAAAGTCTTAAATGATTCTCTGAACAACCCTTTGCCTTCCACAATGTTACTCCAGTTGCAGCGTATCACTGCATGCAGTCATTGAATAAGTAGCAGTCCTGTTAATTCTTTCAATTAAGCTGTTTCCACATCTTTCTCCTCAAAAGCTCATGAAACTGTGATGTCTGCCCTGTGTTCAGTGGTGACTTTAAAACTTGCTATGTGGACTGAAAAAAATAATAATTTCTCTGACCCTTTCACTCTTCATTTATTAGAATGGTTTAAAAAAAATCTTAAAATAATTAAAAATGAAAAAAGTACATTTATTTTAATGGTTTAAATACACTTTTAGATTTTATGAAGTGCGTGGAAGTCACTAATCACCTTAGGTAGCTGGATGGACCTGGGAAAACAGTAATAACAGAACAATCAGTTTTCAGATTAATCAAAGAATCCCAGACTGGTTTGGGTTGGAAGGGACCAGAAGGGTCATCCAGTTCCAACCCTCTGCCATGGGCAGGGATACCTCACATTAGACCAGGCTGCTCCAAGTCCTGTCCAACCTGGCCTTGAACACTGCCAGGGATGGGGCAGCCAGAGCTTCTCTGGGCAACCTGTGCCAGTGCCTCACCACCCTCTCAGTAAAGAACTTCTTCCTTATATCTAATCTAAATCTACCCTCTGTTAGTTTAAAGGCACTACCCCTTGTTTTATATCACTACGTGCCTGTAAAAAGTATTTCTCCATCTTTCTTGCAGCCCTCCTTTAATAATATTCCTCCTTATATAAAGGACATTGACACCAATTAACACAGAAGTAAAAGAAAGTGAAAAGACAGAGAATCAGACACTGTGCCTGACTGACAAGTGCAAATAGGTCATTAATCCCTAAATACTCATGTGGTGTTTACAAAATATCTAGCAAAAAGCCCAGCTATTGTGATCCCAGTCTGCTTTTATTATTCTTGGGAGGAGGCACCATTATGTCAGCAATGAAGAAGAAGAAGCATGGTTTCTGGGTTTGTCTATGGAAAGAGTGGAAAGCAGAAAGATGTTACAAAAGGGCCACCACAAGCTGCAGCTGTTTGGCACTGTCAGATTTAATGACCCAGCTCCAGAAGCACCCGCCAAGAATAAAAGCCACAAACAAATGTAGTTTTGCCAGCAAGAAAGTCAACAGGTTTCAACTTACACTAGACAAGCACTCCCAAAAGATTCTTTCCCTTGTGGTTTGATAGAACCGCAGTGCTATATATAAGGATGCAATCTAATAATGTTACAGTTTTCTCCCTTTTTGATGAAAGCTCTCTGTTTAAGAGTGGAATATGTGTAGAAGTTGACATACAGATAACTAAGAGGCACAAATTTACTGTGCAGGTCTACAAAAGGCTCCAGTTCAGAAGAGCACAGAGCCCTCCAGCTCCACATCTGGTTGAGAGCCACATGGTGCAGAGCCCAATACTCTGTGCCCTTGAATAACCTCTCTTAGAAAGTCTAAAAGCTAGATTGTTCCAAGGCACTTGCTGAAATCTGTTCTAATAACCGACAGCTCAAGGTGTTACTGTCCCTTGTTCCTTATTTATTCTTGTTTGCAACTTCTCTTCACACTTCTTTTAATTTCAAAGCAATTTTGTGCTGAATCTGTATGGATGTGCAGAATGGTGTGAACCAGATAAATGTGAGGTGGGAGCTAGAAGTACCAAATACTTCCTTCTGCTCTCTGGATCACAACATAGATGGGTGCTCAGCTTAAAATTGTTGCTGAATTCTTAATAGTTCCTCCTCACTGTGCCAAACTGTCCTGTATACCAACTGGCTGACAAGAAAGTGACGCTCCCCCTGCAAATAACTTAAGCCAGATTTGCAGTGTTTTGGAGTTGCCATGTCTCAAGATGCTGCCACATACTTCCTTCTAGCAATAAAGATCCTATTGAGTAGTCAATTTTCCCATTTTTATAGCTAAAAGGAAGGGGAAGAGTACAAAACTGGTAGAGCTGAAAGATGGCACTGTATAGTGGGTGTCATGTAAATGTGGGTTTGTGTCAGGAATTATTTTTTCTCAACCAAGCACAGAGGGCAAAAAGCCATTATTCACTCTATGCAGACAGCTCACAGTATGAAATCACTTCTAGTAGACTGAAAACAGAGCTGGAATTATATCTGGTGTTTCCATACATTAGCGGTTAATGGAAGAAGCCCAGAGGTCTGTTCCTGTGGAACCCAGTCACACAAGTGAACACTGTCAGAGGCAGCTTTCGTTTTGACTGGGTCTGTCCTGCACAGGCACAGTGCAAGCACTCCTCTGTGGAGCCCTTACCCTGAAGGAGTATGTGCTATATGCTTCATTCACTCACAGACTGTTAGCCTACACAAGGTCACTGCTACATAAGCATCAAGGACACAGCCGCCTACTACTGTAATGTACATATAATAGATGATATTTTTTATTTTAGAAGTTGACATCTGCCCATTTGATCAGAGAAATTTAGACTTGCATGTAATTCAAAACCTCCTTCAAGCAATAGAAAGAAAAACAAGTGTATTTTTTGACCACAAAACCTGACAATTTTGTTTGTCTTTAATCCTCAAGGTGTTATCATGGCCCAAACTAAAAAAAATATTTTACATAAATGAAGTATTAAGATTTCTTTCATTTTTAAGGGTGAGAACAGTTTTAGTCAGAATCAGATGAAGGGCATTTACATTTCTGGTGTGAGTAAGACACAATTGGCAGGCAGGGATGGCATCAGAGACATCCCACCACTGCTGCCTATCACCACTCGCACTCTCAGAGGATATGACCTCTCCAATCTGCTGGAATAGCTGCTTGCATAATTAGTCCCCACATATTTTTTCAAAACTCCTACCAAAATTTACACACTGGGTTTTTCTAACTGAGGTCTGAACTGGACAACAGGGTTTTCACACACTGAATGTATATCAGCAGGTCTGGAAAGGCAGTAACTTCCAAGGTGGGATGGTACTTGGCAGCTCATACAAGCAAAGGGGATCAGACTTAGTGGTCTGCATTGGCTCTTGAGCAGGCAGGATACTGCCTTTGCTTGCAGGAGCCTGGGAATAGCTGAGCTCCTTGCACACTGCACTGGAGCACAGGGCAGAGATGCCCTGGTCTGGGCTTAGCAACTAATATCAGAAAGGAATGCCAAAGAGCTGCTTCATTTGGCCTCAGTGACCAAGTGTGATGCTGAGCTGTGACAAACAAACACAAACACTCTCTTGAAGGTTGCTTTGCCATCTTTTATGCACAGTTGCATTGCAGCATGTTTCACAGCCTGTGCATCTTCTGAAGACCCTGTCTGTTCATTGGCTACAGTGCCATAACATATTTACTTCCTGTAGACGATTAGCACGTCTTGAAAGTATTTTTCTAAAGCTGTCTCTTGCGTATGCCTCTACGCCTAATAAAGCTCTGTGTTGTTTGTGTTAATGTCAAGCATGCATTGCTGTCTGCTTAACTGTGAAAAACAGAAATGAAAAACAGAAAGGCTCCTGTGACTTTGCCAAAGGTTTCATGTAAGTATTAAAAAATCAGCAAGCAACCAACACATCCACATGTTCCCAGTCAGAGAACAGAGAGTTTTGCATGTAAGTGGTTATTTAATAGAGAGAATAAATCAATCCTCCCAATGTCTTTCATCAGATTAACAAGATTCAATAAACCTCATGTGAATCACCTGCTTCCTCACATTAGGTGTTTAAAGAACTGAGCAAAATTATATTGAAAACATGGTTAAACATCAGTAGCAAAAAGCCCATGTTCACTGTCCATGAACAACATGTTTTAGCAGCTGCTCCTTAAAACAGAACTGACATAACATTAACCCCACTATCACCTTTGCTTTCTTTCATCCTGGGCCCAGACTGCTTTCACACACAGATAAGTCTGTTTGCACTGTTATTTCCTCTGTGGTGGTAGCAGATTTCAGCAGGCTGCCCCAGGGCTCACCATCTCTACATGCCACTTTTGAAACCTGCATTCAAACAAATTTGAGAGACTGACCACATTGTTTCTTAGGTGACTGACAACTTCTCTAAGTGCTGAAAGTGCCGATGAATTATCTGTGCATCCGCCTTGATGGCCAAGTTTGACATCTTAATATGTGGGAAGATGCCCTGTCCAAAAAAATTAGGGACTACTATGAGGAGTACCACTGAGAGGAGGCCCTAGGGCACTAGAGGTGACTGGGGTAAACTGCCTTCAGTCACCTCTATCTAATGTTTTCATAGAGATGTTTTGGAACTATTGCTTTATACCACATCTCTCTTGATCTCACCATGTCATACCAGTACTCTTCCAGAAATGCCAACATGAAGCATGAAAATATGGCACCAACCACAATATCCATTGTCTCTCATATCTCTCAGTGTTTATTCTCTGCTACCTACCCAACGCCGTGCATATCTCTGCAATGATCTTTCACCACTCTCTAAAAAATGTCAACACATCATAAACACACCATGTGGTGTTTGGAAAATGTCCTCTAGTGTATCCAAGTACTTTATCACCTCTACACGTGGACAAAATTAAGCATCATCCTGGGCAAATAAAAGCCTTATGCTAACATAACATCAGCCAAGGAAATGTGAAGGCAAACCAGGAAGGCAGTACTTCAGCACTGCTTCTGCATAGAGGGTTTGGAGATGTGGAGTATACTGCCAGCAAGCCCAGTGTTACACGCACATACAAGTAAGCCCTGTGGATGCAGGCAACCAAAGCTTTTAATATGCCAGTAGGGCTACATTACACTGGTTTTCCCCATTCCCTTTTGAACAAACAGGGGACATTTGAAATGAAAAAAGAGTAGTGATAAGGTTAACTGCAAAATAGATAATCTACAAGGGTATAAAAAGTAGTGTTATAAATAACTGGTTACTGAACTTTTAAAGCTCAAGCATTTGTTGTTAATCACTTCTAGACTACTTTGATATTTTCTGCGCAAGACTGATCATCCTGAAAACTGTGACTTTACCACTTAGACAGCAAGATCAGCAATGAAAAGAAAAGACAAATCCATATGTATTTTGGAGGCTCATCAGGTTGCTTTCAAGAAATGCATGAGTTTCTTTAAAGTAGCTAACAAAAATGACTGACCATTAGATGCAACCATTTACAATGTGCACAAAACTGGTGATCAGCATCCCCACATGCTTAGAACACAAGGATTTTCATATGTTTTTAAAATAGATGCACTTTTGCATATTTTTACATGTGTAAACCTTCTTTACATAGCATCCTTTAATAACATGAATGAAATATTGAAGATGTAGAAGCATTAAGTATTAAGCACTACAGGATTTAGCAAAGGACATATATAGTAGTTCTAAAGATGCCTTATCTAAGTAGTATGCATTTTTCTTATCTACAGGATATGTCATATTTGGGTAGCAAAGGGCAATATTATCTCACTCAAATGCCATTGTGCTTAATATAACCAGCCATACTTCAGTGAGACCATAGTCTGTTGTGTTGATATTAAAGGATATATCCACCTCTTAAAGCCTATCCACTAAAATCTGACACCAGGATGAATACACTATTTCAAATTCTCTAACGAAAATTCAGAGCTCTATCATCCTCTGCCATATTAAAATTCTTAAGCTAAGAATGGATCTTACGTTAGTTCTGTTCGTAGACTGTGGGGTTCAACCATCCAGACTATAACACTAGGTTTGATTTATTACATCAATTTTGCTGTTCAGTCTTTACCATTTTTGTTACCATGATAGCTGCATTTCTAAAGAAATTTGAATTATTTTTTTCCCTCTATATAAATAAATATTTTCCCTGTTATCATTTTTGATGCCAATTTTCATATGAAGTAAGGATCAAAAGCCAGGTTTTTATTATAGAAGATACACTAATAGGCCTTCTGGTTTATTTTAAGGCAAAATCTCCTGCAAAGACAAAAGCTGCATTACACTGTAAAGGAATTAGAGAGATCTGTGCAAATACTTTTACTACTTTAATTGCAGCACATCAGAGGAGATGCAATATTACCATCACTGAGTAATACTTATCTAGCTTTCTCTGAAGCCAGTAGGTAGACGACTATTGCCATCAGTCAGAAACAAATTGGGCTTTGGATATATACTCATTTAAGCAAATTGCTTGTTAGCTTCTCCCATCAAAACTGCAGTTGATTTGAGCCTACCATTGCCAGACTGAGATAAAACTCACATTCACTTACAGAGGCAACACAGAAGCATAACAATTGCAGAACATGAATTGTTTTGGCTTCTCTGCATCCTTAAGCCACCCGCAAAGGCAATGCTGGGCATGCACTGAGTTTGCAGGTCTTGGAACAGAGGTTTGCCTGCCCTGCTCTGCCCAAATTTGCCTTGACCTGCCTGGTTTTCCTGTTTTCACTTAGTTTTCTTCTGACACACAATCAATCCCACTACTGGCTCAGAAGATGCAGGTTTCTTGGACTTCTACAAAAGTCCCAAGATCTGCAAAAGAATCCCAAAAGCATGGGAGCATGAAGAAACTCCAAGCACCAAACTGCCTGCCTGTCCTTGCTTAGAAATAACTGAGAAGTTGATACAGAGTTTCTAATAGATTTTATTCTGAAGACTACAATATGGTTTCTCCTCAGCACATTTACAAATTGAATATAAAATTTGCCCGTGCCAAAAGCTCTTAAAAAGCCCTGCATGTAATAAAAGGGTTAATAATTCAGCTTCTCCTGTGCCTGCAGACATTATTTTTTATGGCTAGATGTTAAACTTTACAGTTACATACATTTTATATGCACTGATCTTTACTGCCTAGACAGTTCTGCATTTATGAAACATCCTCAGATCCTTTATCTATTTCAGTGTAGAAATGGAAGTTAAAGCACTGCATGGTACTAACATAGTTTGTTGGGTTTGTTTGGTTTTTTTATAAGGCAAATTACAAAGCAATAAATCCAAGGCACAGTTAAACATTTTAATTTTCAGGAAAGCACATTCAAATGAATGAATACCTGGAGTGACACGTACCCCAGGGGAATCCGCAGACACTTGGAGAACTAAAACTTGTACAATATTAAATGAGTGAGGAATAACTGGAGAATGCGATAAAAAAACCCCTTTCCTATACATACATACTTCTGAGACACTTTTTCTGTAAAGAAAACTCTTCTCCCCAAGTGAAACTGCAAACTCTGGTATAAACATCACTTCCCCTCCACCCTCGCTGAAATATTTCTGTAATTTCCAAACAATGCCATGTGTTCTGCTACCAAATCGGATCAAGGATCTCATGCAGCTTATCCCCAGTGCTGTTGTCAGAACTGGTTCTGGAACATATATTTCATCCGCGGGGTCTGTGTCTTGAAATGCAGCTTATTATTCTGGGCTCACGGCAATGTTCAGCTCTTTGGATTCAAAAGCTGCTGACAGTTCATTTTCATTTCTCAGCCTCTGCATTTCTGTGTTTAAATCCAGTCGAGCTCTGGCAAGCTGACGGCTCAGGGAGCACACCTTCAGCTAAAGGTACAGAGGAAAAGATTTTTATTAGCAGAAGATAACCATCAAACTAAATTAAACCATAGGTCTTTAAGGACAGATAGATACATTTGGGTGGAAACATTAAAGTAATTGCCATAAAACTCATCAGAAAAATAGCATTTTCAAGTGATATAGCCTTCTTTGCTAGCTGCAGGGCAGCCAAAGTAATCCTTCACTGGAGAAGGAACTGCTGGATGTATATTTATTAGCTACCTAAATAATTTGAAAAGGAAGCAAAAATAATTAGGATCAAAAAGGGAACAGTCTGAGAGCTGAAATATACCATCAAATGCAAGTCTGCAAATTAATGCAGACTTAATCTTGTAAAGTGTTGCCCTCTGAATCAAGCCAAAAGTCACTTAAGCACACTTTCTAACCATAAACATGTCACTCAAGACCCATCAGGGTATAACCACAGACAGCTGTTTTAGTGTGGCACAGAACAGAGACGTAGTACCCAGCAGCTTGCAAGACTGCACCCTTTATGCTCATTTTATATATCCTGGAGTGGGAGATTTCACTGCATGTACAGAGAGACATAAGCATAGAGATCCAGAAGTCTGCTTCTCTACTTACAGACTTATATAATGACTATTATAATTTAACTATTTGTATAGCCCAATTTAGAGAGACATTTTAAGCTTAAATGATACCGTTATGGTTAAAAGCACCTCCAGCCCACTCATCAAGTCAAAAGTACTTTCAAAATTAACTCCTCAACCTCTATGGAAATTTTGTCCCTATAAAGATTTTTTTTCCATCATTCTCTTTTTTCTCTAATGTTTTCTTATTAGCAATAACTACCACCTCTTGCAAAGCTGTTAAAAGAGAATTAAATGTCACAGAAAATGCTGGACAATTCCTAGAGATTATTGCATGTCTTTAATTTCTTAGTAAATTCAGGTTGATTTAGGTGTAGGCAGGACTCCTGCTGCAAGGATAAAAGTTGCCGACTTCTACTAGTGTCTCAGAAACTTCAGGGAGGAGGTACAAGAGTTCGAGACATAAAATATGAACAAATTCCAGCATTCCCAGATGTTTCCAATAAATGCAAAATGAAACCATAATGTGATTTCATTATAGTTAACATCAATTTTCATTTTAACCCATTTATCCATTTATCAGTGGATTGTGATAGGTGATCCTGAAAATTCTGTCTAACGTCTTCCCATTAAGTTCTTGCTTTCACTGGTTTATATTTTGCCAAATGCAACCATTTAGGCTATATTTTCCTTCTTTACTCTAGCTGGTTATGTTTCTGTTTTGATTTTGGGGTGTCAGTACAGCCAGTTCAGCTGTTTCTGGGAAGTACAGGAGAGGAAAAATGTCAGTAACTTTGCAAGAGCTTGAACTAATACTTTAGGTGCTTTTGTAGTGTGCTCTTTATATTTGCATATAGCAGTAGGGAAAGGCAACTTAGCAAAATTTGTGCTGTGCCCATGAAAAAAAAAAAAAAAAAAGAGAGGGCAGTAGGAGAACATCACAAAATATTTT
>NDXB01019611.1:101308-142024 GCA_002631895.1 Agapornis roseicollis
AAAAAAAAAAAAAAAGACAAGATTCTAAAACACATATATTTTCTGTATATATTCTATATACATTTTCTATATATACATTTTTATACATTTATATATAAATACAATATATATAACTATTTATATATATATAAGGTATTTGTACACATGATGATTTGCAGAACTTCTTGCTGAAAATATCACAGGGCATCCCATCTGTACTGAGCATGCTTTATCCCCTTCAAAGCAGCTTATAAATACCGGGTATGGCAAGCACACTGTCAGGAAAAGATTCATAACCCAGTGAACTTTCACTGCAGAAATCACCCTCTGACAAGGGAAAATAAACAGTTAAATTGTGGGCAGAAGGGAAACCTTCTTGGCTCCGAGGAATTTGTTCCTCTGATTCTCAGCTTCTCCAATGCAAAGTACACTTTCCTGCAATTCCTAACCAAAATCCTCCTCCTTGTGTCCTGGCCTCCTGTTTTCTGCCAGCCAACATCACTCCTGGGTGGTCCACAGAGAGCCAGTGCAGAACTGCAGAAGCCAGCTTTGTTACTGCTCTGCTGGAACGAGTTGACTCAGTACTATATATTCCAATAGAAATCAGTCCATGTTGATAAATTGTTGACTTAGCACTCCAAATGCACTGCCTGCCCATCTGTAAAAATCAGAGTAAGATTTACCTCCAGAACCAAGAATTGAACCCACACTCACAATCTACATTACATGCTCCTCATTACAGTAATGTAGATCAAGATTAAGGCTCTGATCTTGGTAATCCCCAAGGTGTCCTCCAAATCACTGCCAAGCAGCTGGTCTGTTCAGTATCACCAGTTACTTCTTGAACTCATTCAGTGAAGTCTAGACTGTGTAACTTATAGTCTTTAGATCAGACTGTCTTTGTGGATCTACTAAATGGAATTAAAATAATGTAATTATTTTTTAAAGATATTTTTAAAGTGTTAGAAGACTACATTGTCTGCAAGACTGAGTATTCCAAGTTAGGGAATATGGAGATTAAGGTTGCTCCTTATAAATTGTCACCTGGGGAGAGATGTACTGGACTGATGAGCTCTAACTCTGCCATCCCTCTTATCTTGAAGTGCTCCCCTGCAAGTAGGTTTGATGTAGATGACATGAGCAACAATGATTCTAGTCTGGAAGGCTGTAGCTTCAAGAACACATGATGGTTACCTGAACTCACTACCACTTTCATTGGTGAGAAGGACCATCAGAGATTAGCATGCCTGCAATAAGAACAGGGGGAACATTTATTTTAGCTCTTTGGGAACACAGGAATAGCTGATTCAGCTCCTCTACCTTTAACAGAACCACAGATTGGAAAGAATGTGTATGGGTCACCTGGTCCAACCCCTTTTCTCAAGCAGGACGAGCTATGGCCAGTTGCACAGTACCATGTCCAGATGTTGATCAAAACCTTCCCAGAGAGGCTGTGGCTGCCCCATCCGTTGCAGTTTTCAAGCCCAGAATGGATGGGGCTTTGAGAAACCTGGTCTAGTGGAAGGTGTCCCTGCCCATGGTAGGGCATTGAAACTGGATGAGCTTTAAGGACTCTTCCAACCTAAAACATTCTATAACTCTATGGAGTTTTTTAATACCTCCAAGGTGGGACACTCTGGTACCTCCCTGGGCAACCTGTGCAACTGCTCGTTTGCCCTCACAGTGAAGAAGTGTTTCTTCATGTCTAGTGGGATCTTCCTGTGTTTCAGTTTGTGCCCATTTCCTCTTGTCCTGTCACTTGGTACCACAGAAAAGGATCTGGCTCTCTCCTCTCTGCACCCTCTGTTCAGGTATTTATGTACATTCCCCACACGACACCCTTGTCTCTACACTGGAGAGACATCAATTTGATAGGTGGAGCACTCAGTGGATAAAGAACTGGCTGGATGGCCACACGCAAAGAGTTGTGGTCAATGGCTCAGTGTCCAGCGGGAGACCAGTGACAAGTGGTGTCCCTCAGGGATCGGTGTTGGAACCGGTCTTGTTCAACATCTTTGTTGCTGACATGGACAGTGGGATTGAGTGCGCCCTCAGCAAGTTTGCCAATGACACCAAGCTGTGTGGCTCGGTGGATACGCTGGAGGGAAGGAATGCCATCCAGAGGGACCTTGACACGCTTGTGAGGTTGGCTGATGCCAACCTCAAGAAGTTCAACCATGCCAAGTGCAAGGTCCTACACCTGGGTGGGAGCAATCCCAGGCACAGGTACAGGTTGGGCAAAGAGGAGATTCAGAGCAGCCCTGTGGAGAAGGACTTGGGTGTGGTGGTCGATGAGAACATGAACATGAGCTGACCACAGTGTGCGCTTGCAGCCCAGAAAGCAACCATATCCTGGGCTGCATCAAAAAGACTGTGATGAGCAGGTTGAAGGAGGTGATCCTGCCCCTCTACTCTGCTTCATCAGACCTCACCTGCAGTATTGTGTGCAGTTCTGGTGTCCTCAACATAAAAAGGACATGGAGCTGTTGGAACAAGTCCAGAGGAGGCCACAAGGATGATCAGGGGTCTGGAGCATCTCCCATACGAAGACAGGCTGAGAGAGTTGGGGCTGTTCAGCCTGGAGAAGANGAGGCCACAAATCAGGGGTCTGGAGCATCTCCCATACGAAGACAGGCTGAGAGAGTTGGGGCTGTTCAGCCTGGAGAAGAGAAGGCTGCGTGGAGACCTCATACCAGCCTCCCAGTATCTGAAGTGGGCCTACAGGGATGCTGGGGAGGGACTCTTCATTAGGGACTGTAGTGACAGGACAAGGGGTAATGGGTTCAAACTTAAACAGGAGAGGTTTAGATTGGATCTAAGGAAGAAATTCTTTGCTGTGAGGGTGGTGAGGCACTGGAATGGGTTGGCGAAGGAAGTTGTGAATGCTCCATCCCTGGCGGTGTTCAAGGCCAGGTTGGACGAAGCCTTGGGCGTCATGGTTTGGTGTGAGGTGTCCCTGCTTATGGCAGGGGGGTTGGAACTAGATGATCTTAAGGTCCTTTCCAACCCTAACTATTCTATGATTCTATGATGAGATTCCCCTTCGTTTTCAGGCTGAACAGTTCCAACTCTTTTAGCCTTTCCTTATAAGAGAGATGTTTCAGGCCTTCGATCATCTTTATGGCCCTTCATTGGACTGTCTCCAATATGTCCATGTCTGGGGAGCCCAGCACACTGCAGGTATGGCCTCACCAGGTCCAAGCTGAAAGGAACCTTGACCTGCTGGTAACACTAACATCAATTTGTGATACTATATCATATATACCATAATCAGGAAAAGCAAATTATAGCTCTACCTTTTAAGGGCTAAATAGTTCTTATTTTGCTTTTTCTTAAATTCTTCATTTCTCCATCCTAACTTTTGAAAGTACACATTATCTGTAGGCACAATGACTAAAATATGTGTACTGGAAATACAACCCCAGTTTTGGATTAACTCTTAACAATTCTATAACCCAAAGTCATAAATTGCATTTGAATATTTAATTACATACATTTAATTGGACTAGGAATCCACTTTTCTCTGATGTAGATTTATGAAATTGACTGTAAAAAGGGATGCTACTTGTCTATCCTTTTTTATGACAGAGCATAAAACACTGTCAGTATTCTGATATATTGAATATTATTAATGTTTAACTGGAGTCTATAACTTTTTTATTAGAACTTTTCTTTGAATAATTGCTTCAAATTAAATGTAAATTATTTTCTTAAATACAATAGTGCTATGGATGTTTCAATTTCTCAGATTGCTGTTAAAAGGAAAGTTAAGAGCATGGAGGTATACCAGAGATTTAGCATTCACTGACATAATGGAAGCACTACTGAAGAAACTTGGATTTCAAAGGGTCAGTGTTAGTTCCTTCCTATGTTTTGCATGGGGTAGATTCTTAAACATAGAATTAATGACATAAGCATGAACAGTACTGCCAAGTGGAGAGTTCCAGTTATGGACACCAGTAGATGCAACCTTCTTACGCCATGAGTCTTCCAAGGAGAGCTGCCTCCGGACACTGTGCTTCAGAACCATGGAAAAGAAAGAGTGCTGGAAGAGGAGCCTTGGTCAGTCCCCTGTGGCACGTTCAGAACTATTCACAGGGCCCTCACCATGCACTGTGCTAGAGTTTTCACCATGAAAATCCCTCTCTGCAGCACGTACCATGCCAAACTCAGCTTGATCTGCCATGATGGGGAGGTCCCAGGGTTTCTGCTTGCAAGAGGGGCTGAAACCTGGAAGCAACACTAGCACAGGAGCTCCTGCATCAGCTGCTTCCACCCCAATCAAACCTCTCTCTGTGCCTAGGCAGTAGTTTTTCACCATAGCTGGCCTCTGCCTAGCTCACCAGTACTGTGATAAGCTCATCAAGTAGCTTAAATGAGTAAGATGATTGCCAGAATGATGGGATTTGGCTTTAGTGAATTCTTGTAATTTCAACATTTTTCTCACTGCATCTGCTGGCTAGGATTAAGCTTTTCTTAACAGCTCAGCTACCTTGAAGTCAAAATAGCACCTGATACTAATTTTTTCCAGTAGAAGATGGACAAAACTTAAGTTTTAGCTTAAACTAACTACAGAATCAGTGGGGATGCCACAGCTCCGGTCAGACTTCATCTGCTGCTATATACACTCCTCCCTTACATTAACTGAAGGGTAGACCTGTGTGGTTTCACAGCACAAACCAGCCCTGCTCACTGTGGGACTGTGCAGATACCTGAACTACTTCTAAATAAAACATATGGGTAGGAGAAGCCATACTGATGCATTATAACAAGGCTCCACAAGGATTAATTTTACTGAAGACTGCTGATGCAAAACACAGCACTCCTGCAGTTTGCTTCCAGCCCTCAGCCTCCCTCATTTACAGCTTGCCTTGGATAGTTTTCATACCACACCAGAATATGGCCCTGGAGACTAACGTTTACAGAATCTCTCCACTCTCATCTTGCCTCTGCATAATACATGTGAAGGATTGAGCAGAAGCATTAAGGGGCTGAAACTCCAGCCCTGAGGGACAGGGATAGGGACCTGCTGTTTGGTGACTGGGGATGAATTTTATCCATTCCTCCTCCCTGTACTGAAACCAGCCCCAGGGGAGCCCAGGCCACCATGGGTGGGAATCATGGCTCCAAACCCACGTGCTTCTGAAGTGTTGTGTGGTTGTTGGGGTTTTTTGTGGTTTGTTTCATTTTAAATCACAGAAAGCTGTTGGAATTGCAATGTGTCCCATCAATCAGCACACCACGCAGTGTCTATATTAAGCATCCTACCAAGTCCCATAGGAAGCATGAAATTTCTGATGACAGGAGATAAGAAAATATTCAGCAGGTTTTGATAAACAATTTATATGGTAAAGGACAGGAAGGTCAGTGAGCAGAAATTGTGCTTTATCTTCCTTGCATATATATACATTGCTTGATGATTAAGTCAAAAATATTACAAATACAGATATGTATGAAAAATATGACTATTCATTGGCAGAGACAGGAAAACAGAGGGGTTTTGTATACTGTTCATTTTAATCCCCATGCAACAGATTCAGAGATGGTTGTGCATTGTTAGTTTGGAAGAACTGCTTTTCTGTCTCCTATGGGTATTGTCAATCTTTTGCCTTACCATACCTGCAAAGCTTGTGTAAAGTTACTAATATAAGACATTTTTTACCAATTCTTGGCCATCTCTAGTGCAAAAATGCCTGAAGACCTAGTTCATCCTTTAATTGGCAAGTGCAAATTAGTTACATTTCCATTGTATTGACTGCTAAGGGATTTCATCTTGTCTTCAAAACACCTGCAGGAGTGTCTATTGGAGGGTGCCTCAGTAGACCCAGTAAAACTGGTTGTATAATTAGTGCTGAAAAATCTGTGGTTCATATATTTCGTGAGGTAGAGGTATGCTGCCTTTCTGGACAAGAATTCATCAAAGGGAAGGGGAAAGACCAAATTCAGACCTTCTGTGTAGGGACTGTGCCTTGCCTCAGCTGAACTGAGTCGCAAGTTTTTAGTAATGAAGTTTCTGTTATGCTGAACTGAAGAGTAGGTTTTGGCAGAAAAGAAATGAAAAATAATAAAGAATTTTTAATGCATAGGGCAGGCAACTGGGCATGAGGCATTTCTGGGCTCTTTGCCTGGATCTGTCATTGCCTTGTTGATTATATCTTGTGGGTCTGTTTTAATCTCTTAAGGGGTAAAAAGAAAAAAAGGCAATAATAAGAATATTAAGAAAATGGGGAGGTTTGATTCACTGTAGCATGATCTGTAGGGTCACGTTCAAGGTCGGGTTAGAAGACCTTCAGTATATTTCAGCCCTTTTCTATATGTTTTTTTCCTATTTGTCTTTACTATATACTGACTATAATTCTGTGGCCTTCAGGGCAAATGCTCTATCTGGCTGTATGTGCACAGTGATGGTAGCCGTGCAAGATACACATCTGTGCTGGTTTTAAATGATATGTCTCAGTAAAGAGGACATTTGTACAGGCAAAGTCACCAGGCTTCTCTGAGATGCACAAAGGTCCATGAGGACATGGTGGAGATGCTTTTGGTGCTTGAGCAAATGCAATATGCAACATAGACTCATCCCTATATAGGAATTTTCTACAGGAATGTTATGAAGAGAGCATCCACCTCATGCTGCAGGGGACAAAGGAAGGGCTGTTTGCTGTTTATTGATCCTGACATAACCCCGTCTTCTTGGTGTATCTGTGTGAATGAGCTTTGTATATGCACACTTGTGTGCAACAGAAACAGTTAACTAGAAAACAGCGAAAGTACCCATGGAGTGGTAGTGTGCAAAAGTCTCCCAAAAGCTGATAAGCTCTGGAAACTTGTGGTCCTTTTGAATCTAAGATAGCTGATAAATTCAGAACAGCAGGAGTCCTCAGAATGTGTTCACGGCCATCAGCACACAAGAGCATGAACCCCAGGTTTTGTAACTCAGACCACAGCCAAGAAGAGGGCAGTTGCTACATGCAAACACAGACCACAGGCTACAGGGGTTATATATGCTTGGGAAAGGAAGGGACTTCTGAACACCTTCTAAAAGACACTGGTGTATCAGTATGGCTCTCTGCTTCTCAGTAAACATCTCAGTAAACACCCACTCTATCCAACATAGGTAAAATGAAGGATTGAGGGGGATAATTGAATAGATGGTACCAAGTTACCTACTATTAATACTAACAGCTTGATTCTATTGTTCATAATGACTTGATTTATAAACTCGGTTCCAATAAGTATTGGTGGTAGCCTGTATCTCCCCCTGAGTGTTTCCTCTACCTGGAAAAATTACCTTCTTCTCCCCCATAGCTTGAGACAAGGAGGCAATGCAAAGAAGATGCCATACTGTCCTGGCAGGGGATGGGGAAGAAGGGATGATGTGGAGGCAGGAGAGAGGAAGGCTTTTAGTCAGAGAAGGAGAGGTCAGCAACATATCCCAGTCATCCTGGGCACACTGAGGTCTCTCATAACATCCAGGTGCTAATAGAAGTATAATACGCACTTTAACAATAACGGTGGCATTATATGACCAAGATCTTTAGATAGACTGTGCTACAGGCTGTTCTGCCTCTTCCATTCAGTGAATAAAGCAGATGCAAGAGGGTAGTCATGTAAAGATTACTAAGTATTCCTGTCCACTGATAACTTTCTACTGATACTAACTCCTTTTTAATGTGGTTTAATTTCTGGAAACAGAACACCTCACTCCACAGAGTTTTTCTCCCATTAGCAGTATTAATCAGCTCCTGAATGGACAATAGAATGTTTGCCTTTATGTTCTCCAGCCCTGTTGCTAAAAGCTATACACAGAAACAAACTGTTCACATAAATTTTCACATTTTTCTTAGTTAAAACCCCAACAGGAAGATGAAAAAAAAATCTGCTGACATTGATAAAGAATTTGAAAAAGCTCCTATGGTTTTTGTCATTCCAGACTGGCAGTTCATAGCCTGGGAACATTATGGCAGCTTCATTTCCACAACAAAAAGGCCCCATTCTTTTCTTAAAGGTTTGACCGTTCATCCTGTCC
Source organism: Agapornis roseicollis (assembly GCA_002631895.1). Classification (NCBI taxonomy): domain Eukaryota; kingdom Metazoa; phylum Chordata; class Aves; order Psittaciformes; family Psittacidae; genus Agapornis; species Agapornis roseicollis. Next base: position 109,314 of record NDXB01019611.1, read on the forward strand.
TCGGTGTTTTGCAATAGAAATGCACTTGTGTTGTCAGCCTTCCTGTCAGCACTCACTTACCCAGGCTGCCAAAGAAAAGTCTAAGAAAAGGACAAGTGTCTCACAGGTTACTATAGTTCCTTTTGTGCTCTTAAAATTTGCAGACTTCAGGCACTTAAAAACGTGATTAACATTTGTGCATATGATAAATTTAAAAGTTGGGTGAACTTTTCACACTGAATGTTAACAGTTTCCATTGTCCGCTCTCCAGTAAATCTGAATCGCTGATTATTCTCACTCTATGGATTTTCGATGGGCTGTCATCCTGCTGGGTTTTACTAAAGCATTTTACAGGCACAGAACAGGAAACAACCATTTGAATTTTTAACGTAAATCCTGCAAAATAGAAGGCTTTTTTTCCCTCCAAAGGTGAGAGAAAAGGATTTCAATTATCACACGCTGGTAGGTGACAGCTGTATTGCTAATAATACATTATGGAGTTCGTCTTTCACTGTCACTTCATATAGTTGTTTAGTTACAAGTTATGAATATGTATGAATAATCCACTTACACTGTGTCAACATAATCCCAGAAGCAAATCAAATATGATCTTGGAAACGTCTAAAGGAACAAAAAAATTAATGAAGTTGAGGATATAGAGATCATACAACCAGAGATTCCACATAACAGCGTTCTTCCAGTGAAATACCTCAATTAAATTCCAGAACAGAGTAATTGTTAACGGAAATCATCTTGTGGCTACTTGATGTCCTACAAGAAGTGGGTCCAATGGTTTTAGTGCTCTCTAGTTTAAAGCATACTGGTGTCTATATCACAAAACTGTATCTTACAAGTGTATATCACAAAAACAATCACAGTTTGTGATATATAGTTGATAGCCTGGTTGGCAAACTCAGCAGCAAATCAGTAACTATTGCACTAGCCTCTGGCAGCAGCATTTGCAGGTCAGAGTGAGTAAGAAAATGTCGTGGAATCTGCACTGCATATATTCTATGTTCAAAACCTGAACTTCATTCTCTGAGGCTGCCAGGGTGATACCTACCAGTCTGTACAGTCTTTAAAAATGTACTTAAGGTTTTGTCTGTAGGAGGATATTGCACCACCTTGAGCCCTTAGAATGGGAGACAGAATTAAGGCAGTGCCACTGAGCTTTGTCGACATGTCTCTTTAAAAGACTGGTGCTCAAGAGAAAAAAAAAAAGAAGAGCTGCAACATAGGATTTGAGGATAAACACCTCGGCATTTTAATAACTGCAAAAGCATTTTTGCTGGAATGCCATGAACATTATTGCTGTAAAGATAGAACAAAGGACAATCCTATAAAACAGCACATTAAAAGACAAAGACATTACTTCTCCCACTGCTTATTTCAGGGCTAAAATGCTGGCTGCATGTTCCAGCTGCACTACTTTAATGTTCCCAGCTGGCGTCTGCAGCAATGTGCTTACTTTGTCTCAAGAGGGAATAAGACTATTCTTTCATCCAACATAATTCATATAGGGAACAGAAAAACCCAGTCTCCCTAATGACTTTTTGCTCCTTATCTCCGTGGCTGAGACAACAGGATACTTTTGCAGATCACCAGCACCAGCAGGGCTTTTTCGGAAAGCAGTATAAATAAATCAATGTTAAATCAATGGGATTTAATAAGTTCACTTCAGAAGCCTCACCCCATTGCATATATTTGTGATCCCTCTAGTATGTATGTACTGGTGTCAGGTGTGAGCATTACAATAGGATTAATTGCATTAATCTGCCTGCCAATGTCAGAGGTAGGATGAAGAAACAGGAATACCCAAAATGGTAAGAAACCTGGAAAGAAATTGAAATGAAGACTCCAGGAGTCAAAAAACCCCCATGTTCTTGGAGGGATAGATTATCCAAGGATTTCAAAAGGATTACATGTTCAGACTCATGAAGCTGGTGAAATGATTCAGATTGGCAGAAGGCATGGTCATAAAGGAGAAGGTGAAGATGAGTTTAGCAAATTTGATTTAGATAACAGCAAAAAGATGCTTGGAAATGAGATCAGAAATGGACAAGTATTTTAGCAATGAAGTTGTAATGGGTAGGCTTGTCTGGACGAAAATTATTTTATTTAATAAGTGTGTAGATGGAGAGATGAAGGGAGAATGAGAAATCAAGGACAGTGAAATTCTGAGCAAAAAAAGGAAATAAAGAGCATCCTTGGGATAGCTACCGTGTCTCATCTGAAGAGAGTTTGACATGAGCAAGGTAATGCCGAAGAAGGTATGTCAGAGGCAGAAATGCACATCAGAATGAAGAAAAGAGTTGTAAATAACAAACTGTTGGGGAGGACGAGTTAGTCCATATAGAGACTATAAAGATAAAAGGAGGAGGACTAAGAAAATTTGAAGGGTGCCAACAGATACTGGAGAGGGAGTGGGAGGATCTACCAGAGGAGGTGCTGAAGAGAACAGTCTGAGGTAAAAGTAGAAAGCAGAGCACACGCTCATCAAAGGATGAGGTGGATAGGAAGAAGATGTGGCAATGTGACAGTGGTCCTGAGGACTGCATTAAGGGAGCCTGAATTGGAAGAAGCTCTCAGGTTTGGCTAAAAAAGAGTGTCAGTGAAGGTTACTACAGTGGATACTAAGTCTAGGTACTACAGACAGTATGAGGAATACTGGCCAGGAATGAATGTTTGGAAGTCTAATTGGGTATGGGAAAAACTGAGGATGGAAGTGCAACTGTGTTTCCAGGCTAGCTAAAGAATACAGAGAATGGAGGCACAGCAACAGAGAAACAGATGAGGAGTAAGAGAACAAGGGGCAGTAAGACTGTGTCAAACAGGGAATAGAGAGGTAGCACCGAAGAACTCTCACCCTCCAAGGCACAGAAAGCAAGAGGAGGTCAGATTTAATTGTGAGACAAACAGATGAGGTAGAAAAATCAAGGCAGTTTTAATTGTCTTTAAAGGGATTTTGCTATTTAATATTAACAAAGGATTGCACACTCTGCAAACAGAAGTCCTATAGATGTAGTGCCATATATTAAACTGATGCTATAGTTGACCTTGGTTCCTGAAGGAGAGACAAGAGATTAACTTATATGGAAACTTTCCAGCCACTAAAAGTGCAATAGAACTAGACAAAATACCATGAAATCTGTCTCAGTTGAGGGGCAATCTAGCCATTAACGTTGAGATGAACATATTTTGGAGAATCATTAGGGCTGATTAAAAGTTTTACATGTCCTGTGAAGTACAGAATGAAACTCTGTGGGGACTGCTATTTATGCCCTGGTTCCAAGGCAAGGTGCAACAATGATATAATGTGTTGTAATGGTACTTGGGTGCTATACCCATATTGCCATGAAGGCTACAGTCCCCTTCCAAAATTCAGTAAGTTTGCATCAGACATTAAGATATCCATAACTTCAGTGCCATCACACTGTGCAGCTGCTATTTGTCACATCCTCATCATACATGGTGGAGTATTAGCAGTGCTAATAGCATTGCGTTAGTCGAGTACAGAAAAAGTTGCTGACCTATGCTAAATCATTGACTAAAGTCACCATGTCTTAATCTGATATATAAAAGTGACTTTATGTATCCAGCATTAAAAATTATAGGGCACGCGTCTTATAACCAACAAGAAATATATCCTTGCAGATCCCAGCTAACTTTACAAGAAATTGTAAAAAGAGCTTCCTAAATACATTGTTCTCTCTTGCTTGTGTAGAAAAGTACCAACAATATATGATATAAGGAAAAAATATGTTTTAAAAAAGGCCACCTGCCATTGTATGCTTTAGAAGACTTCATTTAATAGGGCAATGATGTGTCTCTTCTATGGGACCTCTTGCAGGCTCATCATGGTAAAAATGTTAAAAAAGCAATACATTTTAAAGTGATCTCCCTTCAAATCAATCAAACCACAAAACTGAATTTTATCTGCTTTGAAAACGAAACTCTTTTGCAACACAAAATCAGCAACACAGCTTTCTATTTTAAAACACCATGGTAGGAGGATGCTTTCAGGTGGTGGGGGCTTTACGTGGGTTTGTTTTTTCAAAGCTTACTTATTCTTTATGGTTTAAGTACAGAGACTGCCTGCCTTCGTTAGGAAGCTGGCTTGACAAAAAGTTCACAAAATCTATACAAACCTATACATTAGTACATCTGATGATTAACAGCGTGTGAATCTCTTAAAACTCAGATCCATTTATATCTAATAAGAGGCAAGAACTGTGGTAAAACTTCTACTCAGAAAGTCAGAATAATTCACCAGAAAATGTTTGGTTTATCTCTTTAGCACTAATCTATCCTAGGGAGAAATACAGAGAGATCTAACTTCCCTACTCTAATCTCTCATGTAAATGTTGACAGAACTTTTAACTTTCTTCTGAAATGTTCACTCTGAGGAAATTTAAAGGAAATATAAGAGGATTATAAAATCTGGCAGATGAGATTTGGCACAAAATGCTTGAAAACCAAAAGTATATATGACTGATGAAAAGATGTGACATCCTTAGATGCATCAGAAATGTAGAGAGAACAGGATGCATTTCATACAACAAATCAAAACCCTGTAGCTTTTCCCATGATTCAGAAACCAGTCATCTCAGCTGAAAAATATACCAGGCACCAAAAATCCAGGACAAATCCATGTTGGATTTTAACAACTGGAATTCCTTATTAATGGTTGATTATTTGTTAGAAAATCAGCTGTGGTCCAATTTCAAGTCCTTGTGGGATTATTCTTGCAAAGAAAACCCAACACAACTTTTGACCACGAAGGCAGCGGTGTGTGGTGGTGGCTCTTCAGGAACCAAGAACCATATGGCTACAAGGCTGAAACATTTTCTTACTCAAAATGTTAGTAGGGCACCTGCACTAATGGTTCATTGCATTTATTTTATGAACCGTCATAGGATTTCACTCTTTTGAGTTTTAGAGACATTACCCCAATGCAATTCTCCCCAGAGCCTCTCTGAGGAAGGAGGAAGAGAGGGTAACTTTAGAGCCACAGACAGACAGACACTGGAATATCCCTAGCAAGCCTTGAGGGCAGGAGGAAAGATGAGGCAGAGCAGTGCAGAGCTGGGCAAAAGGATACTGTTCAGGTACCAGCATCTAATGATCCTGATGCTGTTGCTTAGCAGATAAGTTCAGAATAACTCATCCACTGTACATTGTTTTGTTGCCCATCACAACTGAAACGCTTGTGTCAGCTTTGTTTATGCAAACAGAGGCCTCTAGCGGGAGGATAGCAAATGCCAGACAAACTGTTTCTGCAAGGACAGTTCAAATGGCTTAACACAAAACACTCGTTCAGAGTTGTGAGAATTCACTGGACCCGGATGGCTAGTGGAATGGCTTTTTTCAAGCCCTCAGCCCTAGCTGGTACAGGATACCATACACAGAAACACTGTGCACTAGCTAAGCCTGGGATACAGGGGGTCGTGAAGCTGAGGGTTATCACAAAGAATGGCATCCGGGTACTGGCATCACAGAGCTGGGACCAAGGTCATTTATTCCAAAGAAGAGGCAATGTAGAGTCAGAAGAGTGCCATGTGCACATCATGGGTGCATACATATGATATTATGACAAGAGATACGTGAGGTTTGCCAAGCTTTCAGAAGCAGGGTGGGTCAGCATGTGAAGATACTGTGTGGATGAAGGCAATCTCACTGTGATGCTGTACAGCCCCCCACTGACCAATGAAGTTTTAAAAACAACCTTGTCCTACTATGCAAGGATTTAAAGCATAAGCTCTGACATTAATCTCTCACATTATCATAATCTTCAATATTAAATAGTTGGCATTTAACTTCAAACCTACAGGGATTCCCCAGAACTTCTTTCATCAGTAATAGCTAAAACATTCTCAAGAATGGCACCTGTCTAGCATATCTAATGTACACTGAGCCTGCTTCTTCACTGTACCAGTTTTATACCAGTGTAAAACTGATATAATAGAGAGCAAAGCCTCCAGCTTCTGTGTTTGAACTGCCAAACCTTAGCTTTATTACAAAAGAATATAAATCAGTGTATCTGTTCCATATTTCTTGTCTTCTCTCCAGAAGCAAAATCATTTTGAATAGGTGTCCCAGGGAGCAGAGAAGACCATATCTGTGATATTTGTTGCATCTTGGATCAGAATATTACAGTAATCTCACAATAAAATAAAGTCCAAACAATAATAAATCTCCAATGTTTCATCTGTGTGAAGAAAAGCCCCCTCAGTGAAGACTGAAAGAAAGAAGAGGTGATGGAGAAGTTAATTTGGAGGTAATTCTTCAGGGGATTTGATTTGCAACTGGGAGCAGCACTACTGAAGAAGATGCATTGCACTTCTCTGATGGGATTTGAACTCAATCACTAGCAAAGGTCCTGTCAAGAAGCCTACAGCAGTGGTCCATGATTCCGAGGAAGCAGGTTGATGTGAGCATTGCACATGTGCAACAGCATGGGTCAGAAGGGTACTAAATGTTGCTTTGCCCTCTTCCGTCACCACTTCTCTTAGCCCAAAACAGGCCTTTAAAACTGCCTTCATGCCTCCCGCCAGCCCCAAACTTCAGTTTTCTCCTGGTTTCTAACAGAATATGTAAATAAAGACTTAGATATGAATTCATTTCCCAAAGTCAAGTTCTATGAAAAACAGGTAGATGCTTAGTGAATACATTATTTTTCTTCATTCTTATGCTGCAAAACAACAGCACAAACAACTACAAGGGCCTCTCTTTCCCTCTGAACATACACTGATACTTGAATGGTTGTGGTTAAACTGATGGGTGAGCTAGAAGTACAAAGTGCTGGCACAAACCAGGCTTCAGAGCTGCATTTCTCACAGCTGTTACATTTTCCATAGCAGGCATGAAATATACTTCTTGAAGATGTTTCCTTTTTGAAATTGTTACTGGCTTTGAGAAAAACCACACATTTCAAGGTTTTTTTGCACATTGTGAGGAAACACAAAACAGGTTGCAAACAGCATTTAAAAAATCCTCTGCCAGTCACCTTTAAAAACCTGCCATTTTCTGTACAAGGACTCTGCTGTGTTTTCTCCCATTAAATCCCTTCTGTTTCAGGTCTTCTCAGTGCTCTGTTTCTGCTGTATGTGAAAATGTACCTTAGCAATAGAATATCACAGAGGGGGCAATTCTTCTATGATGTGACATACTAATACAGTATGGTTTTAGGAATCACCTGAGCTGGAGTCAGATATTAGTTTGTGTTCTATGATGTTCTTAAAAGGTGACATTTTTCTAAGAAGAAGAAAGAAACCAAACCCTTAAGTTACAAAAAATACCACAGGAAAAAAAAAAAAAAAAAAAACAAACCCTTAAGTTACAAAAAATACCACAGGAAAAAAAAAAAAAACAAACCCTTAAGTTACAAAAAATACCACAGGAAAAAAAAAAAAAACAAAACCCATAAGTAACAAAAAATAACACAGAAAAAAAAAAAAAAAAACAAACATGGAGATATACTTTTCCATGGAGGTATACTGAAAAAATATGTTACAGGACCCAGGATACAGAAGTTCTGTACTTGTATGTCTTTTCTGATAGATGTTCAAATCAAGATCTAGCTGAAGAAAATAAACCTGCTATAAGAAAAGTCCCTTCTTACACTGGACTGTCTTCCTCAGCTACAACATTTTTGACTGCCTGTCATGCAGGTCTTCCTAAAACATATGTCTGTACCCAGTGCTATCACTGATAATGACTCCTATACATTCCAAAGGGACCTTTATGTGGTCACCTATGGTGCATTTATCTTCACATTTGTTATCTAGAAGTTGGTCATCTAGTTCAAACCAATTGTTCAGTGAACCTCTCCATCCAGTGGAGGGAGACAAGTATCTTCACCAGGCAAAGATATACATCTCCAGATGCATGTTTTGCACCAATAAGAACTGCCTTCTGGATGTATCTGTGTCAGACCACTAAATATGAAAACAGCTCACTTAGGAAATCTCAGCCTTTAGATGACTGAAGATTAATGGAATAAAACTCACCACAAAGGTACTGTTGTACTGAGGATGCTGTCAGGCTCAGATTCATTGCACCTTTCTTTAGGTACACTTCCAAGACACCTATGGGAGGAGTCATTTGCCTGGGACCTTCTATAGAGACTGGAGAATAACTGGAGCATCCTGAGAGTGAACCACACCACAGGGCTGCCCAGAAGAACATGAAAAAGGAGCTCTCAAAGTCTATTCGGGTCACCCAAGATCTACTAAGAGACTACAACAGGAACCAAGCACAAGCCTTTTCCATTTCAGTCAACCTGAACAAGCAGTTAATATTATGTGGGATGAATCCCAGCTTAAACCCCACTAAATTGTGGATTTCCACATGTACAGTACAGAGCTAACTGCAACATCATACTTTGCTGTAAGATAAACAATACCAAATAATAAGGCAAATCCATAGCTGTCGAAATAGTAGCTCTTAAAGTGCTTTTTTATAGCAGAGCATACCAGATGCTGACTTTATGGATGTGATAAACTCTTTTAAAGTTGTAGTACAATAGGATTTCAGCTGTTAGCACAGATTCTGCTAAGTCATCTGTATATGCCCAAGGAGAAAATTTGTCCTTAATGACTATACTTCTGCTTATTTTTAAGTGGCAGCTTAAAAACATCAGCCAGCATGAAGTATTGGAGACAAGTGGTCTCTTGCTGTGTCTATTAATTTCAGTGTAGAGTCATTCTAGCTTTGTATTTTTGCTATTCAGATGTTTGTGCATCATATTCCCCAGTATTTCTGCTTGCAGTAGTGTGGTACATGGAGATAGGCAGAGATCATGTGTCAGACAAAAGCTGCTGAAGTGTTTCTGGACCAAAACTTGTCCTGGGAAGCATAACAGTCAAGTATGCAAAGTGTCCAAACTAGCACACCAGAAGTCTGCTAATCCTCTAACTGCAGCTCTCATGGCTTAGCATTCTTGTCCACCTGTAACACCACTCTCAGGGGTAACAGAACCAGCTGAATGCAGAAATACCTTTATTTCACCAACCTCCACTAGTCCATGTCCTACCCTGAAGTGCAGCTCCTTGGTTATTTCTGCTATTGCTAGTTTAGCTGCTGTGTCTCAGTCCTGTTGGATCATGGCACAGTAAAGTCAACACTGCTGCTAAAACAGGCTGGCATCCACTGTGCAAAGACCCAAGGCCAGATAGTCCAGTCCTTCAGCTTATCTCTACAGACCTCATTAGGTAAAATCAGATACTCCCCCATCCTCCTTCTCCTTCTTTCTCCTTCTTCTTAACCTGTGTCTCCTTCCCAAACTGCCCATACAGCCATGCAGGAAGTGCTCACTGCAAGGCACCCTCTGTTCATCCATTCCCTTTCAGCACTAAGGTAAAAATAGGATTCTATTGACATCTGAGGAAAACATAAGCAAATAATATATAAAGAGAAGTTATGAAGTAGTTCAATTAATACAAATGAATGGGACTAAAAGTTACTTTTCTCCCTACTTATGAAGCAGAGATTTCTATGCTTCTAAATAATATTCTTACAATGTTCACATTTCATATAAATTGACTTTGGGTCGCTGTGGACATTTTCCCACCACCAGTGATTGTCAAGTGCTTTCTTACAGTCTGATTTTCTTACTGTGCTAAGATAGCAATATAAAGGTAAGCTTACTTGCTCTGAAGGAACAGTAAAACCAAATTTATAACAGCATGTGGTGTTTAACTGCTGGGAGTTGAGGATATTGTATACAGGAAGTTTACTGGAAAGTGCAGAGCTAAGGGATTTCTGCATATTAGTTATGACATCTCTGGGAATATTTAGATTTTGAACCAGAACTCAGCTGGGTTTCAATGACATCAGTTTTATCCCAAAAGGAATATTATCACATTGCAGACAAATAGTGCTGGCTTGTTCCTATAAGAAAAACTTCATTTTTGTAAAAAATGATGTGCTGACTAGGTGAACCTCTCTGCTGTGCTGAAAGATTGTATAAGGTTTATGCAAAACCTTATTCTGAGGATACATAAAGACCCAGAATAGGATGTGAGGGGGTGTGTATACATATACAGCTTTCATCCTCAAAACACTATACAGTTAAAGGCAAGAAAAAATCTGGGATCCTTGTGCCCCAGTTAGCCTGTTAAGTGTTCACACTAATAGATACAGTTACTAGCCGAAAACCCAGCTCTTGGTGTCGAGATTGTTGTATATGGGAGTTAGAGATATGCAGGATTTATTACAGTGAAACTAGAACAAATGTAGATAAGTAGGTAGGTTGTCACATACTAGTATTGTTTCCAAATCTCATCTGAAAGCAATTTATCTCTATTTTGGAACAGAGGGAGTCGCAAGTTAAGAAAAATAGTTTATTTATTCCACATTAAACAATTTAGATGGGTTTAGCAGCTTTAGCCTTCCTATGGCTTGAAGCAGGAAATTGGAGCCTGGCATAATACAGATACAGTTCTACTGAACTGTTTGTCTTCTCTGTAAAATGCTGCCTCCAGCAGAGCAAGCTGTTAGCCTGAATTTGAAGGGAAATGAGGCTTATTCAATTATGGTCTCTGTCAATCCTTCCCTAATAATTTTTGAACCAGATGCACAGTTTAAAATAAACAAACAAACAAACAAACAAATAATGACAAGGGAACTGAAGTCTCTGCAGTCTGAAGTTCCTAAAAGCTTACAGAAAAGAAGCGAATACAAAAAGAAGGAAGAATTAAATACTGCATCCAGAGTGGAGAAGTGAGCTCAAGTTACCTGTTGTGCCTGGCCTGCCAGGCAGCCCCCCAGAAGCAGTACATCTAGGGAATCAGCACCCTGGCAGCCCAGGATGCATCACAGTATTCATGTCCTTTTGCCCTGTCCATGGGAGGAAAATAAGGACAAAACGGGGGGAAAAAAGGGCTTACTGGAAATGAGGGGGGAATATTTTAAGAAAAGGCAAAATGCCACAGGCCGTGAGGGAGGCTAGGGCTCTCACAGGTGAGGGTAGGGGGAATATGTAGCAATAGAGACAGAAATTGATACGAAATTATATAGTTCTGCAGTTCACGTGGCTTCCTGCTTATTAAACATAATCACTCTGGAATCATACATAAGTGTTTCCACTAAACCCAGCTTTTACAAAAATATCAGAAAAAAAATTATATATGATATATATATATGTATGTATCTCTATGCATTTAGATCTTATTAACCCTGTTTTATCTGAACATCAGGGACATAGATATTTCTGATGGCAACAAGAAAGGCACATTAGGTAAAGCAAAGAACAACAATAAACCATGAAAATTCTCTTCTTCTACCTAAGATGAAATCTGGGATTGCATTATTTAAATTTGAAATTACTGCTTGCACCTTTATATATATATATTTATTTATATATACAGTTATTTATATATATGTATAAAAATAGTTATTTTTATATATAGTTATTTATATATATATGTGTGTATATAAAATAAATATATAACTATTACCATGAGCATGAAAGCTCTTCCAGCAAATTCAAACTGACTCTAAAACACCTACGGTATCACCTGAGTCAAGAATTCCTCTATTTTTTGCATCTCCTCAAGAAGGAAAGCTTGGAAAATGCTTCATAGTGTAACAGATGAGTTTGCAGACCTACAAAGACCAGCTTGGCCATGCCAATTTATTTTATTCCATCCTGTATTATTGTGCACTATGTATTACTGCCTTCGTGTTAATGCTGTTTATATTAGACAATGTATGGTCTATATTAAAATGTGTTATCTTAGTATCACAGAATAAAACACTGACCAGTAATAGATGTCAACAGAAAATTCTGGAAGCCTTGTAGTGAAGAATAATGGGGCAGACAATTCAGAAGCAACCTGCATACAGGAGTAAATGTTCCCTTGTTTTCAGTACACAGTAGTGGCTTTATGTAATGTCATGTAGGCTTTATATTACTGGAGAAAATTCTGTCTAAATGTAGTGATATTAGCTACATAAATACTGAGTTTTTACATGCCTTACTTAGCCCTTGACCTGAATCTGACCATAAGTGCCGTGGGTCAGTCTTGCACTAGATGCTTCATGTTTTCTTTTATTACTTTTATAAATACTGCCATATTGTGTTCTAATTGCATTGGAAGTTCAACCGTAAGCTTCTGCTAATACCTAAAGTTTGCAGCTTATAATAAAATAGGACAGGCTATGTTCTCATCTCCTCCTCAATCTTGCCCATTTATCGACCTCCTTTAAGGCTAGAAGGCCTAGCCTACTAACTTAGACCAGGACAAGTTAAGCAAGACAAACTCCATTGGAAACATCAGATCCCAAAGACGTAAACAAAACTTTTTCCATTGATCTTTCTGGATAGTGGCTGGAGGCATTAAAAACCTTACTGTTTCCTGGCACCCCAGGTCTCCAGTAGGCTAATGGTATGTATTTTCTCTTTTATCACTTGTCTTCCTGTATGCCTTGCCTAACTCAGACCCAGCTCCTTCTGTCTTTTGATCTCAGTTTGATTGCTTTGCTCTTTTGCTGACTAGATTCTCACAGTTTACAGGGAGCTGTGACTAAGAAAGTGATTCAGAACTAGGCCCATCAAAGTGTAATTTAGGAACAAATATGACCGCCCCCACCACTGTATATGATTTTAAAAAGGTTACAACTCAGAAGAAATTGCTAACGTTTCTTTTGTACTGTAAAGATAACAAAATAGCTTAAACACATTTCAGCTATCTGCATTTGAAAAAGAAAAGTTTTTGTTGAATAGAGATTAGCTGCCAAGATTTAGGAAATAAAATCACAGGTATTAGGAATGTTGAGAAGGAAACAATCTGCCAGTCATGTTATATTACCCCATTCACACACTAACCAAGAAACAGGTAGGAAGTTCTTTTCACTCTTGCATTTCTTATTCTAGAGTCATAGTTTTCTGATGCTTGGAAATTTTAATTTCTAGCTTCAGTTTTCCCTGTGAAAAGACTACATGTGTTTGTCCTTGAGTCATCACTGCCAATTGGCTGAACTGAACCTTCACCTTCTATGGCATTTTCTTCTCTTGCCAAAAAATCTCACTGTATCCCTCACTATCATATCCCTCTCTGCTTTTGTTAACTTAAATACATCACTCCCTTTTATTCTCTTGACAGAAACAGGTTCCCTGTTCTCCCAATTCTCTCAGTACCCTCACCCCACAGTACTGCAAGTCAAGCCTGTGTTTCTAGGAATGGAAAAGTGTAAAGGTGATATTTATACCAATAATATATATGTGTGTATATATATATATATATATATATATATATAGTACCAGCCCCTGAGGGCACAAGTACAGGATCATCCACACTGTCAAAACCCTAGCCTGTTCTCTGCTACAGACTTAGCCCACACCACCACCCAGCATCCCTCTGGACAGCCCAGAGTTTGGGGGACAGAGAAAGTTANTATATGTGTGATATATATATATATATATATATATAGTACCAGCCCCTGAGGGCACAAGTACAGGATCATCCACACTGTCAAAACCCTAGCCTGTTCTCTGCTACAGACTTAGCCCACACCACCACCCAGCATCCCTCTGGACAGCCCAGAGTTTGGGGGACAGAGAAAGTTATGGCCATTCCCAGTAGATGCTTTGGGATGAGTCCTGGACTTCTCTTCCAGACGTGGCAGTTGGGAAGGCGGAATGCTATTTAAGTTTATGAGCCATTTATTTACTAATGTAGATATAGCCTCACAATTTCAGATGTTAATGAGCCTTCATTTACATTCTGTCAGTACCTCCACTAGAGATACTTTGATACAGTTGATGATTGCATTTTCTGTTTTCATGGACACATTACATGGATGACATCACACCAATCGACCTTTTGCAGTTGAGGCCCTTAGAAGCTGCTTTTGTTTACACTGCTATTTAATTACAGCTGAACTAATTTCTGATTACTCATTTTAAAGCATTTTTCAATTACCACTTTTCAGTAACATGGGAAAGCAAGTCTAATATAGTACCATTTCTGACTGGGTCTGTGTTTGTTTGGTGTGAGATATTCTTGTCAGATGTCAGGCTCAGAAATCTCTAAATTTTACTATTTGTTCTCCAATCCACACCAGACAGACAAACACTAAAGCGAGTTGCATCTATGTTGAAATTGAAACCTGAGGGAAGAACTCTGGCAAACATCATTCCCTCACTTCAGGAAACTTTCTTTTTTAACAATCATCAAAAGGAATGATAAACTTCTTTTTCTCTTTGTACCCCTTTTGCATTTAGCATTTAGCAATCTGTTCCACTCCAAACTGCCTTTAACATTTTTTCTGAAGATGTGTTTTCTAGTTACTTATTTCAGAACATTTTGTGCTTTACAAAGAAGACTGCTATTCACATTGTCCCCGTTGTTTGTATAACATCTAGTTTCATATGCTGTGTTGGTTGTTCTAATTTTTTTCCTTTCTTTTGTGTAAACCCCTTATAATTACTGTAGAGATGCTTCAGTTGCTTTTTACTATTTATATCCAATTTTTCAGACAGATGAGACACTGTCTTTTTTATATCTGCTTTTATTTAGTCAAATACTTGCTTCTAGCTAGCAATGTTTTCCTACTCTTTAACCTATTCTTTTTTGTGTTTGTGTACTTTTTAATCAAGTTCTGTTTAATTTGTGCTAAAACCAGATGTCTTTTCCAGTCCTCATAATTCCTCCCCTTCTTCACTCATGTAACTTTCCCTGGTGCTCAGTACTGTTACCATAAATGTTTTCTAGGAGATGGGTATCCTAAAACCTTTCTTTCAGACAGACCCTTCATGGTTGCATTATATTTTTATGACTATGCCACAGAATTATAAGAAAGGTGAACTGCAGGAGCCCCTGCAGATCAAGTCCAACCTTGCTGCTCAAGGCAGGGCTAGCTGCAGGGATAGATCATGAGGTGTGGAAGCAGCAACAGCAGGAATAATCAAAGGCAAGAGAAGCGTGATATGAATGACCTCCTATTGAAGGCACATAGGGATTAGCAGTTCATCATGATCCTAACACATAAATAGGACACCCTGATCGGAGACAAAGAACAGTTGAATAAATGATAACAATTCATGGAGGTGAGATAGGATGAAAAAACTCATCACTGAGATGCCCTAAAGGGGAAAAAAAGGCACATGCAAAAACCAGTACATAATTCCCAACCTAAGAAGAGACCAGAAGACAAGATGTGGTCTCAACAGACAGTGTCCTTGTCCTTCAGACAGAACTCACGGACAGAACTACTGGATTCAAGCATTCTGATGCCTGCATGCTGCACTCACCACTTGAGTATATAAGTCCTGGTACTTGTCTGTGGTAGTGTGACACAGGATTGGGCAAATCAATACTGTTTTAGTGTAAATGACCTTCCAGTCCCATTCTCAGGGGGCAGCAAGAGTATGTTTGTGCCACAAAGGGAGACAAGCCAGGAGCTGAGGGTGACCACACATGAGCAGAGGAACCCTTCCACCACCCTGGAGCAAGGTGAGAAGGGCTGAGCTCACAGGAACAGGGACTGGTGACAGCCCATTGACAATCAGAAGAACACCAAGTGATGGGTTAGGTCCAAGACCACCCCGGAAATCTTATTAGCGAGTCAGCAAGGGACAGCATCCTGAAGCATAGCTCAAGCAGGACTGAGCAAATGGGACTTCAGGGCCCTTGGGAAGAGGGTGGGCTCCCAAGTCAGGGCCCTGACAATTTTTGCTATGTGTTTTGCTAACAACGTTAACAATATTTAACAATGCCCAAGGTCAAAGATTCACAGATCCTTAAGCAACGCATCACAGGGATAAATCTTGATCATGATAAAGTTTTTCTTGTGTTTAAATCATAGAAACATAGACTCAGAATAGTTAGGGTTGGAAAGGACCTTAAGATCACCCAGTTCCAACCCCCCTGCCATAAGCAGGGTTACCTCACACTAAACCATGTCACCAAAGGCTCTGTCCAACCTGGCATTGAACACTAGCTTGACATAATCATTCCTGATCTGTTTCAAGTCATGTAATTTGTCCACAGAAAAATGACAACCAGAGGAGTCTCTTGCGGTTCATCAGACTACAAATGTACATCAAACTACATCTTGGTCACTTTTCAAGGCTGCCGTAACACTCAGTAGGTCTACAGCTTTGCTTATGACCTTGGTATATGAAAATCTCTAACATCTTCCACTTACATGCTTCCAGACACCTTCAGTTTATTCTATGTGTAACTGTAACTTACAACATTTACTGATCATCTATTAATTACACATGAAGTAGTTATAAGTGTACCCTTCATATAAAGTATGATTCATTCACCAACAGAAATGTATTGTTTCTGGGGACTATATTATATAAACCAGAATTTTATTACTAATAGAATGAAATTACAGTATCCTGTAAAAATCATTCATGATTACAAAGAGAAACTATGCTGACATATTTAATAGTATTAGAAATTGAATAGTACAGCTATTATATTTTATATGTAATATATATGGGTTTGAATGGAACCCACTTGGTTTAATTATTTGTTCTACTTGATCAAAGCCATACCTACATGCAACAGTACAATAAAAAAATTCAACAGACAGTCCCAGGCAATTTATACTGAAAAAAATATTTACATAAACACTGCTGTGTAAAGCAAGTGCAAACAGAAATGATGAAATGTACAAACTCACAGAGGAAAAGTGCATAGCTGAAGAAAAAAAATCAGTGGGAAAATTGCCTCTTTTTTCCTAAAAGATTTTAAGACCTGATACTTACATGGTATAAAATACTGTATTTCCACCAACTTCCAGTACTTGATTTAATGGCTGGCTGATTTATGCCACTGGGCAACCTTGCTCAACATCCATTAATGTTACTCAGAACATAGTTTGACTCAGAATCTCTATTCCACAATTTTTTTCCAAGACTTCAGACCTGCCTACAAGGTTACCTTGCAGTAAGAATATTCTTTATAGTCATGTCACACTAATGGGGATGCTTCATTCATGTTCAATGAGCTGACTTTTACATTACCATGATGCATTGTTTCTATGGAGAGAATTGAATTTATTTTGAATGACATACTCAACTTGGGGAAGAGGTATGCTGCTCTCTTCACTCCCCTTTTGAACACCATGCTTTTGGGGCTGGATTCTATGAGGGCTTGAAGGACACTTAACAGAAGGAGTTAGGTTGCAATTCAATGTAACTGAGTATGGAATTGAGTTTTTGAAGTATCAGGATTTGTTTCCAGACATCATTTAAAATTGCATCAAAGTATAATTCTGATATAATTTTCTATACTCTTTCACAAAGTCTTTGCTGCACCAGCAGTGTTTGGGAGCAAGGTATGACTTGTATCTTCTATCTTCTGTATGTCACCACTGGATCATAGCACCTTTGGGGCCACGAACAGACACTACCAAAGGTTTTCAAATCAGCAGCTATGTATTGCAGCCATAGTGTCAGAGAGAGACAGCAAAAGTGGGTATGGCTGTTGAACCATCTTCATTCTGTGCAAAACTGTTTCCAGACTTGTGAAAAACACTGATAGGTACATTTGATACAGTTATCCCTGTATCTGTAGTGTTACCAGAAAAAAAATGGGTACATTTGTGCAGAGCCTTTCTCAGAAGCCTAGTGGCATAAGAGCTTCTTAGTCTCTGCTGAAATGTGTGGTTATTTTCCTTTGAAAGCTCAGCACTCTGCACTGCTACTGGCAAGTTATGAGACACAGACAGCAAGAAATCTTGTGATGAATACAGGTGCCATTATTTAGCAGATATCCACATGTTTTAGGGCTTACTAGGAGATAATAGTTGTGCTGTGTATTGCTGTACATCAACAGGAAGCTCACTTTATGGTTATTAGCTGCACTATGTCCATCAATTGAGCAAAAGGTGGGATTCAGGAAACCATGAATTTGTAAAGCCTACAAGTACAGACTTACCTAAGAATCAGATTTGTCTTCTTTGACAATTTTACCTCAGAAGACTTATACCTACCAATACAGTGCAACTATGCTAGAAAGTAGATAAGTAAAACAATAGTCTTGATGTAAATACACCTTTTATGCTAAAATATGAAAAAGAATGATGATATTAATTGACATCACAGGAGTCTGAGAAGTCAGATGAAAGAGAGGAGGGTAAAATAGAATTGCCTAACCACAACTGAAGCAACAATATATGCTTAACACTCTCATTATGAACTCTAAAATTTTCCAATACATCTAATTACTCTAGTGTGCCAAAATCTAATTAATTTGCATTTTATCTTCCAGAGATGTGCTAGCCTCAGAGCCACAGTTAAAGAAGGCTTCATGGTTCCTAATGATTTTAATTATATACTCTTTCTAAAATGTTCTCTATTTAGAGAAATGTATGATGGGTTATAATGGGTAGGAAATGGTGAAGCTCCTTATGCATTGTGTTTTGTGAATGCTTTCAGACATTATCAATAACAGATAATTTTCATTTACATCACCAATACACACCTTTTTCTCTTAACAGCATTTCAGTATTGAACTACTTCCAGAGCAAGAATTATGTGAATATCACAATGCAGATAGAGATCCGATGTATAGTTTTATTTCTACAAAGTTTACATTAACCTCAATTAAAATGCCATAGAGCAGGTATGCATAAAGTTGGTGGATGTCACTGAAGATCTAATTAAAAATCAATGTTTCATTCATATTTCTAATGCTTGCCTTCAGCCTCTTCCTTCCCTCCAGAGCTGTCCCTGTGGTCTTTTCCCTGGAACATCTACTACTAGCCAGTTTCCTCATCAGTTTCATCCTTCAATCAACTTCGGACCTTAAAAATGACCATGAATTGCAGATAGCAGGTTGAGAGGAGAAAGACAGAAATATGTGGGAAGAGTGTAACAGAAGACAGGAGAGAAGACAGATTGCAACTGAGCAACAAGTTGAAATCTTCAGGCCCAAAAAAACATTACTGGTATTTCCTGGTTAAATGTGAAACCTGCTAAGTTTCAGTACACAAGAAAAACTTCACCTGACAAACTGCAGTTAAAAAACCCTAAAAACAACAACCAAACCCTCCTCAAATAATACAAAAAACCAAACCCAAACCCCAAGAAAACAAACAAACAAAAAAAAGAAACCTAGAACAAAACAAATTCCAAACAAACAAAACAAAACCAAAACCCTTCCAAAAAATTACGATTAGAAATGGCTAAGCACATATTTCAGTTTACTGGAAATAAAATGTGCTAGGAAGAGAAAGGGAAGCTTTCAAAGCTTTCTCCTAGAGTTACAACAAACTTAAATCTTTTAAAAATTGCTCAGCAGCAGTGGGCTGATACGTAGTTGAGCCAAAAGGCCAGTACAAGAATGCTGAGTCTACAGATCGTTTGAAATTCCTACAGCATTTCTGCTGAGCTGGGAAAAAACCCTTTTCATTCTAACAAAATTACAGAAACCTTGTAAACCCCAATGCTAACAAGTTTATTTGTACTGATTACATGGTGCATGATTTGCTGTGTCAGATCAAACATTTCACCAATACAGTACTAGCAAATGTCAACAGCAGTATTTCCATTGCAGTTTCAGAAATCCAAATGTTATTTTGCCTCAGTTATACCTCTTTGTGTCCCTCAAATGAAATAAAGTGGTAAGAAACACCACTGATTCACCACGTAAAGGATTCCTAACAAATATAAAGCCTTTCTGCCTGGAGCTACTGGCAAACAGACGTACCGTGAACAAAAAGACAAAGTGGCAGAAATGCAATGTTTTTGTTTTCTTGCATCTTTCATGTACTTACAGAATCATAGAATAGTTAGGGTTGGAAAGGACTTTAAGACCATACAATTCCAACCCCCCTGCCATAATCAGGGATACCTCACACTAAACTGTGCCACCCAAGGCTTCCTCCAACCTGGCCTTGAACACTGCCAGCAATGGAGAACTTCCTTGTCCAACCCATTCCAGTGCCTCACCACCCTCAAAGCAAAGAATTTCTTCCTTAGATCCAATCTAAACCTCCCCTGTTTAAGTTTGAACCCGTTACCCCTTGTCCTGTCACTACAGTCCCTAATGAAGAGTCCCTCCCCAGCATCCCTATAGGCCCCCTTCAGATACTGGGAGGCTGCTAGGAGGTCTCCACGCAGCCTTCTCTTCTCCAAGCTGAACAGCCCCAACTCTCTCAGCCTGTCTTCATATGGGAGATGCTCCAGTCCCCTGATCATCCTTGTGGCCTCCTCTGGACTTGTTCCAACAGCTCCATGTCCTTTTTATGTTGAGGACACCAGAACTGCACACAATACTGCAGGTGAGGTCTGACGAAGCAGAGTAGAGGGGCAGGATCACCTCCTTCAACCTNGGTGAGGTCTGATGAAGCAGAGTAGAGGGGCAGGATCACCTCCTTCAACCTGCTCATCACAGTCCTTTTGATGCAGCCCAGGATACAATTGGCTTTCTGGGCTGCAAGCGCACACTGTGGTCAGCTCATGTTTATTTTCTCATCGATCACCACCCTCAATTCCTTCTCTGCAGGACTGCTCTGAATCTCCTCTCTGCCCAACCTGTAGCTGTGCCTGGGATTGCTCCCACCCAGGTGCAGGACCTTGCACTTGGCATGGTTAAACTTCATGAGGTTGGCATCAGCCCAGCTCACAAGCGTGTCAAGGTCCCTCTGGATGGCATTCCTTCCCTCCAGCGTATCCACCGAACCACACAGCTTGTTGTCATTGGCAAACTTGCTGAGGGCGCACTCAATCCCACTGTCCATGTAACTGTGGGATCTGTTACAGACCGCCTGATCAAGAGGACTCTGTGGATGAAGCATTCTACAGAGAAATAGGAAAGCCTCATGCTCACATGCCCTTGTTCTCATGGGGGACTTCAACCACCCAGACATCTGTTGGAGCGATGGTAAGGCTCGGCACAAGCCATCCAGGAGGTTCCTTGATTGTGTGGAAGACAACTTCCTTCTGCAAAGCAATAGAGGAGTTGACAAGGAGAGGTGTCATGCTTGACCTCATGCTCACCAACAGGGAAGGGCTGGTTGGAAAAGGAACGCTCCAGGGCAGCCTTGGATGCAGATGATAGAATTCGAGATCCATGTGGGATCTGTGCCAGGTGGCCCATACTTGAAAACAGAAAGTCTAAATTGTCTGCAAGTCTATACCAACTAGAGCACAAACATTTGCCTTGTACTACTCAGAAAGTAGAATGCTGTTTCTGGGGTGGCAGCTGAATGCCAGTTTCAGAAACCATTACACCTATGGATCACCTAAAGGCAGTTGTGGCTTTCAATTAAAAATTCTGTCCATGTGCACTTGCAGGCGGTCCCTTTCTAGCACCTTCTGCTCTTCTATATAGCTGCGGCAGGTCCAACATACTGGAGAAACTTTGGAATATATGCCTTGAAATGCTCAAGTTTTCAGAGAACACAGGTTGTAATAAAAAATTATGGTATTTTTTATTCTGCTTCACATTACAGAAGCTTGACTGTGACTGTCCCAAACTTCTTCTTTCTTGGCTCAAAAAAGCAGTTTATCTGGCAACTATGTTGCTAGTACTTTGAAGTGATTAGGCAAAACAGCTTAAACAGGAAGAAAGATGTGTGTGTGACTTGAGAGAGCATCTGGTTCTCAAATTTCAAGGGAAAATGCTTATCAGTTATTCAAAAAGAATTACATGTTGTCCTTTCTCCTAAACTAGTTATTTATATATGAACTAAGTTGTTCTGCACTTGAAAATCATGGTTGTAACTCCTGATAGATACACTTGACCAAAGCTGGAAATTAAAATAGGCTCTTTGCCTCAGTTTCTTTCTAAATGTTACTGCATAATGTGATCTGCTATATGTTAGCAAGAGTGTACATAACAGTCACAAACTTGTTTTTTTAAGACCATCTGGAATGCATGTGTCTGAGCAGAGCCAGAAGAGAAATTCAGCAAAGTACCAAGCGCCACATAGAAATCAAAGAGCATGCTTCCTTTCTTGTGGAGAAATAAATGGGGCAGGAAGATGAGTTTCACTATCTGTCTCAGGCCAGGATGTTCATGGCACTTTCCAATCTGAGTGAAAAACTAAACAAACTTTAGTAATGGAGAATATTTTCATGAAAACCAGAGTGCAAAAGACTACCATTGAAAAATATTTGACTTAGTCATAAACATTTGAAGGAATCATGCAAAAGGTTAATATATGATTAATAAGGAAGACAGCTCATTTGTGTTCTTTAAAACTGACAGGTCAGTGGATGGAGCTCAATGGACATGAGTTCCAATACACCGTGTTTTGTTCTTCCTTGCTTACTGTACTATAATTAATTTTGGCAGAATATCTGGAAATGATGCTGAAGTTAACATCAACTTGCTCATGAAGTACATTCATCTCCACAGTAAAAATGAAACATTTTTATATTGGTCAATTAACCTTTGTTTTGGACCATGCAAATGAAATGTCTTGATTTTAGTTTTGATGGAATGAAGCATTCTGGTTAGGTGAAGCAGAAAAGTATCAAACTAAGAGACCTTGGAAAAAATAAGCCATATTAAATTAGACTGGCATCCTTATAGAATAGATTCAAGGATAAATTAAGAGGACAAGCTTACAGACTGATCTTCACAGTAGTCACAGACTGCCATGAGAAACAGATGTGATAACAATTCAAATCCTTTAGATTTAAATTGAGCCAAATTTAGACGATAAACTCCTTGGGATTTGCATAAACTTGCTTCTTTGAAGTATGTACTTTTAGAGCCCTGTAATAACTAAGTATGGAATGGTTGGAAACTAAACTTTGGAGGAATTGCAGAATCTGACTATGGTGAGTCATCTGGAAGGGACTGGACCTGTGTACTAGCTTTATGCTTTTATTAGATGGTGGCTGTTACCAAAAACTTCCCTTTAAGCGTCTTAGGTTAGGTTTCAAAAAGAGAGCATAAAAAAAAAAGACAATTTTTTTCTTTGATTTTAAAAAAGGGCAATTAGGAAGGAAATGGCAGTGGCAATTTGAAAAAAAAAAAAAAAAAAAAAAAAAAAAAAAAAATTTTTTTTTTTTATTAAAAAAAAAGAAAAAAAAAAAGAAAATTAAAAAAAAAAAAAAAAAAAAAAATTTTTTTTTTTTATTAAAAAAAAAGAAAAAAAAAAAGAAAATTAAAAAAAAAAAAAAAAAAAAACAAAACCAAAAAAAACAAACCAAAACCACAATTCTCTCCCACTGTTAATTTTTGCCATTAGTCAAAGGCAATCTGATAAAAGGTTTATAGGCAGCCAATCAGCACACACTGGCCAATGTGAGCTAGAAAAGAAATTTTGGACAGAAGCCACTAATACTCACTGTCTGCTGAGACAGAGAAAGAAAGATTTCTTATTAAAATTAATGTAATTGAGATAAGCACTCAGCAGGACAAGAGCCAAAGCAAGGCTATGCTGTAGAGTTCTCAGTAATAAAGTGGGTTGAGGTGTGAAGTTTTTCCTACCCTGGGGTTTGCATGGCAAAGCTTTGGTAGCCAAAGGCTACAGAGGTGACTTCTTTAAGAAGCTTCCCCTGTGTCTAACAGAGCCAATGCGAACTGGTTGCAAGAGGGACCTGCTGCTGACCAAGGCCTTGCCAATCAGCAACAATGGTAGCACCTCTGGGATAATAGTGTTAAGAAGGCTGAGAAAAAACTGTGCAAAACCAATTGCTGCCAGAGAGAAGTGAGTGCATGAGAAATAGCGCCGCAAACACCCAGGTCAGTGCAGAAGGAGGGGCAGGAGGTGCTCCAAGTGCAGTAGCAGAGGTTAGCTGCAATCCGTGATGCAGCCCATGGTGAGGCATACTATGCCCCTGCAGCCCATGGAGGTCCACGGAGAGCTGATATCCACTTGTAGCCTCTACTCCGGAACAGAGCGATGCTCAAAGGAGGCTGCTGTGACCCAGTGTGAAGCCTGCGTTGGAGTAGGCTCTTGGGAGGACCTGTGGCCCCATAGAGGGAGGAGCCCACACTGGAGCAGGTTTGCGGATAGGACCTGTGACCTGCAGGGGACGCACGCTGGAGCAGTTTGGAAAGCATGCTGGAGCACGCTGTTCCTGAAGGATGGCAGCCATGGAAGGGATGAACGCTGGGCCAGTTAATAAAGAGCTGCAGCCTGTGGGAAGGACTTACATTGCAGAAGCTCATGGAGGCCTGTCTACTGTGGGAGGGACCACACGCTGAAGCAGGGGAAGAGTGTGAGGAGTCCTCCTCTGAGGGGGAAGGGGCAGCAGAGACAACGTGTGATTAACTGATATAACCTTTATTCCTCATTCCCCTGCACTGTTGTGGGGGAGGATGTATAGAAAATCAGGAGTGAAGTTGAGTCTGGGAAGGTGTGAGGAGGGTATTTTTAAGATTTGGTTTGATTTCTCATTATCTTACTGTGATTTGACTCAATATTATTATCATCTTATTGTGATTTTACAAACTAACTCCCCCAGGTCAAGCCTGTTTTGCTCATGACAGTAATTGGCAAGCAATCTTTCCCTGTCCTTATCTCAACCCAGGAGCTTTTTGTAATATCTTCTCTCCCTGTCCAGCAAAAGAGCTGTCCTGGGTTCAGCAGTAGCAGTCATTTTTCTCCTTCTTAGTAGCTGGTGCAGTGCTCTGTTTTTGACTTTCAGCCTGGGAACAGCGCTGATAACACCGATGTTTTCAATTGCTGCTCAGTAATGTGTGCTCTGACCAAGGACTTTTTGAGTCTCATGCTCTGCCAGGGAGGAGGGGAAGCAGGGAGGAAGTAGAGACAGGACACCTGACCCAAACTAGCCAAAGAGGTATTCCATACCAGAGCATGTCATACCCAGTATATAAACTGGTGGCAGTTACCCAGAAGGGCTAGATCACTGCTCGGGTTGGGCTGGGTATCAGTCAGCGGGTGGTGAGCGGTTGTATTCTCTTCCTTTGTTGTTTTCCTTATCATTATTATTATTGGTGGTAGCAGCAGTGGTTTGTGTTACACCTTAGTTACTGGAGTGTTGTTACCTCAACCTGTGGGAGTTACATTCTTTCAGTTCTCCTCCCCCTCCCTCCAGGAGCAGGGGGGAGGAAGGGGGGAGGAGTGAGAGATGGAGCTGTGTGTCTGGGCTTAAACCACAGCAAGAAGGCAGTGACAGAGCAGCTAGCCAGGGTAAAACCACCACACCAGCTCACACAGTTTTGTTATTACTTTACTGCTGTGGTGTTTGGTTTTGTTTTGTTTTCTCTGGGAGTGCTTATTTCCTTATAACAGCAAACAATGCATCTTTGCTGGTCCAGACTTCTGGTGGATTTCATGCAACCGAGTGTATCACCACTGTTAAGTTTCTATACACTGGTCCACTGGCCTATAGCCTACACACTCCCTGGGTCAATGCCTGGACCACTAACTCACTTCATATGGGGTAGAGGATGGAACAAACAGTGGTGATAAAGCAGAAGTTTTCTTGCAGATAAAAACCCTTGAAACATTACTGTACACCAGAGAACTCTGTGTGGGGCATATGGAGAGGCAATGTTTGTTCCGAATAAAGGTCCTAGTGAGACATCATAAATGAAAATGGATGCTGAAATCAACAAAATTGAATCTGAGGAATAAGAATCAGGAGACTGAGCCTGTATGTTTTTACACATTATTTGTTGATATTATCATCCACTAAGATGTGTTATCAGTGTTTGAAGTAACAGTAATGATTCTTAAAACCTTGGTAGGCACATCTACTTGGTATTCTAACAGTGTTTTTGTAAACTGATGCCCCATTACACACAAAATACTATTTTGGAGATGTGATTTTAATAAGGTTTTTATATTTGGGGTCTCTTTGGGGTAAAGATTGTTTGTCATTGATACAGAATTTTATTTTATGTACTTGTAGCTTCAGACTTCCTGATGCCTCAGACAGAAGACCAGAAAAATCCTATTCATAGAATCACAGAATAGTTTGGGTCAGAAAGGAACTTGAGATCACCCAGTTCCAACCCCCCTACTATGGGCAGGGACACCTCACACTAGGCCACGGCGCCCAGGACTCTGCTCAACTTGGTCTTGCACTCTGCCAGCCTTGTTTCCATTTCCATTCCTTTTACCTAGTCATTGACCCTTTCTGTTGAAGTCCAGCTGTAGCCACAGCTCTCTGTTTAGCTCATCACACGTGGCTGTCATACATAAATAAGCAAATTTGAAATAAGAAAAGCTTTCTCAGACCTGTTGAAATAGTTATTCCAAACAAAGAAAACACATAGTGTGTGCAGCTGTTCCCATCACATGCAACAAACACCCCCACAGCATCAAAGAAACACCTGCAGTGTCCTAGATAGCAGGAGTATGCTCCAAATCTCGGAAAGCCCGCGTATTACCCTCCTTAAGGAAGCAGGCTGCATAAACGGCTGTTTTAAATGAGAAACTTTTGTTTTAAACCAACTGAAAATTCAGTCACCTGCAGGGCAGTGCTCTTTGTTAGCTGGGTAACAAGCAGCAACACACGCAGACAAGCCAGTCTCCACAGCCGCCCAGGCTGTGCTACCTGCCTCTAACAGAACGGCGACCCCAGGCCGGGCCCGACTAGGCAGCACCAGGAGGTGCACAGACACACGGGCGCATCGCCGGCAAGCTGCCCGACGCTCCGCATGACCCGGCCCTGGCCCGAGCCCAGGCCCGAGCCGCCTCGCTGCAGCAAAGCCCGGAGAAAGATCGGGCCGGGCCGGGCTGGGCCTGCGCATAGGCCCCGCCTCATCAGCCGCGCGCTTCCATGGCAACCGCGCGCACCAGCCACTTCCTCCCGCGACGGCCGGAGCGAAGCCGCGCAGGCGCAGTATCCCCCTATCAGTGAACGGGTGTCACTCATCCTGCCGGTCGTCATCCCGGGATGTGCTCATGCGCAGTGCTGGTCGCGGGGCGCGGCGGGGTACGGCGCAGGCGCAGAGCGCGGCGCGGCGCGCGGAGGAGGAGGCATTTTAACCGTAAACATCCTGTGATTTGAACGGCCGCTTTGGGCGGCAGGAAGGGCCGCGGCCGCCATCTTGTTTGTTTGAGTGAGCGGCTCGGCGCGGCTCAGGGGAGCGCAGCGGTCACCGGGCCAGGCCTCGCCTCGCCTTGCCAGCCGCCGCACCAGGGTAAGGAGCGGCTCCGGCCGCGCTCGCTCCCGCCGGTCGTGCCGGCTCGTTGCCGCCGTCCGAAAGGGTCATGGCAGGGGCCTGCAGCAGCCTGGCTGCCGGGGCGCTGCCGGCCGTTGCGGCTGTGCGCGGCCGCGCCGCCCTTTTGGCCGATCCCTCCTGGAAGGGAGAGCGAGCGGCAGCAGACCGGGAAGGCAGCCTGGAGAGCGGCTCTGGGGCTCCCCCGGAGGGCTCTAGGGGGTGGGGCGGGGCCGGGTGGTTGTGGTGATCTTCCCGCGGTCAGGTGTAGTGGGGCACCGTCTGCGGCCGGGCGGGGGCACTGGGGAACAGTGCGCGTCTGGGCAGGACAGAGCGGGGTGTGCGCGGCGTCGTGGGGCGAGCTGAGAGCCTGGAGTGATCTCCGTGTTTCCAGGGAAGAGCCAGTTCATGGGAGACGAGGGATCAATGAGTTAGGATCCCATGGCCAGTATAATGTAACAGATCCTCGGCTGCGGGTTGGCAGAAGGGATAGGAAAGTTGCGGGGCTGCTGCAGTCTGGGGAGGGGGAGAGGAGCGGAGTTTCATCGGCCCGTTTGTGTTTCTGATGTAATCTAACTTCTCACTTGGGTAAAGCACACTAGTGAATGCTTCTGTAGCCCTCGCTAGGAATATATAAACTGTTTTCCGGTACTCTGTTTATCTACAAATAAAAGCCCTCTTTAAAAATGCCTACCTCTTACCTAGATCTTGCTCTACCAGCTTCTGTGGACACTCTTGATATAAATCTTGCTATAACTTTTAAGATTTCTCTCTGATTCTAAATGAAGGGCTTCTGTTAAATACAAAACAGTGTCATGTTTCTGTCAGTAACAAAGGAAGCTGGGGTCACTATGACTTACTGGCACTGTTTCAGTAAAAATAGGGTTTTTTTTGTTAAATTTCAACACATGGAAGAAAAAACTGTAAATTTGGAGAAGTTATCATTTAGGCCCACGTGTGAACTTGTGCAGTAAGCATACACTTTCATTAATCTCTTCCTCAGTAAACTTTGTTACATCAAGAATGGTGAAACATCAAAACATTAGTAGGGCCAGGCTTGCTTTTTATTTCATGAAGTTTCATTTGTAAATACTTGTCATTCTGTGAAACTTGGAAACAGAAAGCCTGCTGGTCTGAAGTTGTAACTAGAGAGGAAGTGTGTGTGTGTGTGGGGGGGGAAGGCAAAGTTAGTGAGACCTACTATAAACTTAAATTACCACACAATTGAATCAGGTTTGTCTTGCCATCAGGATCGCTGATACCATGGGATTTCCCAGAGAAATTAAGAGTAGTTGCCTCAGTTAATACATGCGTTTCTTTGTTGCAAAATGTTAGAAAGTTAGGTTCTTTTACATTTGGGCTCTTTGGGTCAACAGTGTTGGAGAAGATGGAATAACATAAATTCTGTTCTCACATTCAACTTAAGTGTGTTTAGAAAGTGTGTTAGAGCATGGTTTTTGCAAGTGCATTAGTCTGACTTGGAGTTGCAGCAAACAGGTTGGGACAATTGAGATAGGGCCTAAAACGGAAGATTCTTTTCCACTGGATGAGTGGGCATAGCAGATCTAAGGACCAGGGCAGGATGCCTGCTGAGGTTTAGATGTGAAATGGAGGTGGGAGGGGTGAACAGTGTTCATGGGGTTCAGTAGTCTCAAACTCTGTGCAATAATTCTGAGTGATCTGCCTTTTGAATTAGTAATTTTAATAGGGTGCTGGTTCTAGCAATTTGATTATATAAGTGCATGGTATATCGTAATGCAGAACAGTGAACACAGTTCTTGTAAAGGAATGGGGTGCTTTGAGCAGTTAAGAGACCTGGTAGGGCAACCTCAGCCACAGGATTTCAGACAGAAGGTTGGTGGAAAAACCCAGACCTGGAGACAAATGGAAAATGCTTTATGTGTTTATCAGAGGTATGTCAAGTTGGACTAGTTTCATCTTTTCATTAATTTTGTTGACATAAGAAATGGAGATGACTTGTCATTGAACTTCAGTAAAGCTGCAGGTGCCACAAAGAAATAGAGTAAAATTCAGAAAAATGTGGATTAATAGAGAATTATTAAGGTGGTTGAAGAAACGGGATGAAATAAGCTGGTGTTGAAAAGAGGCATTGACCTAGGAGTAAGGAGTTATTGGCAGTTTGTGAAAGTGGGTCCTGTGATGAACTTTGAGGGTTTTTTCCGTGGCACCAGGTTCTCAGTATGCAAATGGAACATACTGGTGAGGCAGCATTAGTAAGATCCCACACCAGGGACGCTTTAGACATGTCAGAAGGACTGTGAAGTATTATGAGTTAAAATGTAAGAACTCCAAGTACAATTGCAGAGTCAGGGTAATCCTGCTGGACTTCTGAAGCTTGGCAGAGCCAACTCAGGCTGCTTCAAGTGCACAGGGTGAGCTCACTCTTCCCCGCGTATCCCAGAGCTGGCTTGGCTTAGCAAAACAGAGACAGCATAGGAAGAAAATGTGCGTAGGGAGGAACCAGGAGAGAAGAGAGGCTGAAGGATGGCCCTAAGAACAAATGAGTTTAAATGAGTGGCTGATTTTTACACTGTAGTATGAAACTTGTCTGCTGATCAATGGATGAATGTGGCTCTGGAGTAGCCTGAGGAGCAGAAGTAGGTGACAATAAAACAAAACTGAACTTAACCTGTGAACTGGCATATGTATACATATCTTGACCTAGCAGAGTAATGGGCCAGTGGGTTTAATGGGCTAGAGTGAAACAGTCAAATAAAATTATGGTGAATGTTGTATCTGTTTTCTGCAATATTATTGTCAACTGTTAGTTGATTAACCTTCTTTCTGCATGACTTGAAGGATGGGACTAAAGTTATGGGAGAATGCTTTTCAGAGCTCACATAGGTAAATAGCTGTTCTAAGGGGCAGAAGGATTTCAAGACCTAGTATTTGTGAACTGATGGTCAAGACGAAGTTCATGGGTAGCATCTACCTAATTTTCTTGCTTCTTCGGCAGAATCAATTACCAGATTCTCAGATGGGAAAATGAAACAGACCCTGTGTACTAGCTGTATTTTATTAGTTTTGCTTTAAATACTCAGTTACTTTTTGTATAGAATTATTGCCTTTTTTACACTTCTTAGAAATAAACATATTGAAAATCAGATTATGCAGTTGTTGAAGACCAGTTTAGGCAGAGGAACCTGAGGGAAATTGTGGTACATTGAAGCAAATTTGAGGTTAATTAAAAACAAGGTTAAAGTCTTTTAAAAGCACAATTTGGCAGGATGAGGATTTGATCCCACCTGGTTCTGTGTAAATACATACTATTTTTGCCTCAGAGCAGTGCAAGCAAAACAGAAAAAATAGTACGTTCTTAAAGCAAACTTTAAGGTCCTAGTTCACATCCAGTCAATTTCAAAAATTAAGAGTTATATTTTACCTTACAAGCTTTTCAGAAGCAATCAGCTACCCTTTTTTTCATGAGGATTCTTATGAGTTGCTCTTGCAGCCAACACCATATGTTCTACATGTCTGCATTAGCACTCTGCCACTCCAAAAAGCTCTTAGTTCCTTTAGCATTCTTCCCAGCCTCAAATTATGCCAGAAAAATCTACTTTATGTCACCGCATCAGCATGATGAATTAAAGATAAGGCAAAAAGCCTGAAATAAAGAAAATGATTATCTGAAAAGAAAGAAATAAATCTGGGGACAGTGAGAGCAGGCTTTGGGGCCATTGCTTTATCCTCTAAACAACAGCCGCTCAGAACCGTGAGGGTGGGCTTTGTACCATTTATGGTACCCAGGTATTACCATACAGAGCAGAGCATCCGCTGGAATTTCGAAGAGGCAGAGGCTGATATTGTGACAGGAAATCAGTGCTTCATGGAATAGGGGTTGAATTTGTTAATAACAGCTCAGTTTAAAATACACTTTAAACTGTCTGTAGTCTGTCGCTGTTTCTCTTCATGTGTTTTGCTGTGGTGGGGCTTCAATAATGTATGAAGAGAAACAGACGACCTCTGTCAGAATGTAATTATTTTTGGTTCTTACTCCCTCCAAAAGTTCAAACAGCCTGCACGTATAGTATTATTTGTTCATTAGTCTTCCAAGCAAGTTCTAGGTTTGAGCAATAGCTCCTGTGCTGGGTGGTCGTCAAACTTGGGAAACATCACAAGCACAGGTGACCCCTTACTGTTCCTGTGCCTTCCCCTGATACCATGGTTTTCAGCTTCTAGTCTTTATTTGGTAAGGAAGCATATGTTTTGAAACCCATTCATGCATGGTAAGCCCCCTTACAGGGAGTACTTTGCCTTGGATTATCAATTCTTTATAAGACAGAGGTTAATAATGTGTCAAAAAGCGGTAAAATCATTAGTCCTAGTGTGATCTCAACACCTGATTTTTTGGGGAACCTTGCTTCCTTTCAGATAGTCATTTGTCTTATGCTTGCATTACCCTTGCTGTGTGGGATTTAAAGTGATAAGTTGTTTCTATCTTGAGTTGTCCAAATAGTATGTTTCACATTGAAAAGGAAATCTTTGATATATTCTCAGGGTTACAGTTAACTAGGTTTGAAGGTTTGTGAATCCATGCTACATATTTTAGTGATTGTAAAACATTGCTGAATAATTGCCCCAAACTCCATGCGTCAAAGTATGTTCTTCTGCAGCTGTTGTTTTTAATGGAGTAATTCAGGTGTTTTTGATAACTCTGTGTGTATTTTTCCCTGTTCCTCTTACTCAGGGGTAATCTACAGGCCTGCTGTTGCCAAAGCACTGCATGGTTGTGGTAGCAAGTTGAGATGTCAGAATGCTGTGCTGCAAAGTTATGTCTCTGCATACACAAAAATACTGAGGCCTTTGAAAATGCACAAGGTATTGTCTGCTGGCCTTTGAGACAGTGTGGTGTCTTTCAAAACACATGGTGTGGGAAGAAGCACAATACCTTCCTTTAGGTAACTTTTATTGACAAAGAAGTTTTCCAAATTGTTCTGTTGTGCTTCCTAGAAAAGCTTTTTCATGGCCATCTCTGTGCAGTGTTGTCCTTGGCCTCCTCACAATCTCTACAAATAAAAGTGGCTGTTTAACTTTTTGTTAATCTGTGGCTTTGTTATGACTCAAAGGTATTGACTTCATCCCTAAGAGTAGTTTAAATCCTTTCTGTCTCCTGAGTTAACTCGAGCTGAAGGTGAACATGGCCTTTATTTCCTTTAAATCCTCTCTGCTGTGTACATTCTTGTTTGTGAACAGAATCAGTGGCCAGTCTGTCATTAAGACAGGTAAACTTGATAGTCAGTTCTGCTGCCTTGAAAACTGTTCTGTTTAATGCAGCTGAAATTCCCAGCTTTCATCATCTTGCATGTTGAAGAATACCTAAGAATGGGTACAAGTATGAGGTATGGTATTACTGTAATCTTCCATATGCTTTATATTCCTTCATATCCCACTTGTCAAAACAAAAACCACCACCACCCTAGCTCCACCCCCATGATTGTCCTTTACTTTCAGAGAGGTCAAGCTCTGTTGTCCAGATATGGGATTGGCTTTGCTTCCACTGAACAAGTAATGTCAGTGCTTCTCTTGCCCCTATGCTTTTTTTCTGGAAGTCGTTAATTGTGTTGGTATTCTTTTTTTTTTTTTTTTTTTTTTTTTTTTTTTTTTTTTTTTTTTTTTTTTTTTTTTTTTTTTTTTTTTTTTTTTTTCCTTTTT